>NW_020769403.1:2429234-2709113 GCF_900518735.1 Pseudonaja textilis
AATGCGTGTTATACGCCTGTGCGTGTTATACGCCGATAAATACGGTAGTTAGCCCTCTATGATTTTAGTGTTTCTCCATTTGATGCTATCTCTGCTGCTTTCTGCATTTACATCACGAAACATACAATTTAGCATCATATTCAGCATTTAGTGTACTTTTTACTGCTTTTTTAAAGTAGATCTGAAAAATTGGGCAATTTCTCACTACCAGCTTTTTTTTTTAATTGTAAGTCTTTCCTCATGCTACTTACTCATCCCTGAACCAGCAGAAAACTAAACCAGCATAAAACTTGCTGACTCCTATTCTGCCTTTCTATCCTCAGTTCTGGTGACATCCTGATTTCAGTTTACAGGCATGTTAAACAAAGCCTTTGGTTAAACTTCTGTTTTTGATCGTCTTCCCTTTTCGGAACATCAACAGCTAGCAACAAATGATCATAGCACTGCTAAATACCAGAGATCTAGTCATTTGTCAAAACCCAGTACCTCCTCAAGTTCATTATATGAAGCAATGAAACAGGAGTGATATTTAAAACCTGCTGCATCCCAGACTCCACAATCCAGATATCAGAGATGCTTGTTTGGAGAATTAGTTTAATTTCTTTTTTCAAAGGGGCACCAAACCATCTAGAAAACAAGCCTATGGGCAAATAATAATGAGAGGTGGGAATCTTCTAACAGCGACATCAACTCTTTATATAGAGGGAAAAAATGAAGGGAGCCATAAGGCACAGAAGGGAAAGGATTGTATACATGAAAGTAACCTATAGGTAGTGGGCTTATCCTACTCCCTTAAATTAACTCACTGTACTTTTGCTAACATGGATAGTTAAGATTAACAGATTGTATGCACCCTGAAATTATCACTGGTTCCTGACAATTTAAAGGAAAACATCTGTAGAGCTAGCCATGACGTAAGGCTGTCTTGTGTGTCGACTGTGAACAGGAGAAGGGCAACACCATGGGGACATGGCAAATCAGAGATGTTGCCAGAGAATGAGTTGTACTTAAAATAAGAATAAGAATAACCCAGCTTTTCTCATTTACATCTTATCAACTATGTAAATGAGTAAAGCTGAGTTGTTCTTGTTTTAATCAGAATTAATTATGAACTAGAAAAACCAGTAGGCAGCTCCTAATTGTTAGTGTGAGGATAATATTGCATTACATTACTACAATGGTTCTCAAAGCATGGTTTGTGCCTTCCTGTGAATCATGAACAAATTTGAAAGGCACCACACTCTCCCCAATTTGCTCAAATGCAGTAATATTTTGTAAAATTTCTGCTCTGGACTGGCTGTGCAAGAGGGTCAGGTACTTGGACAATGTCCTTTGCACTCATAGCAGTGGCTCCTGTAAAAACCCTTCCTTGTTTCAGAGAGCTATCCAAAATAACCTGTCCAGAATCTTTGAGGTCCTCTTGCCTAGTTTCCTTCCTCTATTTCTCATCTTGAGGATCATTGATCCTCATCTTCTTTATGGGCTTTTGGTTGGGTCTTGGCATTGAGCCTAAGTGTCCTCCTAAGTAGGCATTTCTATTTCTGACAAAAAGACAACACTTTGTGGCAGGGAGCCAGCATACTCTATAGGAAATCTTTCTGAAGTCCATCCCTTGCATACTACACTTTTTGCTCACAAAACATGGAGGCAACTCCCTTATTGGTATATATTTTTCAGTAAAGAAGTATGTCTCTCCCTTTCTTTGTTGTATTTTAAGAAGAGATTAGACAACCATTTGTCTGAAACATTAGAGGGGTTCCCGCTTGAGCAGGAGGTTGGACTAGAAGACCTCCAAGGTCCCTTCCAATGTTGTATTTCTGTTATTCTATTACATCGAATAGCCTATTTTTAAATTATTGGCTAATTCACGTGTGATTTGCAAAAATAGTTTATAGAGGTTGGGGATTGCCTAAACTAATTATGTTGAGAAACATGGACAAATCCTGTTGCTAAACTCTAGAAATTTTTGAGAAATAATGTATTGCTTTGAAAATATTATTGCATTGAAATATTTTGTTTCATCAACTTCTCTGAATCGATTACTATTAGACAAAGAGACAAATGTCAGGTGTATTCTTTTGTCAGGTGTATTCTTTTGATGCAAGTGGAGTTTTCTGAGCCTACGTTCCCCTTTGAAGGAGAACCATATCTCAAGCAGAGGCCTACTCATAGCACTGCCCTCTGAATATGGCTGAAACGGCTAAAATGCCCATGTGGGTGTGTGAACAAGGCTGTGAGTCAAAAGGCAGATTTGTGTGAAGCCTGAAAATAAAAGCAGAAGATTCAAAGTGCTAGTGGGAGGGTTCAGTTTCATAGTTTTAGATATACAGTGAAAAGCAGTCTTATTTTTCTGCTGTAGTTATTTAAAAATAAAGGTTCATCAATACACTCCTGAAGATTTCCTTCTTATCCATTTTCTTTGCCTGGGGTTATTCACATGATAACAACTGAATTGAAAGAACCTAAAAACAAAGGCAGGTAATGTTATGCATGTGAAAAAAAAGTATAAGTTTACAGGCATGTGCAATATGCACAGAGGTTGCAGTCATGTCATAAACTGATAGAGAAGTTCGTTTTCAGTCAAGTTTGTGAGATAATTTCCAAATGCTATAACTAGAGGCTGTCAATTCATACTGCAGTATCCTCAGTCTTTGTTTGTTTCCAGAAAGGAAACTGAATCGCAAATCTGGCATTAGATTAGGAATGTGAAATCTTAAGAAACTTCAGCGGGTTTTGTTTGTTTTCATATATTTCTCTCTTTTATTTTACTTTTAGAATAACAACAAAAGGTGAGCTTTTGACAAAAAGGATATGGGAATGACAAAAGAGGTTCAGCCTGAAAAACAATTAGGAAAAACATTTGACAGATTCAAAAGAGAGAAAGGGGCTGGCCAAGTACATTCTAGTAGTCAAATGATATGTATTAACTTGTCCCAGTCACGTATACTTCATCTCCATTTCATTTTCCCCAAATCACATTTGCTACTCAGCCTGGGAAGTAAATTGTGCTGTGACTTAGTTGGATAGTGTGGGCAAGATAGACTGTAGTTTCTCTGTGCTTGTGTTAACATAACATTCAGGTCAGTTATAAATCAATAGATGTAGTCATCTATCTGCACTAAGATAAATTTGAACCCTCCTTATTTTTCCTTTTAATAATTTCATTGATGGTATGAATCCAATTATTTGATTTATTTAGGGTTAATGCAGCCCACATAATACAGTAGAGACGTTAAATGGATCAAATGCCTGTAATAATTAGGCTGCGGCATTCTGGATTACTTTTAACTTCTAAGGGCAGCTCCATGTGCAGCAGATTGCAAGAATTGAAACATGAGGTACAAGGGAATGTGTGACCCATCAACAAAGGCTTCTATTCCAAAAGCAGCCCCAATGGGCACCGAGATGAAATTGTTCGAGGGTCTGCCTTTGTTCTTTAGGTTAGGATACATCAACTTCTGGGATCAACAGCATTCCATCTTGCTGAGGTTAAAAGCTAGCCTTTTTCTCCCTACCTAAATACTAATGGCTTTCAGGCACAGAGGTTGAGGGTTAATTGTATCTTCAGTTTAATCTGGAATGGAAATATCATCAACAAGCAGCTTCATGTAGAATAGTAGGAGAAAAGAAGATTGGGGTGGGGGGGGGGAGTATCAAGCCCTATAACACTCTACAACAGAGAACTAGCAGCTCTGCCTCTTCTCCCCCACAATCAATTGGAACCATTCGTGGAGAAGTATAAGAATCTGCAGGTGGTCCACAAGGACACACCATCATTAACATTACCAAGGACGGTTGAGATATCTAGCAAGGCCAGCAAAATCTCACTGGAAACGATCTTCCATTGGAGGTCATTTACAAGAACAGTCTGCCCTATCTTAATTCCAGGCTGAAGGTTGACTGAAACTCTCCAAATAATCTTCTTTATCCAGAACTCTGCAACTAGTCCTTCACCATCTTACTAATGTTCCCTAAAAAGGGAATGGAAGGACTGAGAGTTATCTATCATAGTCAGGTTTAAGGGGTACCTGCTTCAAGACAAATAACGTAAACCCTTTCTCCATGAAAATGAATGCAAAATATAGAACAATTACTATTATTATTTTAAAATTTTATTGTGAATTTATTTAATTTATGTATAATACAAATGCAATACAAATAGCATCAATTTAAAAATGAATTACCAATAAGGCCAACAGTGCAAAAATAAAATTCATGAAATTGCTACTGAAAATACATATATATATAGACCTTTCTGGTGAATCTGCAGACAAGGAGCCTGAAGCCTCTAGGGATGTGTGGCCACTATCAAAGATATATTTTTCCTTGAACAGTATCTGCCATAATAATTTTCATTTGACATAGGAATAAACGTATTGTCAGAAGGCAGGCACTTTAGAGGAAAGTAGTCAATCCTTAATAACCTGGACATAGATAATTTAAAGTATTAAAAATTAAAAGATGAAATGAATTTGAAAATGTCTTCATCACTGCAACATTATTGATTCCATGTAAGCCAGTCACCAGTTTCTAAGAGGCTGTTTTAGGAGTATTCAGAAATAATTTGGACTATTTGGGAGCACAAATGTGGCATTGACTCATGTCTGTGACTCTTTAAAGTGGCTTTATCTTTTCTCTGGATCATATAGTTAACTTCCACTACTACAGAATGATACAGTTCGTGTAAAAAAAATTGCAGATAGATGCAAACATACCCAAACCACTTAACCAAATTATTTATGAAGCCTTGTTTAGCTTTTTTAAATTTTGTACTGACCTAATTTCCTGAACTAGTTACCTAATAAAACCAATAGCCCAGCTTGGATTTTACTATGAATAACTGGAACATATTCAACTCTGTGACGATATAGTCACATATGACATAGCAACGTAAGTTTAGAAAAAAATACTTCTGGCCATCAACCCCAGATTTCTGAATAATTTCCAATTATCAATCACTGAGGCTTAAAGGAAACCCAGACCATAAATGGCAATCCATCAAGGATATATTTTCATTGGTCTGATGGTCCTGCTTCCATATCCATGTTTCTTCTAAACTAGGAAAACAATCTCAGCCAATTTTGCAGGTCATCCATATGTTGATTGCATATCAACGTGATGTTCAAAATACTTTCCTCTAGCAAGTTTCTTCTAGATCAAGGCTGTCAAACTCATGGCCCACAAGCTGGATGCATCACATGCTGGCCATGACTATGCACTGTTTAGGGAAGTGGGGAAAAGTCCCAATACATCATGTGATGCCACCATTATGATGTGAGTTTGACACCCCTGTTCTAGGTGTTGAAAAACAGAGTTGAGTAAATGATATCAGTGCAAATATTTGTTTCCTACAGGCCAGCTCTTCCATAGCTGATACTCTTGAAATATATTGGACTACAGGGTCAATATCCATTCTGTCTGGCAAATTATAACAGCCAACAACTGGGGTGGGGTGGGGAGAGATGTTAGCCTGAGAAACCTAATATAAATAGGGAGTCTGATATGATGCAAATTCCTGTGTTATATTTGAATCGTTACAGTAATTCTCATAGATGCAGATCCAGTTTATTGCATCATTCAAGTTCACCAGTATTCTTTGACTCAAACCATATGTTGTTTATGCTTGTGTGGCTATGTGTATGAGTGAGAAAGGGAGGGAATTGTGTGGTTCTTGGTCCCATTTATTTGCTAGCCAGAACAACTGTGATTTTGTCTATTTCCTAAGAAGGACTTGTCTCCATGTGTGCCAGGCTGCAAGCTGGGTCTGTTTATCCCTCTGTCTGTGGCATCTGGAAGTGCCAAGTAGAGGTGGGGATAGTTAGGATAATGAACCCATTCTCTGACACTGGCAGGGACTGGACCCTCTTGAGCCCCACAACCCAGCAGGTGTCTTTTGCTGCCGAGACTGCTGTCTGTCAGCCAGTTGTATTGCCACCTCTGTTTGCCCAGACTTTGCTGGCATGATGTATTGGCAGCCAGGATAGTTAAGCAAGGATGGAGGACCAAACTGTCTTGGAATTCTCCCATCTATCAAATCCTAAAGTTTACAACACAGTTTTTACTTTCTGCTTTTTACCATTTTCTCGTAGTGATCACTTCACAATGAGGCAATTTCTGTTTTTATAAATGGCTGAGGAAATACTGACTTTGCTCAAGGTCCTTCAATGTAATACTCCTCACAATTAAGCTATTTTTCTCCTATTTGAGATAATTGAAGGACAGGCAACCAAGTTAGGGAGCAACTTAAATTAATCCATCTGTCCTTCATGATGTACTTTCCCTCTCCCTAAACACACACGTCAGAGCCCTAACTGAGCAAAAGCAGTTTCCAGGTCTATCATCTCAGTTCTTGATAGCAATGTAACTGGTTGCTCAGCATCAAGACTGCGGCAAGTTTTGGTTCTCAGTATTTGTTCTTTGCCCAGTTGGAAGTTGGTACTGGGTCTGCCAAGACTCAAGTCAGGAGGATAAATATGATACAGTGGAGCTAAATGAAGAAATCAAGCTAAGGATAGAAAAAGAAAACTGAAAAGAACCTGAAGGAAACACAGAATGTGAGTAAATTACTGTAGGCTATAAACTCTCTATAAATGTACAAGAAAGTGAGTTGGGGTTAGAATTGTGCAAACGTATTATACTGAAAGGGACCTCTTTGGAGACTTTTGAGTTTTTTTCAGTGTTATTTTTTGGGGGGCGGGGGGAATAGCATTGAAACTTAGAGAACCCTAGAAGAAAAGATTCTTCAGATCACGGTGCAATTTTTTTGGTCAGATTTATATTCTATCTACTAAATAGGGCTGTAGGAAACTTTTACCAATATAAATTTAATATAATTTATAATATATAACAATAAGAAAAGTTTTTAAAACCATATAAAGGAAATTTGATTTTTAAAAAACCCCTTAATTGTCTCATATTAAGAGATCAACATATGGGGCAAAGTCATTTCCAAATTAAAAGTTAAAATATCTGTGTCGACTGATGTAGATTTGTAAGGATAAAGATAATCAGGTCTGTTATGGCAAGGAAGCCCAGAACCTAGGTGCCATCTACAAGAATGCCATGTGATTCTTGTGTTGATGATAGGTATTTCCAGAGCATGTTTGAATGGGGTAATGTCTGTCTCTTTCCCCCTCTCCAGTAATCCAAATCACGTAGGATAAAGTCCCTAACTTTGGGTTTTGAGGTGTTTTAGAGGTACCTTCTCAAAATAATTGCCATAGCAGCTGTAGCCAGTTATAGAAAGCTCATATCTTGAAGAAGTACATGAAACTATATGTGACATGTACTTTTTATTTTCTAACTATGCCACAGGGGTCTGTCTGGGACCAAGAAGCATTGTTAGAAAGAAGGATTATGGTTAAGCTGGCCTGCGTTTTGCAAACTGCTAACTTTCCATTTTTTTTAATATAAAAGAATTTTAATAAATGAAATTAGGTCACAACCAAATCTTTAAAAAAAAAAAACAAATTTTATTAATTTTTTAAAGACAAACAAAACATAGGACATAAAGGCATAAAACCTTCTTTCTAAAAATTACTTATAAGTTTTAACAAGGCAAATAAAACATTATTTTTTAAGGCATAGTTCCAGATTATCACATTTCCATTTAAGCACATATATATCTTTTCCAAATTTCTCATTATTTCTCCCTTCACTTTTATTCAATTATATTTCTTTCTATCAAGGTTTTATTAATTCTCAATCAAATATAAACATTTATACAGCATAGTTCCAAATTATCACATTTCCATTTAAACACCTATATATCTTTTCCGAATTTCTCATTGTTTCTCCCTTCACTTTTGTTCAATTATATTTCTTTCTATCAAGGTTTATTAATTCTCAATCAAACATAAACACACAAAATACAAAACATAAAACAAGACATAAAAACATAAAACCTCCTTAATTATCATTGTACATGTCTTTTCCAAATTTCTCATTGTTTCTCCCTTTAGTTTTATTCCTCCAAGGTTTTATTAATTCTCAATCAAACATAGCTAACCAAAACATAAAACTTCTTTTGAAAAGTGGCTTAGCCCCAAGTTACATCTTTTTTTACAGACCTAAATCAAATTCATGCTCACTTTGTATACCATTCTTATCTTATTTAGCATTCTATATTTTCTATATAACTTCTCTCTTCTTTTCACTCTCTTAATTATATTTTGTTTATTTCATCTTATTTTAAAATCATTATACTTGTATCTTTTGTCCGTTCTTTTCCAATTATCTATTTATCACTTCTCTTTAACAGAAAATTTCCCCTGTAATCACTTTTAAAGTGTAACGCCTTTCTATCTTTCCCCTAAATTAACACTTAAAATAATACATAATTTCCATTCTGATTCTGCTTAGTACATTCTACATGTTGCATTTTAAAATAAAGGAATAATAAATTTATAAAATAGTTAAATATATAATTTCCATTCTAATTCTAATTCTACTTAATACATTAATTTAAAATAAAAAAATGAAATAGAAAATTTATAATAACATTAAGACAATAACAAATTAAACTATAACTAAACATTAATCATTTTACACATTCTCTTTGATATTTTATTGAATATTGAGATCTATCATTATTAAACATTTTAATATTTTAATGTTTTGTTAAATCTTATAATATTCCAATGGACTATTTCAAATGCAAATACTACAATACTATCTTATGTACTCTTGCAGAATCTTTCTTTAATTATACTCTATCCTTTATCTCTGAAAAAAAACTGCTTTTTTACATCTTGTTTCAGACCTTTGTGGCTTTTTTTCCCTTTTCCCCTCCCTTTCTTCTCCAGTCTGGTCTTTTTGCCGCCCCCCCCCCTCCACCTTTTTAACTTCCCCTTTCTGTTGTATTTCTCTTTTCTGTTGCTTTCTAACATTGTACCTTTTTTTCACCTTATTTTTCTTTTTCTTGGTTGTTTATAATATATAACAATAAGAAAAGTTTTTAAAACCATATAAAAGAAATTTGATTTTTAAAAAACCCCTTAATTGCCTCATATTAAGAGATCAACAAATGGGGCAAAGTCATTTCCAAATTAAAAGTTAAAATATCTGTGTCGACTGATGTAGATTTGTAAGGATAAAGATAATCAGGTCTGTTATGGCAAGGAAGCCCAGAACCTAGGTGCCATCTACAAGAATGCCATGTGATTCTTGTGTTGATGATAGGTACTTCCAGAGCATGTTTGAATGGGGTAATGTCTGTCTCTTTCCCCCTCTCCAGTAATCCAAATCACGTAGGATAAAGTCCCTAACTTTGGGTTTTGAGGTGTTTTAGAGGTACCTTCTCAAAATAATTGCCATAGCAGCTGTAGCCAGTTATAGAAAGCTCATATCTTGAAGAAAGTACATGAAACTATATGTGACATGTACTTTTTATTTTCTAACTATGCCACAGGGGTCTGTCTGGGACCAAGAAGCATTGTTAGAAAGAAGGATTATGGTTAAGCTGGCCTTCGTTTTGCAAACTGCTAACTTTTCTTTTTTTTTTAATGTAAAAGAATTTTAATAAATGAAATTAGGTCACAACCAAATCTTAAGTAACTGAGTTTCTTCTCTTGTTTCAAACAATGGAAGCAGAAATGGGAACTTCACAGTTCAAATTTTGCCATGAGATTCCTGCTATTATTTTTTAACTAAACTCTCCAGCTTGGAAGAAATTGATACTAGCATAGTTACTGTCAACTTTTAAGTGTACTATAACAATGTAGGGAAAGCACCACATGGATTCCAAGTATTTTATTTATGTAAGTATGATTAAAATTAGTACCATTATTTAGGTTTCTCTGCATTTAAATTCTCCTATATATGATTGCATTGTTGATGATTTTTTAAAGAGATTTATCTGAAAAAAAGACAGGTGTAAAAGGCAACTAAACCGTTCATTTATTTGTTTTTTTAACTTATTTCCATCCTGTCTGGAAAATTGGCAAAGCTGGCTGAGGAACTCTGGGAGTTGAAGTCCAGAAGTCTTAAAGCGGCCAAGATTGGAGACCTCTGCACTAGACCAAGGTGGCTCCTCAGTTTGGTTTATTGTTATTCCCTCCTTCCTGTAACTGCCCCAAGGCAGAGCTAGAATTCATGGTCTCCCAGTTTCTTTGTACACAAACATTTGAGTAGAGAATGTATTCTGTTGTGTTCATATGGGTTGATACTGAAGGACACCATAATCTAATTTTTGAAATTATATTTCAGACTAGCTATATGCTTTAGTATTTGAAACCAATATCATTTACGAGCTTAAGAGCTTTTCAGCAGCAGGAAGAGAGACCTCATCTTGTGAGTGGTAACCTGCAAAATACTCTTTTTCCTCCAGCCACTTCCCCTCCCACCTCCAAATATATCTGTCTGTATGTGGTAGTTTCTGGTGATGAACACACCTGGCCACTAGATGGCACCCCTGTTCCATAACTTATTCTTTTGGGGGTGGTGGTGTGGAATCTAATTAGGCACCACCATTCCAGAAGAAATTGAGACCTGTAGATAAAGGTCATGTGGAATAGATTTGAATAGCAATCATACAACCCCTGCACTGTGTAACTAGTTACAGCAATCTGAAAAAGGGCAATAACAATGTTTTCCTCAATGGTAAAGTTGGCATGCCAGACACGTATAAGCATAAAGCATTAGTATTGTCTCAGGCTCTAAAAGAACATGCATTCACAATCTTAATAACCATCAGAAGTGCAAATGAACAAACTCATAGAGCACTAAGGACTCTACTTAATAAAAACACTAGGCATAAGGAATCCAGCAATGGTTGACTTCAAAGTTCAGTTGATGCCTGCCAATATCTTATCCTCTAGTCTGTGGAAACATTGTTCCAGTCTCTGGGGCTGCCCAATTTTGCCAAAATTAATCACAATGAAGTGTATGTTAATATTTCTTTTGATCATATAGGTGATTCCCTCTTTGTGCAAGGAGCTCAAGGTGACATATCTGAAGTTAGCCAGTTTCATTCTCCCAACCAACTCTGGCCATTACAATTAGAGGAATGAGGTAACTCAATTCAAGGAACAGATCATTGGCAATTCCAGCTTGTAAATTACTTCTTTCAGGGTATTCATTGGGAAGTGATGGAATTAGAGCCTCCTGCATAATTGTCTTTCATCTTACCTTGTCCATATGGGCAGTTTATCAGACATCATTCAGAAATACCCAACTTCAACACCCATCACTCCTGGAAGGTTTTGAAGGTTGGGCTTGGCTAAAAGATGGGTGAGACACTTGCCTAAGGCCATCATGATTAATTGACCCAGGAATGTAATACTAGAATACGGTACTTCCTGTTTCACAGAAACTCTTTTTTCATGCTGTTGTACGGAGGACAGAAACTAACTGTATCATACAGGTAAAGAGGCAATCATTTGGTTTAGTTTACTTTATTGCCATTGCTCCTGGCACAATAAAATTAAATGCCACCTTCAGTGTACATTATAACTATAAAAATAAAAAACAAACACATCCTTCACGTTCTATACAATTGAACTGAAAACCCAATATTGCATTAATATTTTACTATACAATAGAATTCAACAGGGCTACTGCCCTGGGATAGAAGCTGTTTTTCAGCCTATTTGTCCTTGTTTTTATTATTTTGTACAGTCTTCCAGTTGGTAATAGTTCAAAAAAAGGGTTACCAGGATGAGTAAGAATGTTTTGAACTTTCTTAAGGCATTGGGAGCTATAAAGCTCTTCCAAAGAGGGAAAAGAGTAACCAGTGATCCTCTGGGCAATTATGTTAACCCTCTGGAACTATCAGCCACTGTACAATTGGCAAACCATACACAGGTATAGTAAGTTAAAATAGAAAGTATTCTTTCTATGATGCAGCCGTAAAAGGTCACCAGCAATTTTTCATTCAGTTGTTGTTTCTGAGAGGACTCCAGTAGTATAATCTCTGCCCTGGGGCCGTTTTGACCAGTGCTACAATATGAGTGCCCCAGGGCAGATCCTCTTTTATGATAACATCCAGCAAGTTAAAACTGGCCACTTGCTCCACTCAGTCTCCATTGATGAGCAAGGGCTGGATATCTGATCTATTCTTTCTATAGTCCACTATAAGCTCCTTGGTCTTATTGGTGTTGAGGACCAAGTTATTGTCTCCACACCACGAAAGCAACCATGTAGGCAGACTCATTTTCTGTTCATACAGCCCATTTTTAAACATGCTGAGATACATACATGGACCTTAGACTTTTCTATGTACTTATATGGGTTAGTCTCTATGTCCATGATGTATGTGAGCTGGAGGACAGAAAACAATAACAAATAATACCCTCTCCTCCCTCCCTCCCTCTCTCTTTCCCCACCTCTCTCTCCCTCCCCTTCCTCTTGCTTTCTCTTCCCCTCTCCCCCCCTCCCTCCATCTCCCTCTCTCCCTCTCTGACTTCCCCCATTTCACACACACACACACACACACGCCACCCATAGAAAAAAAATAACAGATTAAACTAAACCAAACAACTGACAATGGATGAGTCTTTCACTGACTTTCCACTAACTGATTTGCATGTTGTATGCAAAGCCAGCCATCATGAGATGCCTTTTTTACCTTTGTGGTTCTGAATATGGACTTGATGAGATACAACCAATGCTAGGTGAAATGTCAATGAGTAAATGAATAAAATGTTTGGTAATGTTAGTGATTATTCTGACTAGGATACACTTTTCTCCAATCATACTCTGGGCGGAGCTAATATGAGTAAACCACAGAGCCACCTGCTGCAAAGAACTGGTATTGATCTCTACCCAAAATATGTGATTTTGCAAGAGTTGGGAGAATCCAAGGTTTGGATTTGTTCAGATTTGGCCTGATGTTTGTTTGCATTCAGCAGCCTTCTCCTAAAATTCTGCCAACAAATCCCTTTGACCTCTGTTCGGATTAGCATTGATCCGGAACTTGACCTCTGCTTAATTTTCAAATGAGGATTACTGGGGCTTAAATTTCACTTGGATCCTTGATCTTGAGATGAAATTAGATGGGGCTGATAATGATCAATAAAATGCACTCTTCAAATGATCAAAAGGCAGAAGCTTGACAGAGAAATTCCAGGCACTGCTTTGCGCAAATGTTGATTTAGCAAGCATTATTCCCATAAATGGGATGTGGTGGCAAAGACGCTGAGCTTGTCTATCAGAAAGGTTGGCAGTTCGAATCCCTAGTGCTGTGTAACGTAGTGAGCTCCCATTACTTGTCTCAGCTTCTGCCAACCTAGCAATTCAAAAGCATATAAAATGCAAGTGGAAAAATAGGGACCACCTTTGGTGGGAAGGTAACTGTTCCGTGAGCCTTTGGTGTTTAGTCATGCTGGCCACATGACCACAGAGACATCTTTGGGCAGTGCTGGGTCTTCAGCTCTGAAACAGAGGTGAGCAACACCCCCTAGAGTCAGGAACGACTAGCACATATGTGCAAGGGAAACCTTTACCTTTTATCCCTGCATATTCTGTTGAGAATCTATGATAGGAAGCAAGGGAAGGATTTTGAACACTGATTGCAAACTGCTTTCCTTTCTGGAATGTTATGATATTGTTGCAGATTCCTACATTCTGTGATAAACATAACTTAGAGGATGTGTAATTAATTACTCACTTATTGCACATGACAGAGTATAGGTAAAGGCTCCACTCACACATACATGCTAGTTGTTTCTGGTTCTAGGGGACGGTGCTCATCTCCGTTACAAAGCCAAAGACCTCGTGCTCTCTCAACACATCGCCGTGGTCATGTGGCCAGCATGACTAAATACCAAAGGCGCACAGAATGCTGTTACCTTCCCAACCAAGTGGTCCCTATTTTTCTACTTGCATTTTTGCATGTTTTCGAACTGCTAGGTTGGCAGAAGCTGGGACCAAGTAATGGGAGCTCACTCTGTTACGTGGCACTAGGGATTCGAACCATCAAACTGCTGACCGTTCTGAGCGACAAGCTCAGCGTCTTAACCACTGAGCCACTGCATCCCCTATGACAGAGTATACGTTTGTGTAAAATATACAAAAAGGTGGGGGGGAAATCCTCTTCTGGATCTGTGGTGGACAGTTCAACTGAAGCTCTAGTTGCAACCCAGAGTGGACATGCCGCTGGAGGTTCAGACTAGATAGCCCTTTTGAAGTCTCTCTTTTTATGTTGGGCATGCCTTGGTTTTCTGAGGTGTTCTATCAAATGAAGTGCAAGAAGAAATGCCTGATGAGTTATGGGAGAAAGATGAAAAATCATCAAGCAAGAACCTGTATTAGATATTACACTATAGTGATAAAAGTGGCCAAATGTTTACTCAGCATTCATGCTTACAGAGATGAGGACAGCTGAAGGACTATCTGCAGAGATGCTGTGGGGAATATTCTTGTTACTTGCTTGATTTGCAAACACTTGGACTCCAATTGGACATAAACCAATAAGTTGAGGTGTTCAGGAGAAGGTATTCATTGTACTGCAGTTTGAAGCAACTTTGATTCTATGATTCCTAAGAAATTGGATAGGGTTCTTTAGCCTTTTAGTTCACCAACCTGTTTGTTAGATCCAGATTTCTCTTGAATGGCTAAAGCCACCCAAGAGTGATCTGTGGTTGGATTTAGTTTTTTTTGGGAGGCAATCCCCTCAACTTTGAAGAAGATGGGTGCGTTTTGTCCACAGGAAAACAGACTTGAATCTTATCTTCCAGTCTCTAACCTTTCCTTTCTTGGCAGCATGGTGGAGGCGGTATTGGTCTCTTGCTCAAAAGGACCCTAGAAAGATTATTTAGTATAGCGATAGCACTGGTCTCTCTTGTTGATGCCCTGGATTAAAGCTAGGAAGGGTGTAATGTATCTATTTTCATGCTTCTTAATCTCTCAGTGGCTTCCAGTATTGTCAATTGTTTTTGAATTGGCCTTAGAATTTAGGGAAGGAAGGCACAATTTTGCACCAATTTTCCTCCTTTCTTTATGACTGGCTTCAGTTGGTATTGGTAAGTGGGGAGAAATCACATCCATGGCCCCTCAGTGGCGAGGTGTTGCAGAGTTTAGCACTTTTCTCCCCTTCTGCGTAGTATCTACATAAAACTGTTAAATGAAGTCATCTACCAATTTGGAATCAGATATCATTAATATGTGAATGATACCCAACAGTCTTGACACCTTGCCAGTCAAGCAATGCATCAAAGTCCTAAGCCAGTGTCTGGAAGCTATAAATGTCTGGAAAGGAAGACATGTACAGGATTCAGATTCAATTCTTACATGACAAAGGTGCTGTGTTAGTTAATTAACTTTATTGATTAGTCCTTGGGCCATATCAAAGTGCAAAGTTCCAGACAAATTATTACTAAAATCTGATAAAAACAATTTAAAATGGAATTGGATAAAATACAATTTAGAATGAAATTTGAATAAACTCGAGTTTAAAATTGGTATAAAAATTGATATAAAATACAATAATTTAATATCTAGAGATAAATAAAGTAGGATAAAATTATCCTACACCCATCTACCACAAAGGGGCTATGTCTGTTTGGCCTCCTGGGTCTAGATGGATTCCATTGTTGATTAAGTGGGGTTGCAGCTCTTCATATGAAATCTGTGCACAGTTTGGCTTCCTCCTTGGATTCTCAGTTCTCAGGTACAGGGTGCCTTCCCACAGATATTTTTGTAGTTTTTACTAGCCCTGGAGGATCTTGAGACTGTCACTTATGCCCTAGTCATTTTATGATTGGATTATTGTATCATACTGTTTATTGAGCTACCCTTAAGGACCATTCCGAAACTACACTGCTCAAAAAAAAATAAAGGGAACACAAAAATAAGACATCCTAGATCTGAATGAATGAAATATTCTTATTAAATACTTTGTTCATTACATAGTTGAATGTGCTGACAACAAAATCACACAAAAATTATCAATGGAAATCAAATTTAGCAACCCATGGAGGTCTGGATTTGGAGGTACACTCAAAATTAAAGTGGAAAAAAACACTACAGGCTGATCCAACTGTGGTGTAATGTCCTTAAAGCAAGTCAAAATGAGGCTCAGTAGTGTGTGTGGCTTCCATGTGCCTGTATGACCTCCCTACAACGCCTGGGCATGCTCCTGATGAGGTGGCAGATGGTCTCCTGAGGGGTCTCCTCCCACACCTGGACTAAAGCATCCCCCAACTCCTGGACAGTCTGTGGTGCAACGTGGCGTTGATGGATGTAGTGAGACATGATGTCCCAGATGTGCTCAATTGGATTCAAGTCTGGGGAACGGGCGGGCCAGTCCATTCGTCTTGCAGGAACTGCTGACGCACTCCAGCCACATGAGGTCTAGCATTGTTGTGCAATAGGAGGAGCCCAGGGCCAACCGCACCAGCATATGGTCTCACAAGGGGTCTGAGGATCTCGGTACCTAATGGCAGCCAGGCTACTTCTGGCGAACACATGGGCTGTGTGGCCCCCTAAAGAAATGCCACCTCACACCATTACTGACCCACTGGCAAACCGGTTATGCTAGAGGATGGTGCAGGCAGCAGAACATTCTCCATGGCGTCTCCAGACCCTGTCACGTCTGTCACATGTGCTCAGTGTGAACCTGCTTTCATCTGTGAAGAGCACAGGGAGCCAGTGGCAAATTTTCCAATCTTGGTGTTCTCTGGCAAATGCCAAACATCCTGCACGGTGTTGGGCTGTAAGCACAACCCCCACCTGTGGACGTCGGGCCTTCATACCACCCTCATGGAGTCTGTTTCTGACCGTTGGAGCAGCCACATGCACATTTGTGGCCCGCTGGAGGTCATTTTGCAGGGCTCTGGCAGTGTTCCTCCTGTCCCTCCTTGCACAAAGGCGGAGGTAGCGGTCCTGATGCTGGGTTGTTGCCCTCCTACGGCCTCCTCCACGTCTCCTGGTGTACTGGCCTGTCTCCTGGTAGCACCTCCATGTTCTGGACACTACGCTGACAGACACAGCAAAGCTTCTTGCCACAGCTTGCATTGATGTGCCATCCTGGATGAGCTGCACTACCTTGTGTGGGTTGTGGACTCCGTCTCATGCTACCACTAGAGTGAAAGCACCACCAGCATTCAAAAGTGACCAGACCATCAGCCCGAAAGCATAGGAACTGAGAAGTGGTCTGCGGTCACCACCTGCAGAACCACTCCTTTATTGGGGGTGTCTTGCTAATCGCCTCTGCTTTCCACCTGTTGTCTATTCCATTTGCACAACAGCATGTGAAATTGATTGTCAATCAGTGTTGCTACCTAAGTGGACAGTTTGATTTCACAGAAGTGTGATTGACTTGGAGTTACATTGTGTTGTTTAAGTGTTCCCTTTAGTTTTTTGAGCAGTGTACAATTAGTCCAGAATGTGGCAGCAAGGGCATGGAGGTATCATGTTATGCCCATGTGACCCTTCTGCTTTGTGAAATGCACTGGTTGGCAGTTGGCTTCCATTTTCAATTCAAGGTGCTAGTTACCACTTTTAAAGCTATTTAACAGATAACAGATAATCAGAGTTGGAAGGGACCTTGTTGGTCATCTAGTCTATCTCCCTGCCCAAGTGGGAGACCCTACACCATTTCTGACAAATGGCAGTCCAATCTCTTCTTGAAAATCTCAAGTGATGGTGCTCCCACAACTTCCGAGGGCAAAGTGTTCCATTGGTTGATTGTTCTCACTGTCAGAAAGTTTCTCCTTATTTCCAGGTTAAATCTCTCCTTGTTCAGTTTCCATCCATTGTTCCTTATCTGGCCTACAGGCGCTTTAGAAAATAGCTTGACCGTTTTCTCCCTGTGGCAGCCCCTCAAATATTGGAAGACCTCTATCATGTCTCCCCTGGTCCTTCTCTTTACTACTAGACTAGCCAAGCCCAGTTCCTGCAACTGTTCGTTGTATGTTTTAGTCTCCAGTCCCCTAATCATCCTGGTTGCTCTTCTCTGTACTTTTTCTAGAGTCTCTTTTTTATAATGTGGTGAACAAAACTGGATGAAGTACTCTAGGTGTGATCTTACTAAGGCTTTCTAGAATGGTATTAGTACTTCCCTTGATCTTGATTGTATCCCTCTGTTAATACAATTTAGGATTTCATTAGCTTTTTTGGCTGCTGCTGCACACTGCTGGCTCATATTTAGCTAGTTGTCCACTAAGACTCCAAGATCCCTCTCACAGTTACTGCTATTGAGCCTGGTTTCACCCAGTCTATATGTGTACTTCTGGTTTTTCTTACCTAAGTGTAGGAGTTTACTTTTCTCTACATTGAATTTCATGTTGTTAGATAGGGCCCAGTTTTCAAGTCTGTCAAGATCCATCTGGATCTTGAGCCTATCTTCTTGGGTGTTAGCTATTCCTGCCAGCTTAGTATCATCTGCCAATTTGGTAAATTCCTCTTCTATTCCCTACTCTAAGTCGTTAATGAAGATATTGAAGAGTACTGGGCCTAAGACGGAACCTTATGGCACCCCACTGCTTACTTCCCTCAATGTAGACTTAAACCTATTAAGGACTACTCATTGAGTACAGTTTGTCAGCCAGTTGCGAGTCCATCTAGTGGTGGTGCTATCTATTCCATTTTTTTCTAGCTTACTAAGAAGTAGGTTGTGGTCTATTTTGTCGAATGCCTTGCTGAAATCTAAATATATTATGTCCACAGTATTTTGCTGGTCTACTAATTTGGTCACTGTGTTGAAGAATGACATAAGATTGGTTTGGTATGATCTGTTTTTAACAAACCCGTGCTGACTGCTAGTTATTACTTTACTTGTTTTTAGATGTTGGAAGATCTGTTTTTTTATTATCTTTTCCAGTATCTTTCCAGGTATTGATGTTAGGCTGATTGGTCTATAGTTTCCTGGGCCTGTTTTTTTTTTCCTTTTTTGAAGATGGGAACCACATCAGCTCTTTTCCAGTCCTCAGGTAGTTCCCCGGTGCTCCAGGATTTTTGAAAGATATGGTGTAATGATTCTGAGATAACCTCATGTCATAGAGCCGAACGATTTGATGCACAGCTTGTGTCCAGTTGTCCTTGCCTGTCCAATTCTGTCTAGCAGGGTGGGTACATTTATGAAACCTGTCAATTAATGTCATGTTACACAACCCAAGAAGCATGCCTACTCTGTTGGACATTTTGCCCTCTGTCCTCAAAATTAATGTGTATCCCATTCATATGTACTACAGGAAATGATTGAAGACTTAGTTGTTTTTCCAGGTCTTTGGAATAGGATGATTGTGGAGATACTTTTTAATGGACTTTTTTTTGTCAGAATGGTTATGGGTTTGGTTTTGGTATTTTGCTTTCCTGATTGGTGATATTTTTCATACATTGGCATAACTTGCTCTGAGTTATTTAGATTTTGAGCATAGTATACACGAACACTAAGGGATAGGATTTGCTTACAAGTTTGAAGTAAAATGCTCTATTCTTCTCTGTTTTTGCCCATTCGAGAGATCCATTATTTCTTGGATTGTGTATCCTTTCATAAAGAGAGGGTGGGGGTTGTTTAAAGGTAAAGGTTTCCCTCGCACATATGTGCTAGTAGTTTCTGGCTCTAAGGGCAGTGCTCATCTCTATTACAAAGCTGAAGAGCCAGTGCTATCCGAAGACATCTCTGTGGTCATGTGGCCGGCGTGTGGCTGAAGGCTCACAGAATGCTGTTACCTTCCCACCAAAGTGGTCCCTGTTTTTCTACTTGCATTTTTACATGCGTTCGAACTGCTAGGTTGGCAGAAGCTGGGACAAGAAATGGGAACTCCCTCCGTTACACGGCACTAGGGATTCGAACCACCGAAATGCTGACCTTTCTGATTGACAAGCTCAGCGTCTTAGCCACTGAGCCACTGCGTCCCTAGGGATTGTTTACATTTTATTAAAATGAGTTTGGCCACTATAAAAAGAACTATTTCCACATAGGGTATTCTCTTCACAGGCATTATCTGAGCAATTATAACTTTATTTAAAGATTTGATTTCTGTAACGTCCCATTCCAACAAGTGACTATATATGGATTGAATATCCAATTTTCCACAATAGCTGATTGTGCGGTGGGGGAACAAGTTTTGGCCTTGTTTGATACAAGCATTTAGTTGGGACGCTGGTTGTAAAGATGGATATGTATGTTGTGGGGGAAGGTATATATATGCTGCATATATATTTATCTGGTGTATTTATACCCTCCCCCCTTTATTTTACTTTTCAAAATATGCAGCATGGCACACAGGCCTGCCATCCTTATGTAGTATCCTTATACAACAACTTTAAATCTAAGAGATGGTGATGACTCAGACTTCTTACTGAATTTTACACTCAGGGAAGATTTGAACTTGGCAACCACAGCTCACTGTCTTAGTTCTAGCACACAAATATTTCAAATCAGAATCTGTTCCAAATCTTTCTTCCCTTCCCACCCACTGGAGTTCATAGGGCTATTCTGTCTCTTTTCCTTCCCTAGAAGCTGGCGCCCAGATCAAAACAATTTTTGTATTCCCTGCTCTTCCTCTTCTCCTCTCCGACATCTCCAGGGAATTCCAAAAGCTATAAGGCAAAATCTCTGTGCCTTTCTTTCGTGTTCTGCTGCTGGCACATATTGTCCTCAGGTGCTGTCCAGGCCTCCTTTGCTGGCAGAGGGCCAAGCACCGTCATGCAAGCCGTTGTGAGCAACAGCAGAGAGAGAGCATAGTTTGGCACTGGTTCCAGGAACTCCTGGTACAAGCCGTGCCTATAAGCTTTACGTGGATGAGAGGACATCCTGTTGGGTACTTTAGAAATGGGGAGGGGTATCAGTCTGGTCGTACCAGTCTTGCCTCCCCCCTCAACTTTGCAGTCACGATAGTCTTTTTTTAGAAGCTGCATTGTGTACATGCTGATATGTAATGTTTGCTCAAAGAGTGCACGTACACACTGCCAGCCTGCGCTGCTTTGGGCTGCTTCCCTGACAAACAGCTTTTTTTTTTCTTTCTATTTTTCCTTTTGCATATCCTGCTGCGGTAATTCAAGCATTAAGTCTACATTTGGTTGGATATATATTTCTGTTGAAATGCCTATTAGACTGATGTGCAAGTGCTGGTTCTTACAGCTGCAGAAAACCTGCATTGGGGCTGAATCACATTGTATTACAGATGGGAGCTCACATCGCTGAGGGGGTTTCTATTCCATTTAACTATAAATATCCTCATGTAAACAGGTGTGTTTCCACCTGGGTGGGTGGGGGATTAGAGGCAAAATTAACTAATTTTCTCTTAAATATAACTTTTCATGCTAAGGGAGTATTTCTCTTTGGAGAAGTATTAAATTGTGCAAAGTCATCCCTGTGGTCTGAGTGGTTCAATCCAATTATAAGCAGTTATCTTGCTTGAGGTTAGACTAAACATATGGGAATCCTAGCAGAAAAAGGAGAGAAAGATGAAGTTATCCCTGAAATCCAATTCCCGAATCTAGGGTAAAATTGCCCTACCTAATGGGCAATTAGGTATTCCCTAATTTTATAGGGAACTTAGATGCTGGATACCTTCAATTTCAAACCATTCCTGATATGGAAATCTCAAATAATATGTAGATAAAAGATACATAATGCAGGATATAAAATTGCCACATGTGGCTCTTCCCACCACAATTGTGATAGCCAAGTCAAAGCAAATTGTGCTTCCGTGTGATCAGTTGACACAGGGGCTGCTGAATGAGAGCTGTTTTTCATTTCTTGTAAATCCTTTTCAAAATAATACATTCTAACAACCATTTTGGATGCTTATGGTTATGTGCTATTATTATTACTATTATCTGTTCCTGCAACTTTCTTGCTCTTAATCCTGAGCAGAAATCTCCCTGGCATTTGGGCTGCATTTGGTGCATTTATGTCTTGTTCATAGGATTTTATCTGTAATGACTTCATGGGACTGTTTACCTAAAGAGACCTACCTGAGCTCAGTCTTGTCTTATTGGATGATTTCAGAAATCATTAAAAAAAATCCTCTTTGCCAGGTTTTTAAAAATAGTTTGCAAATAAGGTGGGGATTTTTTTTAATTGAACTGTATGAAATTGCAAAAACATGGGAGTCCCCCTCCCAATTCAGTTTGTTATAAATATACAGGTTGCAAAGAGGTCCAACAGGGTGTCTTCCTTGCTCCGCCTTCTTCATTCCATTTAGCACACAGCTGCCAATAAAATATCAACATGCAAATGAGAGTGCTTGGACTGGCAGATGATTGGCGGAGCTTCAGCTGAGGTCACCGTTTGTTGTTGTTTTTGATCCAGGCCAAAAAGGACATTTTGTCTTTGGAATTTATTTTGGAAGGAAAAGCTAGTGGAGAGACATGCATTTCTGCACACTTACTCACTCTGTTGGGTGGGGGTGGGGGATAAACCCAGACTATTACATGAAGAAAAGTCTATTCCCTGTATAAGTTGTAATGGCAGTGATGATCATCATAATAAGTCAAAATTTCACCCTCCTTCCATAGTTGTTAAAATCACCATGGTGGGGTGGAAGAATGGGTACTGATGTCATGCAGAATTCCTAATTAAAATTAATCATTATCATATTTATATTTTGCTCTGTTTAATATTTCTCACAATAAAATATTCATAATAAACAGATAAAAGAAAATGCTCATATTGGCCAGTAGCAAACAACACCTGGATTGCTGAATTCTGGAACAGTTTAAATTTCTGAGTGTTTTTTAAAGGCAATGTGCAATATTAAGCACATTGTAGTAATCCAGACAAGTGGTGATGGCAGTGTGAATTAATCATCAGGAGGTCTTTGTACTTCAGATAACCCTGAAGTTTGTATACCAACCATTGCTTCACAAAGGTCCGGAGGCTTCAGCTTCCATCTGACCACCAAGCAGTAGTTGCGGGTTCAGAAGCAGAGGCGGTATTCAGGTGGTTCGGACCGGTTCTGGCATACCAGTAGCGGAAATTTTAAGTAGTTTGGAGAACCAAATACCACCTCTGGTTGGTCCTGCCCACCCACCCCCGCTATTTCCTCTCCTATATTCCCTTGTTTTTTAAGCTCAGCTGATTTGCATGGCAGAGCAGATCAGCTGATCTAAAAAACAGCTTTGTTCACCAGCGCTGACACAAAGGGCAGTTTCTGAGCGCTGCACATACAAAGTATTCTCTCATAGAACTGGTAGGGATAAAATGTGGAATCCCACCACTGTTCAGGGATCCCAGTGTCATAGACCTGCTCTTTCAGGAGTGATGCTACCCTGTGAAATGACCATTCTGAAGATATCACTCAGTTAAAGCAGTGCAAACCCATTCAACTTGTTTCATCCTACCCAGACCCTTCACAGACTTTAGATACAATCTTTCAACAAAATGTCATTTGTTGCTTGGGCCACAAACTACCCAGCAGTTTCATGTAAATATAAAAAAAACAGAGGAGACAAACTGATCCATGCAGCATTCCACAGAGAGCAACTCCTTGGTCATTCTGGAACTGTCCATTGAAGAAAGAGCAGAATTTTTATGGGTAATCCTTGCTTAGCAATAATTAGGATTGTAAACTCATTTGCTAAGCAACCTGGTTATAAGGCATGCTATCACGTAATTGCACCAATTTATGATAGTAGTTGCAGCAATCCCAGTTTCTGTCATCAGGCAAATTCTGAGCAGTCACAGCATACTCCAGTCAGATAACCATTTATAATTTTCTGCTGGTTTCCGCATTGACTTTGCTCATCAGAAGCCAGCAGTGGAGGTCACAAATGGTGATCATGTGGCTGGGGAAGACTGTGATTTATAATTGCAAGCCAGTTGCCATGTGGTTATGAGATAGTGTGACAGTTGCAATATAAGAACCCATCATAAGTCCTCCTTGTTCAACACCACCATAACTTTGAATGAGTGTTCCAAAACTGAATCCCTCCCTGCCCATGGTCAAGAAGGATACCAGGCCACTGCTGTTGAGGTCTGCTGAGAAATCCAAAAATACTGTAATAGGCATATTTCTCAAATCCCATTAAAGGTTATCCAGAGGGCTACTGAAGCTGTGTCCATCCCATATTCCAGCTTGAATCTTAAGTGAAAATGGCCCAATAATCTGGTTCATCTAGGTTGTTCTGCAGTTGTACCCTGATTACAATCGCCTAACCATACTCAAGAATTGGTGATTAGATACAGGACCATAGTTGTCCCGTACAAAGAGATCCAAAAAGGATCTTTTCAGGCAGGGTACATCACAAAACTGTCTCACCTGTCTTTCCTGAATAGACGTGTTAACTACCTCTCATTCCAATTCATCATACTCAGATTCCTTGAAGAGTCAAGAAGATGGATCAAGCTCATATGTATCCAGAGATAGCTAAGAAAGTGCTATATCCATTTACCTCAGAGTCTAGGCAAGTTGATGTATCTGTATCACTATAATAGGCTCTCCCCATGAAAAGTCAAGCCTTTGCAAATTGGAGTGACCATCAGCAGAATGCTATGCTAACTGCTCATAGTGGGAAATCTACCTGCTGCTTCTACCCTAAACTAAGCTGCTAGCTGATAAGCCTGCCAGTATTATAAGCAGGGGTGGGTTTCAAAAATTTTAGCAAAGGGTTCTCTGCCTGGTTGCCGGGTAGACATGGCCATGGTGGGTGTGGCCTAGTCAGCCTCCTACACCACAGGGGGGGTGTTTTTGCCCTACCTAGGCTACAGAGGTTTTCCTCGAGGGAAAAAAGGGCGAAAATGCCATCTCTGGGCTCCGAAGGCTCTCTGGAAGCCAGAAATGGGGCCATTTCCAGCCTTCCCGAACTTCTGGGAGGCCCGGTTTTTGCCCTTTCCGAGCCTCCGCACACACCCTGCATTTACCTGCATCCAAAACGGGCCGCATGGGGATTCCTGGGGTGGGCTGGATGGGGCCAGCCAGGAGTGGGATTTGGGGGGTTCTCTGAACTGCACAGAATTTTAGCTAGGGGTTCTCCCAAACCCCTGCAAGCCCCCAACAGCCCACCCCTGCCTTTAAGGGAGAAATAACAATGCTTCATCTCAATTATTGCTCCAGCATAGAATCAGACTTGAATCTGTATTTTCTTTCTCTGGCACATTAAGAAGTCTCTCTTCCTGCTTCTTTTCTGAAGGTCCTCAGTAAGCATCCATTAGACTTGGCCAACAAGAGGGAGGCCTCTTGGGATAGTCCTATTAAGTGGCTGGATTGGTTTTTTCAGTAGGTAACAAGTTGCTCAACAGAACAGTCCATAGGATCACATGTTGCAAAGAATATATTCTTACATATTGGATGAAACTTGAAATCCTTTGTCTTAGTCAACCCTTCTGCATTTTAGATGGCATCCAGGCTTAATTTTTATAGCCTTCTTCTGGAAAATAATTTTGTCTCTTGCCCTCAGTCCTCTTGAAACTGAGATGGTGAGAGAATGATATTAGGAGCTAAGCTGGTATAATTATGAACACAGCTGAATAAGTTCATTTTTTTCTTTTGAACAATTGCGTCCAATTTTAAAAGAATGCTTTTAAATTCCTGCAGTTTTCTTGACAAGTTTTTTTCAGAAGTGGTTTGACATTGCCTCTTTTCTAGGGCCAAGAAAAAATGGCTGGCCCCAGGTCCCCCATTTGGTTTCATGTCCATGATGGGGCTAGAACTCACAGTTTCCCAATTTTTAGTCTGATGCCTTAATCATACATCAAACTGCCTCTCTAGTTTCATATAGCTCAATCTAGTACGAGAAATTCATGCATTTACTTTACTTTATACTGTCTTTCTCCAGGGAATTCAAGGCAGCTTCTAAAGGGATCTGTCTTCATTTTATCTTCATATCTACTCAGTGAGATAAATTGAGTTAGAAGAGAGTTACTAACACAAAATACGAAGATAATTTCATTGGCCAATAGCAGATTTCAGTATTGTTAGTCTAACATCTTAACCTGCTGCACCATACTAATTTTTTGAAATATTAAACTCTATGCATGGAAGCTACAATTTCTGCCCCTTCTCTGATTGTGCTAAGAATATTCAATTTTTATTTGGTCCTATTAATCAGATTTAGGAAGGTTTCACTCAATACAGTGGAGAGAACCACTTGGCCAATAAAGAATTCTAATGCACAGGATCTGATAATGTGAAATAATTAAAAGCTAGATTTTCACTGGCTTGTGGGTATTCCTGTTTACAGAAAGTCCTTGATTTTTGATCACAGTTGGGACCAGAATTGCCATTGCTAAGTAAGGCAATTGTTAAGTGAGTCACATCTGGTTTTACAATATTTTTTTTCTCATAGTTAAGTGAACCACTACAATTGTTAAGTCAATCGTGGTCATTAAGCGTCCCCCATTTGACTTTTACCTGTTTGAAGTCAACTGGAACTGCTGCAAATGGCAATCAGGTGACTGTGGAATGATGCAGCCTTCATAAATACGTGCCAATTACCCAAATTTTAATCATATAACTGTACAGATGCTGTGGAACTGTTTTAAATGGTTGTAAGTCACTTTTTTCAATGCTCTTGTAACTTCAAATGGCTGGCTAAATGAATGATTATAAATAAAGACTACCTATATTTTATTATTAAAACAAGTACATATTTTGCAGAGAAATATACTTTATATTTTAATAATAAAATTTTCATTTTTCCTAAGAGTATTCTATCTACATAAAAATTTTATCTCAGTCATCATACATGCATACAAATTATATGTGTATAATCATTTTTTTCTTCAGCTGTTTCTAATTGCCTGAAAACTTTGGAAGAATTATCAGAAATTTCTAACATTTATTTCAACAATTTTTTTTTCTCTAAAAACAATTTCTCAGTTCTTGGGTTAGAAAAAAAGATAATATAAGATAATATGGAATTTGAAATAGACCAGGAACTGCTCCCATTCATCTGTTTTCATTATGTATTCCTACCAATTTGTAACAACCTTTAATTAGGCTTTTCCCCAAATACTGTAATTTGAATCTCCTTTTCAAATTAGTAAAGTATACATCCAAGTTTAGTAATGCAAATTAAATATACATACACAAAATATTGAGTATACTTCCAAATATGTAGCTGAATTGGGACTTTTTTTTTTGTAATAGCAGGAATTTCCAATGTTTCATGAATTTTTCTTCCTCTCTTTCATAAACGCCTACAGTTCAACCGCCAAAAGGATTTACGTAGCTTTACAGCTTTCTTTCTACCATATTTTCTTGCTCCAGCAAGGTATTATTTTAAGGCAGAAAATTTCAGTTAGGCCAGTTAACTTGGGTTATGTCATTAAGTCCTAACCTTCACTAAAAAGTTGTCACAATTTTAAAAGGAATAATCATCCTGAGCTTCTTGGGCAAGTGTAATGCTATCATGACAACCTCTCACTTTTTTTTAGGGCAGCCATGGATCTCAGTGCAAGAAATATAACCTGGATTGGGTTGGGTTAGCTTCTTTTAAACGATCGCTGATAATTTAACTTTTTTATCTCCCGCATCTAGTCCATATTAGCTTGAGGTGAGAACAGTCTAGCAGGACTCTTATTTGTGAGAAGGATAGCACGGAAATCTTGGCCGTATAGGGGGTTAGCCATGCCTATGTGCATTAAAACATCTTCCCAACCACTTTATCACTTCTGCTCTTCTCAGATAAGTCTCCCTGTACTGCTTACACCTTCTGATTTCCTAAAGGGTGTAGGATAATGGAAATGCTGCACCATGAAGAAAAAGGGTGAGCTGAGCTCTGGTGATTTGGGAAAGTTTTGAGGCAGGTGAGCAAGAAAGATAAATTGTACTCCAAATTTCTGACAGATTCTCCCCTTTCTCTCTTCTTCGAAGGTGGCCGGATGGGAAACGTAAAAGAAAAAGCAGCCAATGTTCGGTGAAAAGCAGCATGTCAGGTAAGCATCTCTTCCAGGTTTGCCAGTGCTCAGAATTTTCAGATCAATGTGCTTATCTCCCCTGTGATACTACAAGACAGTACATTTCCTTGTAGTCGTGCCAGCAGGATATCGAGGAAGTGACTCACTTTTTAGGATTCTTTCCTTTGCTGTAAGAACGGGACTTTTATTTAGTAGAAGAGGATCGCATCCAAAGAGGATAGCCCTTCGTGAAAACTAAACCAGGGTTTGGATTGTTCTGTTTTTCTGCTGTTCTAAGCAGGCAAGAAAATCATATAATGCTATATTCAGCTGATAGTCATAGGTCTGTTTGGCTTTGTCAGTTATAAATTTGGAAGATGTGGCATTACCATTTGTAAGTCTTTTTATGGAGATTTGCAAAAGACTTTAGTAACAGAACAATTATTCCAACTTATTCTTCTTAAAAATGTATTTATTGTTTGTTTATGTATTTATTTATGTCATACATTTATTATTTTTATAAATAATTCAAGGCAGGGAACATATCTAGTACTCCTTACTTCTCTTTATTTATTTTCTCTTTATTTTCCCCACAACAACCTTGTGAGGAGAATTAGGCTGAGTGATTGACCCAAAGTCATCCAGCTAGTTTTTATGCCTAAAGCAGGATTAGATCTCAGAGTTCCTGGATTCTAACTTGATGCCTTAACCACTAGAGCAAACAGGCTCTCAAAGTTATTATTATACTTATGTAACAGAGCGTTGATATTCTAGAGGACTGGAGAAATTAAAGGAGTTTGGGGAAACCTGCTTTGACAAATTGAAATAAAACAATATCCCCAGAATGTATCCAACTTTGACTTGAACCTATTGAGGAGGTTTTTTTGATGTTTTTCACTAGTCCAGAAAAGGCAGTCATGGGGCAGCTCAGGATATCGGATGTCAAATGGCAAAGCCTGCAATAGAGAGATAAACCACAAAGAACTGGGGGCGGGATTCTAAAGGTGAGGCCACAGTGGGTCATGGGGCAAGAGGGAATCACATGTGGACTGGTGAATGCGAAAGAATGCCAGACCACATCTTCCCCAGTTGCGTGATTTCTTTTTTCCCTATCTCCGTTTAGCCTTCACCTCCCAAGACCTGGCCACAATCAATTTGTTTTTTATTCCCGCTCTTTAAAATATGCTCTTCAACACTTTATTTTCAGTTCTTGAGAGTTTTTTTTTTTAAATGATGCAGCAGCATAGCAAAACTTTTACAACCAGGAGGGATATCCTCTTGGTCTTGTGAGAGAGATGAGCAGGATCCAGACTTTAGCACTTATAGTTCAGTTTAGCTTTTGCATTAATCCACCCACCAGCAGCATAGATGTGATTTTATTTTTTATTTTTAAATAGAAGCTAAACAAAGAATATAAACCAGAGTTTCCCAATCTTGGTAACTTTTAAGACGCATGATCTTCAACTCCCAGAATTCCCTAGCCAGCTGTGGAACATATTTACTTCCATGTTTATAGATCTGAAGATGTGTGTACATGTGAGATACATACTAGAAATAACATTTTTCATTCTTTTCCCATAAAAATAAAAAAAAGTAAATGGGATTATTTCCCATTCATAGACTATTTGGATAAACCACATTGAAGAAAATTCTTTTCATAAGTGTTTAGCAGCTTCGTTGCCTTTTACCTGGCATTGCTTTAATTCAGCAGTTGGCAAATGGAAAGACACTACAGTGCATACAGTTGAAGAATGATCTATATATAAAAAGAAACATATCACAAGGCTAGGGAAAAAGGCAGAGAGCCCCTATATCTACATTATAGGTTCTTAGCTTTCTTTCATTTCTTCCAAGAATCTGACAAGTTGTAGTTCATTTCCTCTTTAGAAAATATTTCCCAGATTTCTCTACAGCAAATGAATATTGGGTTTAAGTTCATAATGTATCTGCCAGGGGACAGCAGAAAGGAAGCAGGTCTGTCTTCTTTCATCTGTGAGGAGACTTAGGGTCAAAAGGAGGCTATAGCAGGACTAAGACCAACCTGACTTCATTCCTCAGCCAGGTAACTGCTGTCTGTCTTGCTCTATTTCAGTTCTTTCCGCATTCTTTTTGTTTTTTGTACATCAGCTTTCAAAACTCTAGACAGAGATTATCCTGACTTTTAATATATCTACAGCACATAGAAAATTTATGTTCTTGGAAAGTTTGTGATTAGAAAATAAATCATAAACACCTAAGACCATTATTGTTATGAGTATTTTATGTACTCTCTTTTAAGTTGATCCAGATACATTGGCCTCCAACTCTCATAATCCCTCAACAGCATGACTGGGAGCTTTGCTTGGGGGAAGTTGTGTGGAACATATCGGCACCCATCAGTTTGTGGCTCTCTTAGAGACTGTACATGTCCTTTTGATTTACAAGTAATTTGCGTTTAGCAGCTGCCTTGTTTAGCAATCATTTGCGGTCACAGTGTTGATGAAAAAGTAATTTTGTGACCAGTCTGCGCATTTATGACCTCCCAAAGCAAAGAAAAGATGAATTAAGATCAATTAAGTTGCAATATCATTTAGTGACTACTTTACAACCAAGCTGCAAGTCTCACTTGTCAGTCTTGAAAGGAAGCATGATGAGATGAGCTAATTCTACTTTATTGCAAAGCAACATTAACAAAGTCTTGCAAGTCCGAAGGGGTAAATCTCCTACCATCTTTTTTACAGCCCAAGAAGTCTCTTCTGAGCCTCTTGCCGTTCTCTTATCTGACTGCTCCCTAGGCAGCATCTCTTGGCCCTGTCTCCTAACATCTTTCTCACATAGATTGCAGAACAATCTGCATTTGTTTGAGGTGCAAGACCCAAATCTTGCCCTTGGATTCCTTCTTTAATTTACCAGATTAAAACAATATCTTTTATCTGGTATTTGCAAAATATGCAAGCGGTAATGTACACAAATTTTTGAGATGTACGATATGATTACAACCTTTGGACATTTTTTCATTGTTCAGTTGTTAATAATCTTCAAATCATATGTTATATATATGGACTATACTGGGATATTGATTCCACAAAGCAGATAGGCAGGTAGGTGCCTAAAAGTCAAATCAGAGTTTAGTTTTACTCTTCCTTCCATGTTTCAATAACAGTCATCGTTCTTTGCTTTCATTGTCCTTTTTTTTAAATAACAGATGCAGGGTTATTTATGGGCATCTCTCATAGTAAGCAAAAATAAATAAATATCCAGGAACTAAGAACATATTAAGCCTAATAAAATGAAGTAACAGAACGTTAAGCCTGTGGACTGCAGTGTTTCAGAAGCACTTTAAAGTGTCATCCTTTCACATGTTTAAACATTCCTTCTAAATAAATGGTATAGCAAAGGGACTAAATTCGAACTGTTCTTCCTAGTTAGGTTTCTATCTGCAGGCATTTTTGTTTCCAGTCATCTGTATTTTGTAATTTAGTTGACTAAAGCCTAGTCAGTTTTGGGTCAAGTTCTGGAGTTGTGGGCTGGGTGGAAGTACGAAGTAAAATCTAAACAGAATGATGGACTGCTGTATCCAAGCTATACCCTCAAACTATCCTGTAGATAATTGAAATAATCAAAGTTTACCAATTCTATGCAAGCCAAAGAGCTATAACTGTAAAGTTTAGGATTGCTACAGTTTTACTCTAAACAAATAGATGAAAAAACTCTGTATGTGGGTGCCTATATCAATCTTATTAGCAATAAGAAGTGCCTGGAGAACAAAATGAAGTCCTTCTAAATTGCCCCAAATTCCTCTAAAAAAACCATTTAACCATAACCCTTTAAGATCTTTTAAAAATCTTAACTTTGCAGCTTAAATATATTATGAGTTGTTGAGTTAGGAAAGGTGCAAGGGGTAAATTTAAACCAGTCATAAAATTATTTGCTTATTTACATTTATTGACTGTCCCCAGTCCAGTGGATAGTCATTATTTGAGTTAATGACTAAACCACCGTTCACTTCCATTTATCTCCCCCTCAAAAATTAATAGAAGAATGAATGAGTCTAAAGGTAAAGATAAAGATTTCCCTGTCAGTCATATGCAACTTTAGGGCACAGTGCTCATCTCCGTTTTTTGGCCAAGGGAGCCAGAATCATCCAAAAACAATTTCTGTGATTAGATGGCCAACATAGTTATATGGCAAAGGCTCATGGATGGCTGTTACCTTCCCACCCAAGTGCTACCTATTTATCTGCTTGCATTTGCATGCTTTCAAACGGCTAGTTAGGGCAGCAGATGGGGCAAGAAATGGGAGCTCACCCCTTTGCGTGGAGCTTGGGCCTTGAACCTGGGCGGTTAGCTCTCCTGCTGCCAAGCTCAGCATCTTTAACCACTGAGCCATCACTCAGGTTAAGTAGATTCTTCTATTGTGTTATTTGTATGATGATATCATGATTTTCATAATATCGCTTATGTCACCTCCTCTAAACCAGAGGTCTGCAACCTTAAACATTCAAAGAGCCATTTGGATCCATTTCCCACAGAAAAGAAAACACCAGGAGCCAATAATTTAACAACTGGTGTGACTCCCTCCCTGCCATCACCCTTACCTTCTCAGGCCAAGCAAGGAGTGATGGGAATGGGAGGGGCCAGCCAGTGGGATCAGCCGACAGGGAGCTGCAGCCGAGAGCTGAAAGAGCCGCATGTGGCGTCAGAGCAGCAGGTTGCAGACCCTTGCCCTAAACAGTCAAGTCATGCAGGAGTGAGGAGTTTTGGGATGTAATGTGCTAAAATAAACATGCATCCAATTGAATAAATAAATGCTAAGCAGAATTACATATGACCACACACTTTTAAAAATACTTAAAATAAAACAATTAGAAGAGAAGATGTGGTTATCTTTCTTTTGTGGGTGTTCCAGCATCTGCCTGTTTTCAGTGTACATATGTATATTTGATGGTGTAAAGAAATGGACCCAAAATGTGCTTCTAGTTGTATTTGCAAACTTCCCTGTGATCTAAAACTATGATAAGGCAGAATTTCTGGTTGTGAGGAACTTTATAACTAAATTCGGCTAAACATAAAATGGTTTTTGGAGCTGCTTTTGGATAACAAGAAAAAGGCTTGCGTCTGCAACTTTGTAATCATTTGCCTTTTAATATTTGGAGAACTTACATAGGTTTATTTGTATGTTTGTTTATTTGTATCCTAGCTTTATTATTTTTACAAATAATTCAAGCTGGTGAACATATCCAACACACCTTCCTCATCTTGGGTTCTGCTCTCATTCTTGACCCTATGCTTGAAGAAAGCTGTCTAACTGCTTTTGTATTCTCAAGTATTAAAAACATGTTCCGCAAGTCACTTTTCACTTAAAATAAAAGACTTGCCAAAAGTTTCTTTCAAATTGGAAAACAATCTGCTCCAAATTCTTTCTCTTTCTTTTTGGAGAAATGGGGACAAAGAAGTTACATTAGTGATATCATAGCTTCCAGTCAATCATCCACTGCAAATAGAGGTAATCCTCAACTTATGACCACCACTTATTAAATGAATTGTGCCCGATTTTATGATCTTTTCCCCATAATCCTTGTACTGCAATTAAGTGGATCCTGGGGCTGTCAAAGAGAATCTGGTTTCTCATTGATTTTGCTTTTTAGAAGCCAGCTTGGAAGGTCTCAAATGGCTATCACATATCCCAGGCAATGCAACTCTCTTAAATACACACCCGTTGCCAAATGCCCAAACTGTGATAATGTGACTGGGGTTGCTGAGATGGTCATAAATGCAAAGGTTGGTCACAGATCACTTTTTCAGTGCCATTGTGACTTTGAATGGTCTCTAAATGAATGATTATATATTGAGCTCTATCTGTACTTCTGCTGCTGCCTTACAAGATAGATCCTTTTTGTAGATAGTCACCTTACAAGCCACCCTTTATAAATACAAAATCATTGTGTTTTCCTGTCTAATAAACCCTTTTTTAAAAAAGCCATTACAAGTGATTCTCAATCTATCTGGGAAGACTTCCGTAAGATTTTATTGCTTTTACGCATTCCAGAGATTTAGAAAGTCCTCTGTAGGCCAGAACAGAAAATGGAATTTCTTCTTTTCCTGAAGATTATTTGTGACCAGATTAAGCTCTGGGAAAGCTTAATCTGGGAAAGGATTGCCGGAACTGTTTTTCCAGGGCTGTAGGTACATAGGAGAGCACAGTTTGCCTGTGAAAGGCTCCATATTTTTTCCTCTGGCATATCCACACTGGGATACTTACTTAAACCATAGTAAAGTTTTTGATCAATATTGACAATATAGATTAATAGAATCACTTCATGTACAACCTGTCAGTATTCCATCTAAGACAGTGTTTTTCAAACTTGACGAATTTAAGATGTGTAGACTTCAACTCCCAGAATTCCCCAGCCAGCCTGCTGATCTAGGCCCTTTCATTTGGAAGTGCTCAGATCAATTGACTTACTAATTATATATTCTTTTTCATTGGGAAATTATAAATACCCAAGGTAAAAATGATGTTTTTTTAACTAATAAAATAATGCATTGCCAAGAGTCTATTAAATATATTTTATTGCACCTAAATTTGATTCAGTTATATTGTTTTCTATAAGTTTGCTAATGCAAATTTGTTTTTTATTATACTGGTTGTTATCAGCCCCTCCTTCCGCCCAATGCACAGTATTCAATTCAATTTTGCCTATGGAAATGCATATATCTGCCTATTGGAAAAATACATACAAACTGGCAAGTATATCTGTAGGAATATGTTAATTAGTCATTTTGAATTGGCAGTAGTTCCATTGTGAACAAAGTGGCATGTTTGTGTGACGTCTACATGTGATCTATAGGTGGTGGTGATTAATTGGGAAATATGTATTTTATATACTAAGGGATGTCCAATATGGAAATTGTAATGTGAGAATCAACTTTCAGCCATTTCTAGGAATCAGAGAAGTCGTTCATACAGCAGTAAACACATAATAGATATTAATAGCATGCTCATTTGAGAAGAGCATGAAATTTCTTTTCAACAAAGACCCACATAATCAGAGTTAAGTTGTGCGCCCACACACAAAGTTTCCAGACAAGCATGCAGTCCTTGAACCTTTTGTATATGCTGAGTAAAACTGTGGAGCTCCAGTAAGAAAACATCCTGCAGCTATCTGTGCATTCTTTAACCCTTCCCAGCTTTAATTTCAGAGAAGGGGGCCTCAGGGGAAATAGCAGGCAAAACAGAGGGAAAGGAAGCAAACAGAGAAAGACGGGAGAACAGATTCAACAAGTAGAGAAGCCCAAAAAGGTTGGAAAAAGGACCATAAGGTAGAGTGGTGGGAAGACGTTGCCTGAGGAAGGAAGGGAGCGCTGAACATTGCCTGCAACCCCCCCCCCCAAAAAAAAATTGTTGGCTGGAGGACAGCCCACCTTTCACATCCTTAGGGTTAAACTGGTTGAGCCCAGAGCTGAATGGGAAGCCTTCTCAGCCAAAGTCAAGAAAGGTTCTGTGCTGCTGGTAGTAAGAATAAATATAAGTGAAAGAAATGTAGAGACGATAGGGCAAGCAGACAAAAAAAGGCAGCTTGGTTGATGAAAGGTAATTTATTATTGGCTCAGGCAATGAAAAATTAGATGCCAGCTTCTATGGCAAGGCTGTATAGTCTGCCTTCCTGTGATTTCCCTGCCCAGCTCCTTATTACAGCCACAGGAAGAGCAGTTCCTTTTGCCACAATGGTAGAGAAGCGGGAGAGGGCGAGTGGGGATTGGAAAAGTACGGTAGGAGAGGACATTGTTGTTTCCTATTGATGGGAAAAGTCAAGGTTATAGAAAGGGGGGTGGAGTAATTATCAGGGATGATCATGTCTGCCGTTTTCTTCGCCTTGCCTGGAATCAAAGGGCCTTTTATGGACATACATGTGATTATGCTTTCCTCTGCTCTTTATCACTATTTCAGGAAGCTTTCTGTGTTTTGGGGGAGGGGGAAGTATTTCAGAAAGATTTGGAGCAAGCAAGTTCCCTGCCTTGCCACTGCCTCCTGTCACCCAGCCGGGAAGTAGCACTTGAACAGCCTTGTAGACTCTACTGTGAGGGAAGATGGGCCATGGAGTTCTAAGCCTCCGCCTTCCGCCTGTGGTCGACAAAGCAGAGGGAATTTTATATCCTGACATTCTTTTAAGGCACTGCAAAATAGCAAATTTAGCTTCTTGTCCTTCTTAAGAGAACTGACGTTGAGGTTTAAGTGATTTTGTTCTCATTTTGTAAAAAACAAAGGACAGAGAACCTGAGCTGTCTTATAAAATGGTGCCCAAATTTCAGTTTTAAAGAAATAGTGGGAATGAACACTTTATGTAAACTTTATGTTCAAAGGACAAGTGCATTTAACTAACAGATATTGGTAAGTAGCCACAAAGCAGTAGTTGTTGCTATCTTGCTGTTTCTCTATGGAGTGTAAGTGATGGGCAAGAATACTTTCTAGTCTACTTCAATAGTCTTAACCTCTTGCAGCTGCTGTTTCATCTTTTCAGCTTTGACCTCTTGGCTGCTTTCTCCTACAGGGTACATCCCTAGCTATTTGGACAAAGATGAGCAGTGTGTTGTATGTGGAGACAAAGCCACAGGATACCACTACCGCTGTATTACCTGTGAAGGCTGCAAGGTAAAAAATGCTTGAAAAGGTGTATCTCAACCAAGGGCCTTCCACATTTGCACCTGATCACAGCAGCAATACAGCCCAGCAACCTTTTCTTCCCCATATCCTTCTGACATTGCTTTCACCTGAATCTCAAGACATATCCAAGGCAGCTTAAAGTCATCCTCGGTATACAGTAATACTTTGCTCTTTAATCAGTCAATAGGTTGTAATAGTTTCACCATGAGCCCAGTCTGATAGTGACCATTCAGTTGGTCTGCAATCAAGTGACCCTCTGGGGTTAGGAACTTTTGGCCATTTGGGCTGTTGCAGGCATGCCTCTTACTCTCCAGCCCTTCGGTGTTGTCTTCCAAGTTCAATCTGCTCCAGGCAGCATGAGTGTCCTTATTCTTTCAAACCAGATTGTTCCCAATTTCAGAGACTTGGATCAGCATGAGGGGAGCTATGTGTTGGAGCAGAACAGAGGTTTCTCATTGCTGTTTCATGATACAATTCATCCAATGCCTATCAGTTGTTTGGGCTAAGAGAAGAACAGAGTTGGAAGGAACCTTGGCAGTCTTCTAGTCCAATTCACTCCTCAAGCAGGAGACCCTATACCATCTGACAAGTGGTTGTCCACTCTCTTCTTAAAAGCCTCCAGTGATGGAGCACCCACAACTTCTGAAGGCAATCCGTTCCACTAATTTATTGCTCTCACTGTTAGGAAATTCCTCCTTAGTTCTAGGTTGCTTCTCTCCTTAATTAGTTTCCATCCATTGTATCTTGTCTTGCCTTCTGGTGCTTTGGAAAATAGGTTGACCCCCTCTTCTTTATGGCAGCCCCTCAAATATTAGAACACTGCTATCATGTCACCCCTAGACCTTTGGCGTACAAGTTTTACATGATTGCATACGGGTTTAGCACTCTTCAAAAATACTGCTAGACTTAAGTTCAAATGGAGCTGTTCTTAGTTGATAATCATGCTGACTTAGAATTCATGTCCACAAATCCCAAACAGTTTACTCTTCTATCAAAACTCATTTCTTTCCTGACCAACATCATCTATATTGAGAGTGATTAGAAGATATTTTTCTACTAGCTGGTGACATTAGGTAGGAGAGCAGGGGAGCAAAGCTTGGGATATCAATTCATCCTTATCCTGAATGTGTCTGCAAACTGTAAATAAGATCAGTGTCATTTGCTAACTGCATGTCAATAGTTGTCAATAGTAAATTTCATGCCAATATATTTTTTTGGTAGCTCAAGAAATGGTATATCACATTTCAACATGGCCGTGAAAAATTCCTACATCCTCAGTACTGGTAGTCTTCAACATATACAACATAATGAACATTAGAAGTTACAATGGCACTGAAAAAAGTGACTTATGGTCATTGGTTCTCACACTTATGACTGTTGCAACATACCTGTGATGACCCGTAGCGTAATACAAATGTAACAAAATCCAAAACGTAAATAAATGTCCTTTAATGCCTCCAACTTGGCCCCACTGTTCAATAATTCTCAGTTGGAGATAAAATTTATTCAAAAATAGTCTTCAAAAGAAAGCAATACAGTCTGAACTTAATGAGCAGATAGGGTTGAAATACAAAAACTAAAACAAACTACAATGAAGGAATTTCCACAATGGACCAGGATAAATTATTACCAACTTCAAGGCACAGTCTTTTGGAAGAATGCCAACCAAGATAACTTCAGCCCAAAATAACACACACTTTGCTTCTGGCAATGCTGTGTTTTAACCGTCTCTCTTATATACTATTCTCTCCGGCTGCAACCAATGAGGGGGATTATGGCTGCTTCCTTTCTTGTAAGCCAAGTTGTTTCCTTCTCCGTTCCTCCCTTGTGTCCTAGGATGAAGAGGGGATGGGCCTGGTTCTTCCTCTGCTTGCCCAGCCGGCCTCTGCCCTTCCCCAGCCTCCTCCACAACCTCTGGAGCCACACCTCCCCTCCATGTCGGCTGTTCCTCCTCTCCCTCAGAGTCCGACTCTAACAAGGGCATGACAATCCCTATAGTAACATGGTCAAAATTTGTGCACTTGTCATGTATTTATGATGGTTGCAGCTTCCCTGGTTCACGTGATCACCATTTGTGACTTTCCAGGCAACTTTCAACAACCAGTTAATGTGGAAAGTTGGATTTGCTTAATAACCAGATGATTCATTTAACATCTGAAGTGATTCACTTAACAATGTGAAAAAAATGTCATAAGATCAGGTATAATCCAGTAACTGCCTTACTTACAATAGAAATTTTGGTCCCAGTTTTGGTTCATAAGTTGAAGATTACCTGTACCTTGAATTAACTCATTCCAGAAAAATTAATTATGTGCATGATTCTGCTGCATAATGGTAAATCATCCCAAACATTTTACATGGCATCACACTGTTTCTTCTTCAGAAAGTAATGTGGGTTGTTTGGCCACTTGATGATAGAGGAAATAGACATGCAAGCAGGCATAACATACATTGACCAAGTGAGGAGAATTCATAAAAACCTTTTGAGCTAGCATTCAATACCAAGAAAAAAGACTAGACTAGAAAAATCGAAAAGGAGAAGATTATATCTTAAGAAGCTACAAAAACATCTGGAAAGGTTTGGCTGGCAAAAAAAAAGTTAGATCCATTTTATTTTCATGACCTCCAATTATATTTCCTAATTAGTATCCTATTATGTCTGATCTTTCCCGTCAGCCTTTCTCAATACCACTATCAGTACCCCAAATCTAGAAATATGACTAGTTACTTATCATATTTATAGGATATATGTATCTGCATTAAGGCACAGAGATACTGATTTGCTGAAATTTTTATAATGTTATGTCCCAAAGGTGCTTTTTCAAGAGGCAACTGGACTTTCTGATTTTGTTTTGAAGACATTTCACTTCTCATCCAAGAAGCTTCTTCAGCTCTGACTGGATGGTGGGAATTGGGAGGATTTATAACCTTTGCATACAGCTGGTCATTTGTATTCTTTTAGCAAGTCATTAAGACTTATCTGGGTCACCTTTGGGAAACCACCCTATGCATATATGGACTCCCCAAAATCCAAGAGGGAATTCCACTGAGACCAATTGTCAGCAGCATCAACTCTGTCACCTACAACATTGCAAAACATTGTATTAACCACCTTATTAGCTCCTCTAGTTGGCAACACCATCCATCACATCAACAATTCACAGAACATCGCCAGCAAGGTTTGGAACTTAAAACTGGACCCGGATGAGTCCCACAACAGGGGGGATAAGTCTGCCTACCAAGATGAGGTGGACCGGTTGCTTTCGTGGTGTGGAAACAATAACTTGGTCCTCAACATCAATAAGACCAAGGAGCTTATAGTGGACTGTAGAAGGAACAGATCAGACATCCAGCCCTTGCTTATCAATGGAGACCAAGTGGAGCAAGTGGCCAGTTTTAAGTTTCTGGGTATTACCCTAAAAGAGGACCTGACCTGGGGTGCCCACATTGCAGCCCTGGTCAAAAGGGCCCAACAGAGATTATACTACCTGAGACTTCTTAGAAAACAACAACTGAATGAAAAACTGTAGGTGACCTTCTACCGCTGCCCCATAGAGAGTATCTTAACATACTGCACCTCTGTATGATTTGCCAATTGCACAGTGGTAGATAGGAAAGCACTCCAGAGGGTTAACGTCATTGCCCAGAAGATCATTGGTTGCCCTCTCCCTTCTTTGAAAAAGCTTTATAGCTCCTGCTGCCTTAAGAAAGTTCAAAACATTCTCAAAGATCCATCTCATCCTGGGCACCCTTTTTTTTTAAATTATTACCCTCTGGCAGACAGTACAGAATAATAAAAACAAGGACAAACAGGCTGAAAAACAGCTTCTATCCCAGGGCAGTAGCTCTTTTGAATTCTGCTGTATAGTGCAGTGTTGGTGCGGTGATGGGGGTTTTGGTTCAATGTGTGGAGTGTGAAGGATGTGTGTTTATTTTCATGGTCATGATGTGCATTGAAGATGGTGTTTGATTTCACTGTACAAGGTACAATGACAATAAAGTAAACTAAACTAAAATGAGCCCTTGGTTTCCCATGATGTGACTTCTCTCTTCACGTGCATTCCAACTACTGAAGCTGTCGTGGTAGTGAAAAAATGACTTGTACAAGACAGCACCTTAGATGATAGAACCAACCTCAGCTCAGACCACATATGTACCATGCTGGACTTCTGCTTGACCATTACCTATTTTAAATACATTGAAGATTTCTACAGACAGAAACATGGCTGTGTCATGGCTTCCCCTGTGTCCCCATTGTGGTCACTCTCTACATGGAAGTGGTAAAAACCAGAGCTCTGGACTCCTTCACAGGAATTCACTAGTATAGGTATGGGGACAATACTTGAGCCAAGATCAAAGCACAGGAATTGGAAGTGTTCACCAAACATACTATACAAATTCTATGGACAGATACATTAAGTTCACATAGGAAGATGTTCAAGAAAATAGTCTAGTCTTCCTGGACTGTGTGGTACACATTAACAGTGAAGTTTATAGAAAACCTACCCACACAGATCAATATTTACATTTTGATTCCCACCACCCACTGGAGCACAAAATGGGTCATGAGAACCCTACACCACAGCCTACCAGGAAAGAAAAAGAACAAGAAGACATCAAGGAAGCCTTCAGAATGTGTCACTATCCCAAGTGGGCCTCCATCAAATCTCTAGAAAGACCAGACAGGAGCTCCTCCATAATAGATAATGAAGAAAAGAATAAGCAAAACAACATTGTCATTCCGTACATTGAAGGCACAACAAAAAAGCTCAGGAAGATCTTCAGCCAACATGACATACACGCACACTTCAAACCCAAGAACACACTAAGTCAGAAGCTTGTCCACCCCAAAGACAAAAACTGAGCAACGTGGTATATGCAGTACAATGTAGTGAGCTATGTGCAGATCTGTACATTGGGGAAACAAAACAACCACTTCATAAACAAAAGACACAACATAGGGGAACAAACACATTAGGACTAGATTCAGCAGTCAACCTGCATTTAAAAGACACAGGCCACCCTTTTGAAGACTCGAACTTCCAAATTTTGGACAGAGAGGACTGCTGATTTGAAGGAGGAGTCAGGCCATTTATGTCAAAATTGAACATCCTTCTGTTAAAAGAGGGGATGGAATATGACATCATCTATCTTCAATCTACAATACAATTTGTTAACCTAATCCCGCATAGTTTTTTCTCTGGTAATATCACACTACTAACTAGAGCATACAAAACATTTGCTAGACCAATATTTGAATACAGTTCATCAGTCTGGAACCAGCATTATGTATCTGATATTAATACAGTTGAGAAAGTCCAGAAATATTTCAGAAGAAGAGTTCTCCACTCCTCTACTCATTGCAGAATTCCTTATGCCACCAGATTTGAAATCCTAGACCTAGAAAACCTAGAACTATGCCTCCTTCAGTTCAATCTAAGTATAGTACATAAAATTATATATTGCAATGTCCTTCCTGTCAACGAATACTTCAGCTTCAAACCATAACCACATAATAGATACAAACTCAAGGTAAATCGCACCAAAGTTGATTGCAAGAAATACGACTTCAGCAACAGAGTGGTCAATGTCTGGAATACTCTACCTGACTCTGTGGTTTCTTCCCCAAACCCCAAAAACTTTAACCTTAGACTGTCCACTATTGACCTCACCCCTTTCCTTAGAGGTCTGTAGGGGGCATGCATAAGGGCACCAACGTGCCTACCATCCCTGTTCTATTGTTTCTTTTTATTTTTCTTATATGTATCCATTTCATGTATTCATAACTATGTTTATACTTATACCTGTTATAATCGCTTGACAAAATAAATAAACAAATAAATAAATACAGTCCTTTCAGCAGTTCCAAGAAGGCTTCACACCTATTTGCACCACACAGGTGACCTTGATGACCCAGATAAACTTCCAGGTGACTTTAACGACTCACTAAAAGAATGCAAATGTCCAGCTGTCTGCAAGGAGTATACAGGTGAAAGTCAAAAAATTAGAATATCATGCAAACGTTTATTTATTTCAGTAATGCAACTTAAAAGGTGAAACTAATATATGAGATAGACTCATTACATGCAAAACAAGATAGTTCAAGCCATGATGTGTCATAATTGTGATGATTATGGCTTACAGCTCATGAAAACCCCAAATCCACAATCTCAGAAAATTAGAATATTGTGAAAAGGTTCAATATTCTAGGCTCAAAGTGTCCCACTCTAATCAGCTAATTAAGCCATAACACCTGCAAAGGGTTCCTGAGCCTTTAAATGGTCTCTCAGTCTGGTTCAGTAGGAATCACAATCATGGGAAAGACTGCTGACCTGACAGATGTGCAGAAAATCATCATTGACACCCTCCATAAGGAGGGAAAGCCTCAAAAGGTAATTGCTAAAGAAGTTGGATGTTTCCAAAGTGCTGTATCAAAGCACATTAATAGAAAGTTATGTGGAAGGGAAAAGTGTGGAAGAAAAAGGTGCACAAGCAGCAGGGATGACCGCAGCCTGGAAAGGATTGTCAGGAAATGGCCATTCAAAAGTGTTGGGGGCTTTCACAAGGAGTGGACTGAAGCTGGAGTCAATGCATCAAGAGCCACCACACACAGATGGATCCTGGACATGGGCTTCAAATGTTGTATTCTTTTTGTCATGCCACTCCTGAACAACAGTCAACATCAGAAGCGTCTTACCTGGACTAAAGAAAAACAGACCTGGTCTGTTGCTCAGTGGTCCAAAGTCCTCTTTTCTGATGAGAGCAACTTTTGCATCTCATTTGGAAACCAAGGACCCAGAGTCTGGGGAAAGCAGAGGCACACACTGCAAGATGCTTGAAGTCCAGTGTGAAGTTTCCAGCCTGTGTTGATTTGGAGAGCCATGTCATCTGCTGGTGTTGGTCCACTGTGCTTCATTAAGTCCAGGGTCAACACAGCCGTCTACCAGGAGATTTTGGAGCATTTCATGCTTCCTTCCACAGATGAGCTTTATGGGGATGCTGACTTCATTTTCCAGTAGGACTTGGCACCTGACCACACAGCCAAAAGCACCAAAACCTGGTTCATTGACCGTGGGATTACTGTGCTTGATTGTCCAGCAAACTCGCCTTACCTGAACCCCATAAAGAATCTATGGGGCATTGCCAAGAGAAAGATGAGAGACATGAGACCGAACAATACAGAAGAACTGAAGGCTGCTATTGAAGCATCCTGGTCTTCCATAACACCTCAGCAGTGCCACAGGCTGATAGCTTCCATGCCATGCTGCATTGAGGCAGTAATTGCTGCAAAAGGGGCCCAAACCAAGTACTGAGTACATATGCATGTTTATACTTTTCAGAGGTCCGATATTGTTCTATGTACAATCCTTGTTTTATTGATTCCATATAATATTCTAATTTTCTGAGATTGTAGATTTGGGGTTTTCATGAGCTGTAATCCATAATCATCACAATTATGCCAAATCACGGCTTGAACTATCTTGCTTTGCATGTAATGAGTCTATCTCATATATTAGTTTCACCTTTTAAGTTGTATTACTGAAATAAATGAACTTTTGCACAATATTCTAATTTTTCGAGTTTCACCTGTAAATCCTTCCATTCCCCATCATTCAGTCAGAGCTGACGAAGAAGCTTCTTGGATGAGAAGCAAAACGTCTTCAAAGAAAAAACAGAAAGTCCAGTTGCCTCTTGAAAAAAGCACCTTTGGGGCAACCATGACTTGGATGACTGAGAATCTCCACAGACATCTATAATATGTTTTTGAATCTATATCTTCCTGGTCTAAATTTATTGTTCTGGCTACCACAATTCAATTACGATTATGTAATTGAACATATTAGAGAACACCAAAATATTTAAAACATTATGTCCTGGAGAACTTATTTACAATAAATATTAAATGCCCACAATGAAAGGAAGAAGAAATTATGTGATTTGATTAATGAGTGAAGATAGGAAACAGTAAAGAAATTGGGAATATGTGGCTGACAAAAGATTGTACAATGTTGTAAACTGATTTCTGCAGATAAAATAAACAGGGTTTTTTTTAAAGACAGGGAGGGGACAATTAACTTAATAAGAGCCTATGATGCTTTAGAGTCAGTGTTGGACTCTGCAACAGAAAATACAGGTAGTCCTCAATTCAGCCCAATTGCTAAGTGAGAAATTTATTAAGTGAGTTTCTCCCCATTTTACAACCATTCTTGCCACAGTTGTTAAATGAATGTTAAATTAGTAACACGGTTGTTAAATGAATCTGGCTTCCCTATTGATTTTGCTTGTCCAAAGGTCGCAAAAGGAGATCACATGACCCTGGGTTGCTGCATCTGTCATAAATGTGAACCAGTTGTCAAGCATCCAAATGTAAATCACGTGACCATGGGGATGCTACAATGATTGCGTGTGAAAAATGGTCATGTCGCTTTTTACAGTGCTGTTGTAACTTTGAACAGTCACTAAATGAACTGTTGTAAGTCGAGGGTTATCTGTACAAAGGACATTCTACAGCCAGGCATATGATTCACTCCATGGAATTTTTCCTACAGTTAACTAAATTGCAGTAATTTGAAGCCATATCTGAAGGCAATGGCCGATTAAGGCTGGCTGGTGCCCTAAACACTGACAAATCTTGGTGCCTCTCTCCGTGGGACATACTGTACAAATGAAGCCAAGCTTAGGCTACATAAAAGTTTTTGTGGTACCCCCTTTGGGCCTCTGGAGCCCTAAGCACATGCTTAGTCTGCTTAATGGTTAAGACACCACTGCTTGAAGGACCCTCCATTCTCGGTACAGAATCTGCCTTTTACTTGGGGGCTGCAGTGTGTCATTTAGTGATGGCCTCTTGTAATCCAACTCTTGAGATGGCCATCTCCTCCTCTTCTAGGAGGTCTATTTCTGGACTCAGTAGCAATATGACTTGGAATTCATCTTTTTAGATTCCCAGACATAGCACATGGATTTTTTTAATTCATGTTATTTTTTAATGCTATTAGACATTGTTTAGTCAGAAGTATATGAAACATGTGCTTGTTTGCATGCCTTTAAATTCAGCAGAGTGTTTTTTTTTAAATGTAAGTATAAGGGATATTATAATAAAAGGAATGAAATCTTCAAATCTTAGCCTCATTCAATTATCCCCCCTCCGATCCCTATTGGATCTGGACTATGAGGGTTCAGTTCAAACACAGTTCAAAGACTCCGTGCAACCAAAAAAAAAAAAAGTTTCCTTTTTATAATTGTTCAATTTGATAAATAACTACTTTGTATAGAGAGAGGCAAGATAATGTTAAGCACACACACATACACACACAGATACACACACACACAAACAATTGGTTGCATGCAAGACATTTTCTACAGTGGACTTTTAAGAATTCCTTACAATTTCTTGTAAGTACTTCAGATTGCTGCAAAGTTGTGTTTACTTTTCCTTGGATGGGGATGGGGAAAAGATGAGTAGACATTTAAAGATTCTGGTTGGATATTGAGTAAAACACTGTCATAAAACCTGATTTCAGTGCCAAATTTAACATGGAAATATAACATTTGTAACAATCTAAATATATCTTGGAATACACACAGAGTAAATTTCCCTCTTAGTTATTAGTCCATTCTGCCTCCTCCCTTCCTTTTATTTACTTGAAGAGCTATCCTAAAGCTGCCTTTTTTCTTTTCTCTTTATTTACATATTACAAAAAGCATATGTTTTACATGGTCTGACAATATGTTACTTTTAGTAGCTAGGACCTTCAGGGGTCTCCAACCTTGGCAACTTTAAGACTTGTGGACTTCAACTCCCAAATTCCTCAACCAGCAAAGCAAAGCTGGCTGAGGAATTCTGGGAGTTGAATTCCACAAGTCTTAAAGTTGCCAAGGTTGGAGACCCCTGTTTTTGATAGGACTAATCTTCCCATTTTGCAGCAACCTCTATGAGGAATGAGTTAAGGTAGTAAGTTAGTAAATGTATAGGCTCACTTATATACATGACTCTGACTAGCCCATAATTAAAACAATTAAAATCAGTTTCCTGCAGAGAAAGGCAAAAAAGTTACTACCCTTATATATCCAGCTCTTTGATTCTTTTTCACAAATATGTTGTACCTGACATGGCTAAAAAGCATTACCTTTGCTTGTCTTTATTTACTTAAAAAAACACCCAAAAGGTAAAAGAAACACAGGCTTAGATAGAAAACAAACAAACTGTAGGCAGACACAGTGCCCTGGGCAGAAAATTCAAGTGGCATCATAAATCACTCAATTGTGGCAAAATGCCAGCCAGCTTTCGGTTGAAGTGTGGAATTAGTCCTGAGCTGAAAAAGTTTAACAGCTAATAGTAGGCTTAAGAGAAAAAAAAGGGGGGTTGGTAATGGGGAAGAAAAAGAACTAGCTCCCAGATGTGGTCTTTGGGAAAGTTTTTTTTTTTCTGAAGGCTCAGTGAAATAAAATGAAAACTCTAGAGAATCCAGTAGAAAGAGAATAGTTTCCTGGTAAACTTTCCTGTATTCATTCCTAAGAAACCATGGTACCAGAATATGGCAAGGTGACTATATTTTGGGTTAGAACCATAGAAACACATACCACTTGAAATCCACAAATTCACATGACAACCTACTGTTCCAAATACTAAAATGATATCTTTTTACCCCAGTCATTTTTATGATTACATGTCTGTCACTGATAGTTATAGCAGAAAAAAGGTCTCTTTAGTTAGAAAAGTCAGTAGCGCTACATACAACAGGACAGTGTCCTCTTTAATAGAATATAGAAGCTTGAGGGTTGGGGAGAGTAGAAAATGGAAGGTTAGAGGATCAAAGAATACATGCTCTGCTTTTTCAGAATTGCCTGGGTCTCTCTTCTACAGGGCTTTTTCCGACGGACCATTCAGAAAAATCTGCATCCAACATACTCCTGCAAATATGATGGTTCCTGTGTCATCGATAAGATTACCCGCAACCAGTGTCAACTTTGTCGATTCAAGAAGTGCATTGCTGTTGGCATGGCCATGGACTGTAAGGGCATTGCGCCCACTGTGGAGAACTGGGGAGGGGGGGAGTTGGGGAGATGGGGATGGGAGTGGTTACAGGGAGCAGAGGAGAAGAAATGTGCCCAAGAATGGACGCACGTTAAAGGATCAAAAGAGGGAAATAATTGTTTGGTGTGTAAAATTGCATAGGGATCATCTTTGAATCCCTCCATTTTGAGCCCATGGAATAGCGTGAAAGCTGTCCTAGTATTCCCTAAGGTTTTAATTAAGCCGTCCTGTCAGATGGCTATTCATAATTCTCTTTGGCACCTTGGAATTGGCCAAATTGGTTGCAGAATTCTGATTGGCTCTATGTGAAGTTCCCCCCTCCTCTCATACCTCTTCATTCTTCACCACCCTCCTAGTGGTGCTGGATGACTCCAAGAGAGTAGCCAAACGGAAGCTGATTGAAGAGAACCGGGAGAGACGGCGCAAAGAGGAAATGATGAAATCCCTTCAGCACCGGCCAGAGCCAACCCCAGAGGAATGGGAGCTGATACGCATCGCTACGGATGCACACTGCAGTACCAATGCCCAAGGCAGCCATTGGAAACAGAAGCGGAAATTCCTGGTAAATTGTACTGGCAAATAGGGCACAGTTCTATTTGTCAGAATTGACACAATTTTATGTATTTCTTTTCATTCTTTATTTTGGATTAAGTGTAGTCCTTCCTTAACAACAATTCATTAGTGACTGTTTGAAGTTACAGCTGCACTAGAAAAGTGACTTACAGACTGCCTCATGGGTCCCTGCGGTCACATAATCACAATTCGGGCTTTTAGAACACATGATTGTTATTTGTGATAACAAGCCCACATGATTGTTATTTGTGACCTTCCCAGCCAGCTTTTGACAGGCAAAGGTCAACAGGGAAGCCAGAAAGAAGTCGCAAATTGCAATTGCGTGATGTTTCATTAAACAATTGCAGGTGACTCACCTAACAACCACAACTGGGACTGCTAGAACTGTCACTACTAAGCAGTGCAGTCACATGATGTTTCACTTAACGACCACTTTACTTAGCCACGGTTTTCAGTCCCAGTTAGAGTCATTAAGCAAGGTCTGCCTGCAATATTTTCTGCCCTATTTTTCTTTTGAAAGTCTATGTTTCTCTGTAGATCTCTTTACTCCACGCTTTCCCCAGGATCTGATAGATCAAAAGTAAGTCCAGCAGAATAAGTGAATATATGCATAATTTATGGGCACCAAGTTTGGTTACTAAAAAATATACATGCAATTTGACACATGCCTCTGTTTTGTGCTGCTGTTGGACTTAAGCATTTCTCATTCTTGGCAACTTGAAGGTGTGTGGATTTCAACTCCCAGAATTCTGGTTGGAGAAGAAGTCTTCACCTCTTCAAATAGCCATGGTTGAGGAACACTGTACGAATCATTGCAGAGCTAACTGTGCATCGGAAGCTGTTTTTCTTTGTGTTTTATTCCTTAACCATTGGAAAAAGAAGCAAATGCACAGTTAGAGTTCGTGTAATTAGAATTATGCATCTGGACAACATATATTTACATTCCACTTAACTAATTAAAATACTTAGTAATTACACATTTCAGCTATATGCTAGCTCTTCTGCAACTCTCCATTTATGAGTAAAAGTAAGAAAGCTACTATGAATTAGGCAAAAGCGGACCTTTGTACCATTAAAAAATACCATTTTGCACCAAAAATATCTTAAGTTCTATGCTAAAATCACATTAATCAGAAGACTCATGTATCCTTTAATAAAATGCTATAGATTTATTCCAAATTGTGAGCACTTTTTAAAAACTGAGGCATTTAGCTGTATAGGTGTCTCTCTTAAACTTTTTCTCATTCCATTTAATTTGAATTTGAATAAATTTTGGACCGGAGAATAGAGTATCATTTTTAACTCTTTTTTTTTCATTCATGCTCGTATATAGATTGTCAGGCTAATATATAAACTTAATTTTATTTCAGTACTGGTGATAAAAGCATATATGCCCAGCCTTTGAAAAAACAACAATATTTTATGCATTTAACATTATTTGCACTTTTGCTTTTGAAAACGTACAAATCTCTTGCCAGGTGATTAACATGAGAAAATTGGAATCCATCTTGAATGTTAACAATTCTACTAAGCTCAGAGTCAGCATAAACCTGATGATAAAGCCATTTTTACTAAGACTACTTTCTGTGCCATAGTTTAGCATGCTGTTTCTCAGCCTTGGCAAACTTTAAGTCAGGGGTCTCCAAACTTAGCAACTTTAAGACTTGTGGAGAATAGCTGGCTGGAGAATTCTGGGTGTTGAAGTCCACAAGTCTTAAAGTTGCCAAGTTTGGGGACCCCTGCCTTAAGTGTATGGTCACATATTGGCTGGAGAAGTCTGGAAGTTGAAATCTACACATCTTAAAAGTTGCTGAGGTTAGAAAATACTCATTTAGCAGATTCAGAGCTGCAGAAGTACCTTTGAAGGGTTAATTTGCTTGAGCAAATGGACACAGCTGTGACCTCTTAGCTCTGATCAAGGACAGATGGAATGGAAACCCCTCAAAGCCACCCCTCTCTCCTCTCCTATTTCTAAGCAGAGTGGGAATTGCTGGTTCGGAGTGCCCTCTGCTGGCCATAATTAGTTAATGTCAGGGCAGGTCAGGACATGGAGGTCACAGAAAGTGAGGCTTGGGGGTGGGGAGAGGAAATAGGCCAGCAGACTGAAGGGGTCATGGGTTAAGATTGCTCCGTCTGTCCCTGCAGCCTTTATAGTATGCAGCACTTCCTTACTGAACAGAGGAATTGGTCCCAAAATTTAGTCTAAAATGGACTAAAAAAAGTATTACTGTTCAGTTCATATGATGAAACTAAACCGGCTTTGTTCTTGAACTGCTTGTGTATAAGAAAGAAATTTAAACCTAAGAGGTGGAGGCTTCTGGGCCTTATGAGCGCATGGTTTGAGCAGGGTCTTCCCAAGTATGCCAAATGACTGGGAAATGAAGTTCCCACATTTTCAACGGAAAGCAGATGGAGGTTCTCCAAGGTTGGTGTTGCTTTTTCAAAAGCACTCAAATCCAGAATAGCCAAAAGCAGATGGGTGTCATTCTCAAACTGGTGCATTGGAGTAGAACCATGGATTCTCATCTTCCCAGCCTCAAGGGACTGAAAGACTGTATTTTCAGCGATGTGACTCTTACGTTTGCAGACTGTGTTATAGCAGAGTAATATCTGCTAAAGCTGGTCTTTTAAATTGCTTTTACTAATTTAATTTTTTAAAAATAAAATCTACTCAAATAATAATTAAAATGTTTATTAAAATATTTTAAAAGGGTAATATTATTTTGGTGCTAATTGTGGAAAAGATATGTAATGTAAAGAGATCGCCTTGTAAAGAAGTTGAGAGAAGGAAATGTTATTGACAGATAAAGAGTTATATTTCCGGTGTTAGGGCTGGATGATAAATTTCTTTTTGTCTGGGGTCTCCCAAGTTAGCTCTCTGAAGACATTTAATGCTGCTTCTATCTCCCACTTGTAGCCTGAAGATATTGGTCAGTCACCAATGGCCTCCATGCCTGATGGGGACAAAGTAGACCTGGAGGCATTCAGTGAGTTCACGAAGATCATCACCCCTGCCATCACCCGTGTGGTGGATTTTGCCAAAAAACTGCCCATGTTTTCAGAGGTAAGCAAAGGATGGCGAGCAACGAGAGAATGGAGGAATTTTATTATTTGGTTGTGAAGTTTTTAACTTCCAGAGAATTTCTCTTTACATTCTTCTTTTATCATAATTAGAACTATTTTTGGTTGATTGTTAGGAAGACATAGGAATACAGTATGTGTGTGTGTGCAGTCCTCGATTTATGATTGGTCGCTTAATGATATTTCGAAGTTACAATGGAGACCCCTCCCCCAAAGATACTTACAATCTGGTTCTGAAGTTACAACAGCTACCACCCTCTTGGAATCACATGATCATATTTTGGATGCTTAGTAACCAGCCCCTATTTACAGGCTTTTGCAATGTCCCAGGATCATGTGACCACAATTTATGGTTTTGTAGAAAACTGGTCTTCCATTTTTTTCGACAAAAGTGCCCCTGAGTAAACAATGGGTTCATGTTAATGACTTAATGACCACTGCAGAAAAAAAGATTGCAAAATCTGGTGACTTATTTTAGGACCATCATGATTTGTAACCATAATGGGGAGACTTTATTATGATTATAAATTGAGGAATATTTGTATGCTCACATTATCAGTATCTTTACATGCCAACTCTCCTCTCATCAAGTCCTGGTCTGAAAGATTTTGGTCTTAATAGGTTTGTTTCACCAGCCCTACTTTGGTCATATACTTTACTTCAGCTCTTTACATACACAAGAGATGATGGGGTATTATGAAGATAAGTGTCAAGTATAATCAGTTCGTCCTATGTCTGCAAGGTTAAGGGATGATCTAAATTAAAGGAAAATGAAATTTTATAAATATTTATATCACAGTATCAAATGATGTCCCTCATTTTCCACAATCTTTTATGGAATAGCTCATGAATCACTACAAAAGGAATAGCTTTTGTTACTTTAGAATGCATGGTAGCCCGAATAGATTTTCCTTAGTTTTGTTAAACTTAACCAACCAAGGAGATTCTTCAGCTATAGCAGATTTGCTTTCAGGGATACAATCATATGGCCTAGTTAGCTGGGCATATCATGATGTTGTCATATCCAGTTTGTGATTCCTGCTTGATTGAAATCATTTTGTACAGGAGAAATCCTTAACTAAAAGAGAGGGAAAATATTACACGGAAGCAGCAGATTGGCAAATAGGAACTCCAGGAAGTATTGAGAGTAGAGGGGCATTTGAAGAAACATTTGAGGGAAGAGGGGGCCTTAGCTGTCTGTTCATTCCCAAGGTGGACAAATGATGGTGATAATAATGATTCCAATTCCTGTATATCACCTATTCCAATATAAAGAAATATACCGTCAGTTTATACCAGAAGATCAATAAATATAACAGATGAGACAAGTTAAATAATACCCATAGTCACCCAGTCCCAGCGGCAGCGGCAGCCATTATAATTGAAAGATTTTCTGGAACGATACCATTTTACCATATCTAAATGCCATCAAGATAGACTATAAACCTGAGGGGTGGGGGAAGAGGCAGGGTGTTCTGAAGTCATAGAGCTACAGTGGGGAGTCAACTGCCTTCAGTCTCTCTGCATCGATGTGAAAGAACACCATGGCTGTTATGGTTAGAGGCATACAGTATGCATGGGAGCAGGGAACAGTACCATGTGGTGGGTATGCAGGTTGCCAAAAGTAAGACTGAGTTGGCCCAAATGTTGTTAAGGACCAACTGAAAGTCCCTTCATTCAACAACTGAGCAAATGGATGATTAACGAGGATTTACCTGTATTGCAGTAGTTTAGCCTGGAGATGATAAGGGTGTGGGTTGTACAAATGGAGAACATCAGGTAAAGCTACACTGAGTCCTTCCCTTAAGGAATTAATGTAGTTGGGCCTCCTTCATCATACTTTCAGAAAACAATTTTTCTGTTTTCTTCTTTTAGTCTTATTTAATATAGAGAAATTGAGTGGGTGGGTTTTTACAGCATGCTAAGACAAAGACAGGATTCAAGAACATTCTGAACCACCAACATCATTTTATTCTATACTAATGTTCTGTAAAATTATGATTATATTATACAGCATTATTGTTAACAGTGTAAAATATCTTTTTTTGAGAATTTCATACATGATGGCTTTAGATTAAGTGAATTATTTGCCACAAACTATCTTATTATGCCTGCAAATGTTCAGGCTGGATAAATAAGCCAAAATTGGAAACCAGGGACTTGGTCACAAATGCAGGAGAGAAGGAATATAGTCTCAGGCCGTAAATTGTAAATTTTTGAGAATTTATCATGCAGTAACCTGTTGTTTGTCGATGGTCTGAGAGCCATCCTGGGAGCATAACTAACTAGCTGAGGGTGGCAAATTTCAATTAGCTTCCTGGTGAACAGAGCCAGCTACTAAAAGAAGAACAATTCCTGCAAATAAGTGACTTTCAAAAGAAGCATTACATTTCCTACCACAACTAACTTCTGGCTCTTGGTTTCCTGCTACTTTGACCTAGAGAAGCGTGTACTCTTTCAATTTCTGGGTCCCACTATTGATAGCACAGCCACTCCTTGTCTTTGTATATTAAGAAAATACACCAATTTTCTCACCTAGAAAGTGTGTGTGTGTGTGTGTGTGTGTGTGTGTACAAACACTCACACATATATATATATGGGAGTATATATGAAAGCCATGCATTCCGGAAGCCTATTATGATCATGTTTTTCTCTGCTTTTAGCTGCCTTGTGAGGACCAGATCATCCTTTTGAAGGGCTGCTGCATGGAGATTATGTCACTGCGGGCAGCTGTGCGTTATGACCCTGAAAGCGAAACCCTGACACTCAGTGGTGAAATGGCTGTCAAGCGGGAGCAGCTGAAGAATGGTGGCTTAGGCGTAGTATCAGATGCCATCTTTGATCTGGGAAAATCCCTCTCTGCCTTCAGCCTGGATGACACTGAAGTGGCACTACTCCAGGCTGTGCTGCTCATGTCCTCAGGTATGTGTAGGGGATGGATTATGCTCTCAGTATGCCCCTTAAGTGATTGGCATTATTCAAGCATAGGTGACTCAAACCAAGGCTGAATATAGCTCAGTATTATCCCTGTTAATTATCAATAGCTTTGTAAGACTTCAGATTAAAGTTGTACTTTGCGGAGAAGGTAGAACTTGAACTTTTGGCTGCTTGTGGGCTAGGATCTTAGCTGCAACCTTTCCTTGAGGTCAAGGATGGGCAACATTTGTCAATGCCTAAGTGAGGCCATGATCATCAATAGGTTTGTATTTGTAGGTATATTTTTTTCACAGTTTTTCAAATCTCCAGCTACAGCAGAATATGTGTCACATTTGTGGGATTGGGGGGTGCTGTACCTGGCTAGTGAATAGTTGGAGGATTAAAAGGATATTAAATAATGAAGAAGAGGGTTAATTAATGGCTTCAGTCAGTCAGTTGTAGGATTAGTTAAAGTGGCCTGTGGATGTGTTGAAAAATTGAATTCAGGTTGGATGTCATTAACTGGACTCATTATGTTCAAGTAAGAAGGTTGCACTGAGAAACCAGAGAGAAAGGAAACATGGTAAGTTTAATCTGAGGGACATCTTGAAGATAGTATTGAGTGATTCTGATTGAGAAGTCATTCTCGTTATTTTATGACTGTCACTAAGCAACATTTGATAGAATTGCTTATTGACAGTCATAATATAACGAGACTATTATTGGATGCAGTACCAATAATAGTCATTAGGTGAGGGTTATCTGTATTCTTTTCCTGAAGGTCATTGTAACATAGCCGTAAGCATTGAGCAAGGGCCACTTTTAATCTCTGGAGATACATAGAAAAACTCTCTTCAGATACATAGAAAAACTGTATATCTAAAACACTAGAGTAAGAATAGGGAACTGTAATCCTTTGGGCCTAAAGTAGCCAGTCAGGCCAGTTCCTATAGAGTTTGACAAAGATCTTATCCTGCCTCACAAAGTCTTTGTCTCTTCCTGCAAGCTGTTGTGGTTAGCCAGCAACAGGTGAGGACGATGGAGGAGAGCCCACTCAGATGAGGGGCCAGGACCATTAGGGAGTGGACTGCTGCCTTCAGAGATTGTGGGGGCTGGCAGCAGTGATGAAGAGGTTCCCGAGGAGCCTGTGCCAAGTGCGCGTGCACGCAGGATTGATCGTAGGAGAGAGCAATTAAAGCAGCACAGGCGACTCAGGAGTAGGGCTGCAAGGTAATGGCCCGTCCCTCAAGAGGCTAAAAGCCAGGTTTGTAGACGTGTTCTTTGCAGAAGGCAAAGATGCTCCGAGATTCAACCTCATGGACATCATAGTTATTATTTAAAAACTCTTGGAAATTAGTTCTTATCTCTGGGTTTTTGGCAGCTTTAATAAACAACTTGGCAAGGCTCTTGTCAGAGCTAATTAGTTAGAAGCAGCCTTTTATCTGTGAAGAAACAGAATTTGTTGATTAAACCTTAAAAGGTGAGGTGTCTGGTGTTTGCTCTTTTGGAACCAGGTTGGGTCAGAACACAAGCACATTTGTGGATGCTCTCTTTTATGGGGGCGGGGGAGCAGAAAAAGCCAAGGAGGCTGAACGTCAGGTGCTGTGCTTTGCCCGTACGGAGGACACAGTTAATTCTAACCTGAGCAATGACAGTTTGGTAGATTTAGTGAGCCAGAAAGATAACTTGGGATTGGGACAACTTGGTTGGTTCCAGAGGGGCAAATTTACACATGCGGCTTCAGCCTGCCTGACGTGTGTCCTCTTTTTTTATTTGTTTTGCAGATCGCAGTGGGCTTATTTGCGTTGATAAGATTGAGAAATGCCAAGAGACCTATCTGCTGGCATTTGAACACTACATCAATTATCGCAAACACAACATTCCCCACTTCTGGCCCAAGCTCCTCATGAAGGTGACCGACCTGCGCATGATTGGGGCTTGCCATGCCAGCCGCTTCCTGCACATGAAGGTGGAATGCCCCACGGAGCTCTTCCCCCCACTCTTCCTTGAGGTCTTTGAGGATCAGGAAGTTTAGGGCATGAGGAGGGATGGAGGGAGGGGGCAAACAGGGTGGCGTGGGCGAATTGGGGACACGGGGCAATTTGGGGCTGGGGGCGATGTCTGGACTTGGGTTACAAGGCCCTCACCTCATCACCTCGGACACAACAGATTTTCATTGTTTTGTTCTGTTTTGTTGTTTTCATTTCTTTTCTTTTCTTTTTTTCTTTTTGTTTTTTTGTTTTGTTTTTCTAAATATTGCACGTCAGCATCGATGAATCCCCTGGATAGGGGAAGCAAGGGCATCCTTGGCGGGGGTGGGTGGGCCATGATAAAAGTCAAAGCTATACAAAATCTGGGTTATGAGGTAGACATGTGCAGTAGCCAACACATTCTTTGTCTAGGCAGATTTTTTTTAAAATAATAATAATAATAATAATACAATTCCCACCTGCCCCCTTGTTATGTCCCCCGTTGCCCAAAGTCATCTTTCTAGGGTGAAATGTCTGTCCTAAACTTTAGCATAAAAAAGAGAAAAACAATCCACATATTGTTCTCTCCCCTCTCCCTCCAAAATGCTTTGCCTTTCTCCCCCTTCTTTGAAGAAAAGTTTTCTGCCTCCCTCCACACATCCCCACAACACTGGAAACAATTGGCACCTCTTGAGCCCTGATCAAACCTCTCTCGTTTAAACGGACTTGATTACCAATATATATAAATATATAAAGACATATATATATATATATACCTTCTTTTGCACATAACAGTCCCAGGAAACGTCAGAGTGTGTTTGGTTGTTGTTTTTTTCTTTAAGAACTTTAGCATTTAGTTATCCTCCCTGGGAGGCTAAAATCGAAAATGCACTTTTTTTTGTAAAAGAAAGAAAGAAATGGAACCGAGAGAGAGAGAGAAAGAGAAATCCTATTAAATTATTAAGGGCAGGTGGGAGGAGGAAGGTCACAGATGTTTTGCAAAACAAAATAAGAGTAAACCTAAATTGAGGCTGAAGGTCCACATGTGAAGGACAAATGCACTTTGAGTGAGATAAAAATCCTTCCCCTCGGCTCCTCCCTTAATAGAGAAACAGAGGACAAGATCTATTTTATATTGCTTTGAATGGCACTGCAGGGCTTGCTTCTTAAGAGGTGCCTGCTTTGTGTTCCAGTGTTGAGAGGTATATTCATCAGCCTTCTTCCTTGTCCCAATGCCCTCTTCCCTCCCCAAAGCTTCAGCCAATCTACCTCCATGTTCAGCAAGGTGGGTGGATTTAACAGATTCCCACCCACGCCTGCTGCCCCCTCCCAGCTGAAAGGCTGCATGCAATGTTCCCACTGGGCTTTGAAATGGCCCTTGCTAATTCTTTGCACACGCTTTCCCACGCCACGTGGCGGTACACTTCTTTCTGCACTAGTATTCTTGCTGTCCTGCTGCACCCTCCCTTCAACGCCCTTCTCTCTGGGGAAGAAAATAGGAGAAATCCTAACCCTTCAATGCTCCAAGAGAATCAAAGTTAGGTTTCAATTCTTTCTTCTTTTTTTTTAATGGGGAGAAGGGGGAATGGCACTTAGCAATACAGAAAACATGAAGACGGTGAAATTAATGGGGACATGGCACACACTTTAAAACCCAGGATTGTACAGCCTTTCTGTATTAAGAGGTTGTAGGCTCTGCATAATAACTTCTCTTTCTCCTACAGCATTCCATGTCCCCCTGCACTTCTGAATTACTGGCCCTTTTGTAGTCCCAGTTGTATCTGTGCACATGGGAAGAAAAGGCAAAGGTTTCTCTTAAAAGGCTTGTTGGAAAGGTTATCCTGGCCTGATTAAGTCTAATTTTCCCTTTCGGAGGAGTGTTTGATCAATGAAATAATATTCAAATGCACTTCCTTGCACAAAAGGAGGATCATTCTGCCTAACTTGAACTGTCACGGGCAGAGCAATGCCCCAAGCCTCAGGTTGTATGAACTGTATCAGAGGTGATCCAGTTGGGAACTTGGAGGCAGGCTACCCACATTTGTAAAATTGAATTGGCCAAGCTGGTAAGAGAAAAACACCTCAAGTTTTTCAAAATAGGTATTGTTTCCATTTGATTTCAGCTTTTTTTTTTTTTTGTCATTATTTAGTGTTGTGCTTATGTGGTTGTAACTGGTTGTTGGAAAATAGAACCTCTGAAGTTCTGGCCAGAAGTTAGCTTGGTGAGAACATCATTTGGAGAAGGGGAATACGGTAAATTGTGATCAGGCCTAACAACCCCATTTTAATAGCCACCAGACCTGCCTTTAATCCTGTATTTTTGCCTCTTGGCTGATGCTTGGGGAAGGTGGAGCAATTGGTACATAGGGCCATATTTGACATGGAACATCCAGTTATGAATCCCCACTCTAAAGATTTGCCCTTGGAGGAGGTATTTCTAAAGAGAAAAACAAAAACAAGATAACAACCACCAGCTTCCCGCTTTCTTCCTGTCTTTTTCACCTTTAATGTAAGCCAGACTGTGATCACCTTAATGCAAGTATTTTGGCACTTAACACTGTTAATAGATCAGACTTCTCTATCTCTCCTAAACTGCTTTATCTGTGATAGATCCATTTCTTGTCAACTTAATAGCCAGACTTTTTTTCTGCAACTGTAATATGATGTTACTCGGGAGAGGGATATATTTTTATTCCCCCCTTCTTTTGTTCTTTCTCTCTGTCACATGGTTTCCGTTGGAAAAAAAGAAACCCTTTACCTCTTACCTCATTCAAGACGCCGTGGGAAATGTTACACGTTGGGTTGGGTGCATGTTGGATGTATCATCTGAAGGTTCAGAGGCCGGCGCATGGAGAACTCAGCTCCAATTTAAGCTAATATACAGAATATATATATATATATATATAAATATGTATAATTTTTTTTAATTGAGAAGAAAAATCTTTGTACGGGTCTGTTCACAAAAAAGAAAAGAAAAATCACACAAACAAAAATTTGGGTTGGAAAAACATAATACTTTTGTTTGTTTGTTTGATTTTTGCTTAGTTTATATCATCTTTAAATGACATGGGGTTAAATGAGGAAGTAATTGCTGGCTTGAATTGAAGCGAGTCTGGGATCCTAAATGCCAGCTATCATACTGGATAATATTCAAGGCAATGCCTGTTCCCCAGTCATCAAATGTGATGTTGAATACAGATCTTAACAGTCTCATGTTTTTTTTTTCTTTAAAAAAAGCAAGTTTCTAACTTGTATGGCAGTAAAGACAGTTTATGAAGCCCAATGAAATCTCAGAACAGACCTTAAGTGGGATTTTCAGTGGTGTGGAATACATCTCTGGTACAAAAACAGGATACATTATGAAAAATAAGACCACGTTTGTGGTTTTTCTTAATTATTCCATTTTTCTTAGAGCAGCATTCAGCCTTTCTTGATGTGGGAGTTAGATGTTTGTGTTTAAAGTGTAGAGGAAACTCCATGTCCAGTTGTTGTTCCACCAGCTGTTTCCCCAAGGAATAAAACTGGGTCCATTGAAAGAATGTATCTTGAGAAGATGCAGAAGTTTTGCCTTGAAGATATGAGCTAATCCTGGGTTTCTTTGAGGGAGAAAACTTTTTTGTTCAGCTTAGATGTTGAAGAAACTTGCCTGAAACTATCCCCAAAGCCTCATATCCATGCAATAACAATTTGAAAAGCACCCAAAGATGAGGAACTTTATAGTCTGATTGGCTAATTTCAAAGACTGGTGTTTTCTTATTTTACTTATGTCATAACATGCTACTCCCTGTATACCTACATAATATGCACACAGTTTATTAGAAACTTAGGTTCCTTCATACTTAATCCAGCTCTTCTGAAATTAGATAGTTTACTCAGACCACTTAACACTGCCTCTCCTTGCTGCAACCCTCATTGTTCTGCCCTTCTCTAATACCTACCCGTCCCTTCTAAAACCTGTATTGGTCCGATGAAACAGGTTTGCAAGTCTTTGGTAAACAGTTCCCCTCTTACATTAATCTTCCCTGTGCAATAAAATGAGGTATGTGTGCTTGTGTGTATGAGAGACTGGCATATATATTGTGTTTGTTCCTGTGTCTGTGAGAGACGGAGGTTAATTAGGCTGAACTCCTCTAACCAGAAGGAAATCCTACCGAAATCACTGGATTTGCTTCAAAGTGGCCATTAAAATTCTTTTGCTAGGCCCTGATCCTATATCTTAAAGGTTTGACGGAAAATACCCTTTTTGGACTTGAATCAAAGACTCACTTTATGGACATAAGTTTCTGCCTTAAATGGAAGCAGACCAGTGTCCTCTGTAGCTCAGTATTCTTTCCTTGGGCGGGCAGCAGTCCCCAATGCTTCAGGCCGTTTCCCTCAGCGATGGCACCTGAGAGCCAAGCAGAACGAGAGGCTGGAGAGCAGTGAAATGAAGTGTTTGGGTTTCTGGCAATTCAGAATCCTCCGCAAAAGGTAGGGCTGCATTTTTCATAGAAACATCATTTTCTGCTCCCTCATTCAGAGAGTGAAAGACATATCCTGGTAATAGGGGTTTCTATGAATTGAATGTGGGACCTCTCTGGTGCCATGCAAGTGTTCTGCCATAGAAGTTTATATAGCACTTATCCACGTAGGTTTATATAGCACTTATTCACAAGAACAGCCTTTGCTTAGTTCCGGGTTGGAGATTTTGACAGCTATATCTGCTTTTGGTGGTGCAATTGGGTAAAGTTAGAGCATGGAAACTATTATCTCGAAGGAGTATTAGGTAAGGGAAGCACAGTATTTGATTAAAACAGGAGGAATTGGTTGTGATCCGTAGGTACCTCTGTGCTGCTGTCCTTGTTTTGCTTCAGGAGCCTAGAGCTCTCTTCTGTGCTAAGATCATCACAGTTTAGTAGGTTTTTAAATAGTGCCCAGTGTTAGTATAACCATCCAAAGCAGCTTCCCCTTTTTATTGATAGACTTTTTTTTTATACAACCATTACTCTTAGCCTACTGCATTATTCTTAGGCTGGCTTCATACGTTTTGTTAAGATACAATGTGATTTTCCTTGATTTTAGCTTAGCATGTTGTATGAAACTTAGCCATCTTTTTAAGCCATAGTTCATGGTTTTGCATGTTTTATGAACTCAGTTAATTTATTCATTAAATCATAGTTAAAACATATAATGTGTGAACTCAGCCTTAATCATCTGCTTTCCCACTATGCAAGACCCATTCTTATTCAGAATTAAATATGGATGCTTCCCTGTAAGGCCGTAAGGTTCCTTAGCTTTTTTTCAATGTTTTCTTTCCATGACTCTTCCAATGGAAATTTTTTAGGAATTTCTACAGATGTGAGTAGTAGGAACTAGCTTTCTGGCCAGAAAAGAGTTACAACAAAATCTGAAAACTTAAACTGAAACTCACTGAATAAATAAAATAGAGCATTAGCTATCAGTTTGTGACTCCCACCCACTGGAAACCCCTGCACTGTCTTTCGACTTTATGTAGTCTTGTTAAACAGTCTTGTTAAAACAGCAATATGCTGTACCAGGTTTTCAGGCAGGACCCTTTTCTACTTAACCATTTTCCAGTTGTATTTTCAAAACCAATCTGTTACTACTGCAATAGTATTTCAGCACCACATCCACCCACTGTCCATGATTGGACTGTTGGCATACAACTGTTGTAAAGAAAGAAAACAAAAAACTCCTTAAGTTTCTATGCATCTTGGGGATTTGGCTTGGAATCAGATCTCTGAGATGTGTATTTTCTAACTGGAATATTGAATAAATTTTGGCAAGGAAAAGACATTCAGAATTATCCGTGTAATTAGGAATTGAACTCAACTCAAGCTACTTTTTATCTTTTTATACTCTTCCCCCCCCCCCCCACATCTATTTATTCATTCCAAACTGAAAAGATTTTAATGCATCCCAGATATCACAGAAACGTGTCAAAAGGTTTTTACTGGCTAACTAATTTTCTATCCTTATTCATATTTCATTTAGGGAGAGGTACAGCTTTCACTAATGTATCTGCACTACACAAAGCTGGTTGGTATTCCCAACCCATTCTTATCCATTTCAGAAATTGAGATGCTTTGCAAGGTATGTAATTTCTAAGCCTCAAGCATGTTTATTAGCATATACCATCCATACTGGCACTTTTCTGTTATGAATGAGCTGCTATTGAGTTGAAGGTGATCACATAAACAATGTTTTTACTGAATTGACACATTCGGTAGTTCTTAGGATAGCTGAATGTGTGAAATCCTCCTTGGGTGAATGTAGCATCTGAAAGAGCTGAGTGTTGCTTGAGGGAGATTTGAGTCTTTAGATGCACATACACAATCAATTCAGTTGTCAAAGGAGTTTGAAACAATATCAATTTAGTTAGGTTAGAAATGAATGTAAATATAAAACAGAGTTGGACTGATCAGCTAAAAAAATATCTAATAACCAGCATAAGGGCAGGTTGAAAAAGAACCAGCCATTTGAAATTCTCTTCTTAAAAAATTACTTCTTTTTGCTCACTTAAGATGGAATGTTTGTCCCAAGCTGGCACCTACTACAAATGTGGCTATTTCTGTATCTTCCTTTGGAAGCAGTGAATTTGTGGCCATTGTGCTTCTTACATGGCATTTTGAAAATTTCTAGAGTATTCCAGGATGCTCTGCCCACTTATTTAGGCCAAGAAATCCTGCACAAATAAGCATGAAGAATGCCTTTTCTGAGGAATTTTCAAAAGTTGTTGCTTTTTTCTGCAAGAAAACTCTAGCCACTTTGATGAGTTTTCTCCAAAGAAAATCAGAATGAAATTATTAATTGGCTCAAACATCTGGGTTGGTTCTAAAGTTCAGCTTCCATAAATTCCATTTAATTGCGTTGAAGCCAAAGTATTGTGGACAAGATCCCAAATAAATCCTTTTTCAGATCACTTTTTAACTGATAAACTTATCTTCAGCCTTAATTTTATACCATTGTATTCCAAGTTGTCTAAATTCTCATGGCATCCGAGTGAGGGGCTTGTTGCTTCAAAAGAGAGAGTCAGAAAAACAAGATTCTTGAAGCCGAGCATTCTGCAAAACTTTACAGTGTTTGGAAGGTCTCATAGTTCTTCTTATTTTCAGTTAGAATAAGAATAAGCAATGCATAAAAAATAAAAAGCTGATTTTCACCTAAAATAACAGATTTTAAGATCTTCTTCCCCAGCCTTCCTGCCAAAAACGTTTCCAGTGTATTTGACACTCATGCCTCAGGTCAGCCCCTTTATTCTCTTTTCTTTCCCTGCTTTCTCTCCCACAGATCAAGGGGCCCCAGCTGGACAGTCTCAGCTGAAAGACACCCGTTATTTCCTAGTGCTAGTTCTTGACTTACTTGACTTACCTCAGCAACCAGCCTTTCAAGTTCTTACCCCAAAATCTGCCACATAGTTCTTTAAAAGAGAAAAATAAACCTCTGGAGGTTAATTTCTTTTGATAACATTGAACTACATGGTAATCCTCATTTATCCCTGGCAATTTGGTTGTTAAATGAAGTGGTTGTTAAGTGAAACTGATTGTGTTTGCGATCTTATGTCAGTTTCCTTTGCTTTACAGGTTATAAATTCAAGGATTAGTTGCAAGGATTAGTTTCAACACTGTCATAACTGTGGCAGTTGCTAAACAAGGACTACCTATATACTTCTGCTGCCTGCAAAGGGCTGCAGAAACTATGGCTTTCTTCCCATTTATAACGCTCCTTGCCAGGCTGAAAAAGTTTGCATAGGTACCGTAACAAATCTGCAATTTCCCCCTTAACCTGGAAGCCTAAAAAAACAGATCTCACATAATCCTCCTATCATTACCTAATTCCAAATCCCACCTTCAGTTAGAACTAATACCCTTCCTCCCTTTTTTTTTTTTGGGGGGGGGGGGGGGGGTTGAGGTGAATTTGCTTTACTCCCTGTACTGTATGTACTATACAGTAGGTACAGCATCCTCTTTGCCAGCCCAGGGCCCTAACAGATTCTTCTTCTTTTTTAAAAAACTTGGACAGTATAAGAAAAATGAATGCCACCCAAAGGCAAGTTATTCTGCACTTGTAGATTGAGCAAAGGCACAAGTTGTGAAACAGCTTAGGCATTGTGGTGCTGCCAGGAGACCCTGCTGAGGCCAGAGCTGGTCACATGTATCTTTTTTTTTATCTCAATGGGTATGTTATTCTGACAGTTGGTGGTGTTCCTACATAAACATCTTCCTGGTATATGAGAAAGATACACTCTGGTTTATGGTGATCCCAGATGAGTTCCTAACACCCTATCAGCATTGGCTCGTGTCTAAATGTGTGTTTTACTTGTGTAATAATGAAAATGAGGCACTTGTGAATCTGCAGTGTAAATTATCTCAGATGTATGGGTGTCTAATCTTGTGGTTTTAAGCTAACAAATTCTGTATGTATTTTAATATTTTTAAGAGGTACAAACATATCTAGTACAAATTTGTTTCTCTATGAAAAGGTCCCTATCTCATACACACATGCCAGTGTGTCTCTGCTTTTATCATGCCGGTTTTGCATTCCCTGTTTGTTCTTTCCCATACTAAGATTATATTCCTGCTGTGCCTGGCTGAATATACCTAAAAGCTAGAAGTACTGAGCCTTGCCTATTCTCTGGGTTCAAACTACTCTGCCAAGCACTTGTGGCAGAGTTGAGGTATATCTTAAATGTGTTTCTGTGTGTTTGCAAACGTTTTCCTTCTCACTGTTAACCTTACCTCATTTTCCCCATTCTTGTTTGTTTCTCTCTCAAACATATTTGTCATTTGGCCTCACTTCAGTAATGTCTCATATTTCCCCATCTTGTCAGGGCAGCTGAAGTCCCATTCAAGCCTCAGTGCCCCATCTTGAGGTCAGTTCTCTACACTCATCTTTCTAGAAGCCTTAACAATATTCTGTAAGTTGCCAGCAAGGACACAGTTTCACACATCAATCAAGTGAACAGTCTGTTCAGCATTTGTACTTCTGTAAATATTTTATATATAACCCAACTTGGAAACTAGTTCTGCCTTGAACAGGTGTAACTGGAACATCTTATCTTTGAAATCTACAAAGCATGTAAAGATGCCCCTGATTATCAGAGAGGAGGAGGGGGGGGGATAATAATTCCTCATTGCCTTATATCAAATAGTACAGCCTCTATAAAATAGTATTTTGGTATTCTCCTTTATGAATTTCCCACACATACTGAACTTCAAGATGTAAGATCGGCTTTATAGTCCCTGAGAAAATAGTCACAAATATTATTATATTGGATTAAGGAGCCTAAACTTACTTAGGTGTGAATATATGAAAAGGAACAGCTTCTAGACACCTGAAACCAGTGAGACTGCTCATTCATTTCAGGGAGTTTGTGCAGAACCTCCTGCTCGACTTCATCTAGAGCATATATATTTAATAAGTATAGTTATTTCAACAGTGCACTGATATCCTATATATATATGAAGTGTAAACTCCACCTGCACTTTTGCTCTACATACCTGCAGAGTCTCCTTCCAAAGTCTCAAGTGGAAGGCAGCATAGGGGGAGACAGAAATGTCAGCTATTTTTTTTTTTAGTTTATTTGACTTGGCTAATTATACTACTTTCGTTGATGTGTTTGGTTGTCCCTTTGAGACTCTGAAAGGAATGAGAGAGATGGTCTGTCCAATTAGAAACATTTCTGTGATTTCAGCTTAGCGTCCACTGTAGAGTTATGAACCCTTCGTTGTTCTTGCCTAGCAGGCTGAAGTGATCTGGTTAAATTCTGTATTTCCTTAAATAATTTGAGAAGCTAGGCTTTGGGGTTTTTTTCTTAAGATAGAAAGCCAAGCCTGGGGTATTTAAAATTAAGAAAATGATTTTTCCTCTTTTGAGACCATGAAGCTTGGGTGATGATCTGGTTGACATTTATATGATAATGGCTTGTAGGATAGCACTATTGTTAGATAGCAATAGTTTGTGAATGAACTAGCACAGATTATCATTTCAGCTAGAATTTATAACACTAGGCTAATTCAGACTTTATAGTTTCAATCCACACCTATGGAGTACGATCAAGTAATAGCTTCATTTGGTTGTGTCTTACAAGGAAGAGGCAAGAATCTCTTTTTCACAGGGATTACTTGATTGGTAAGACTAAGACATTATAGCCAAAGTAAATCTTTTCAGCCTGGCCAACATCACCTCGTCAGCTGTGAGGAATGAATGCTTTTGCACCCTTTAAGCTTTTAAAATGGCAGAGATAGTTCTCAACTTAAGACCACAATTGGGACTGAAACTTGTCACTAAGCGATACAGTCATTAAGCAAGTCACACTTGATTTTATTATCTTTTTGCTGCTGTCATTATCCGAATCATTCAACTGTTAAGCAGATCCGACTTCCCCTGTTGATTTTGCTTGTTTCAAATCAGCTGGGAAGATGACAAGGCAGTTACATGATCCCAGGGTGTGTTGCAACAATCACAAGTTGCCAAGAACCGAAGTTGTGATTACATGACTGCAGGCATACTGGCAGCAGCAATTATCAGATCAAGGACTGCCATAAGTCACTTTTTTCAACACCATTGTAACTTCAAGTGGTCACTAAATGAATGGGCGTAAGTCAAGTACTACCTGTAAAAAAATTTAGGTTCTGGATTGTAGTTCTCATTTAAAACTCTCTCTTCTCTCCATCACCAGCAGATATATAACACCACCTCCTAGTGGGAGCTGAAATAGCTTTTGTTTAAGGAGTTTGAATGCAGAAAGGTAGAATTTGCTTTTTTCTCCCCTCCTCCTTTGTACTAGAGATTTATATATGCAAGAAAGCTGCTAATGGAGAAAGAAGGCCTCTGACTTTATTCCTGTGTGCCCATTTACCTATAGAGGGCACTGTCATCCATCTTATGTCCACTGTGGCACTGTCATCCATCTTATGTCATCTGGAGTAGGATACATAGGCTGCTGCCTGGGTCATAAGTTTAACCTTAATGTCATGTGAAGATCTCAGGATGTGAATCCCTCCCACGATACTTCATACTTTGATACTTGGCCATCTCAGGTGTCATTTTCCCTATCATGCCATGCTCACATTTTGCCCGGAGTTCAGTGCAAGGAAGACAGTATCTCTCCCACCTCCCTTTGTTTGCCGTGCCATTTCTATGCGGGTGGGAGCCACCCTTCTTGGAGAGAAGCAAAATCCTTTGCAATCTGTAGTAAAGGTGTTGTTGCTTCTCAGGGCACAATGCCCCAAAGTTCCTTCCTCCATCCATGTGGGGCACTTAATGACTATGGGTAAGAAGCAGGTTTTTTTCACGTTATAAAGCTATTCATGTGGGGGGTGGGGTGGGGTGGGGGGGAGAAGCTGATTATTATTCCCACACCTCCTCTCAGTATTTCTTTGCCAATACATACCTCATGCAGTCCTATAAATGGTATCCCCACGACCTTTTTCACCATCACCCCAGCCGGTCTGTCTTTTCTTTCTGAAAGGGTTTTTTCTTTTTTTAAAATTTTGAATCCAGATTATCATAAAAGATTATGGAAAAATAGAAAGGAGTTTCCAGTAAGGAAGCAACTTTGTAACTTAACTTTATACTTAAACCCCAATATACTATGCATCGTGGTTTTCCCCTCGCAGTCCAGAGCAGGGAAAGAAACTGTGAGCAGGGAATTAGTGAATGTACATTTGGGAGATGGGGTTTTCTGAAGGGGGGGGTTTGGGTTGGTGGGGATAGAGTTCAGAGGGAAGGAAAAACCAGGTGGGTGAAGTATTCCCTCTGCCTCATCCCTTTTCCCTCCCTCTCCCTTATTGTCTTTTTCTGTTTCTGTTTCTGTTTTTCTTCCTTTCCTTTTCCTTTTTTTGCATCTGGGAAGCAGGAAGCTGCTGATGTAAAAAATACGACAATCACAATTTGTCTGTGACGTGCGATTTTGAAAAAAAAAAAATAACCCTGACAAGTCTGGGGCAGGGGAAAAAAATAACCCTTTTTGTGTTTTTGGTCAGGATTTTAAAGAAAGATATTTTTATGGTAATTGTTGCCGGTCTATTTTACTATATATTTATGTAATAAATATATGATTAAAAAACAAACAAACCTACCCTTAAACAAAGACAAAAAAAACTCAACAGCCCCAGCTGACTTTTGGTGTTTCATTTCTGGTAAATGGTAGCTGGCATAACATCCTTTCTTTTAACTGCCAAAACTGAGTACAAGGTTGGGCTGAAATCTGTTCCGCAATTGTTTTCTTCTACCATTTTACCCATCAAAGCCTGTCTTAATGGTAAAACTTCAGTTCCCCTATACACAGAAAGCTTACCAAGCATTCAGGCCATGGAAAAAGACGCTAATTTCCAGAAAACCTCATTTTATTTAAACTTAATCTGAGGATGGGTGATCATGCCTTTTTTCTTTCTGCTAGACAGGAGTATTTCAAAGACGGTGGCTTAGTTATTTCCCTTGCATTTCTATTGACAAGGGACATTATTTCAAAATAATTTTGCCCTATCACAAAGGGACTCATAGGTCTCCTACACCAGAAAGGAAAAGATGAACATTTTAAGGAATAAATAAGGCAGGTGAACCTAAATTCACCTAGTGGCTTTTACAGGACTTCAGAACACATCACCCACCCTCCCTAGAAAAAGCCAACAGGGCTCCAGTTACCTGTCTCTATCTAAGACTTGCTTTCCTTCTGGTAGCAGCCAAGGATCATGCCACACTTGATCCCGATCCCCACAGTAGTTTCAACTTAGGAGAGCAACAAGTGAACAAAAGGAGGAAGAACAACCACCCAGACAGTTTGCTTTCATTGTATTTTTCTCCTGAAGTTGGCACCACAGCCTGGAAGAGAAGGGTATTCTCTTCACACAGTTCCAATATACAAGGATATATTTACAAAGGCGGTTGTGCTGTTTGTATCTGAGCAGGCAGTAGGAGCAGCTGCTACACTCACATAAATAGATAGCCAGGTCCAGGCTCAAAATAGTCTGGTTAGTGCAATAAAGCAGGGAGAATTGGTCAGGAGCCTGGACTCGCAGTATTTCTGCCCGCACTCTATCTTCTACTGAGCTTCAATGCGGAAGGAAAGCAGCTTTTCGGAGTGCATGTTGAGGGTGCGCAGATCAGGCAGCTTCAAGAGCAATTTAGTAAAACGGGATGTCTCCTGGGGGTGATTCTTGAGGATGAGAGCTCGCAGTGCTCGGATCAGAGTTTCCTGCAGCTGTTCCACTGATGCTGGGTTCTCAATGCCTGAGCGATCTACATGGAGAGGAACGGACAGTAAGTACTGCAGAGGAAGGCTGCAAAAGAAGTACGTAAAACCAGAGTCCAGACTGCAGTATATCAGAAATGTCTAGCCTCCCTCCAGGTCACAGGAATGCCCAATTGTAAGAGAAAATCATGCCAGAGATGACCTGCAAATCACAATCCTTGAAATATAGTTGGCTATTATCTCTAAAGAACCATCGCCATGCATCTTCGCAACAAACAAAGGTTTTGCTAAAATGTAATGTTGGAGGGAGAGCTGCTGGTATTGAAGAAGAATATGGAGAATTTCAGTTACACCTACAAGGTTTCTAGTATTTGGAAGGTAGGGACTTAAAAAGATTTGTGTGAGGGAGCTGGGGGTTAGTTACATTGGGTAGCGAAGAATCACAAATCTGGAGGTATGGAAGCCATTGGCAAGGACAGCAAATGAATGAGAACAAGGTATGCTGGGATCAAACCAATCTAGGTCAACGGATACTTGCCTGCAGAGATAAGCACCACTGCTGTGAAGAGGCCCAGTTCTTCTTCAGATAGTTGCAAGGCACTAAGCTTCTCACTGAACTCAAACATGGATGTTAACAAGTCGTCCATGCCCATCCCCCACAATTCTTCAAGGTTGTACTTTGTGCGGCTCATGAATGTTACAGTCTGCTCCTTGACATTGAAAAGGGAGGCGAACCGAACCATCAGCACCTAGGGTTGGAGAGAAAAGATAAAAGAGCTTTCAGAATATAATATGCTCCCATAAACACTGGTCAAAAGCATTTTTTTAAAAAAAACACCAAGGTGACATAAGAAACATCTCCATACTTTGAGATTATAATTACAATTTAGGAAGGATTATAATTGCAATTTGTTCCGTCCATGAAGAATCAAATGAAGAATCTTACTGTATCAATCACTTGATGTCTTTCACTGCTATAAAAAGCCCATCAATATAACTACTTAAGAAGAAAAATGGAGGCTTACACACACTCACACACAGCTTCACAAAGGTCTTAATTGAATGCTGTGACCAAGTTTTCCATGAATAAAAGTTTTAGGATGTAACTCACCATTTTACAATACTCGAGTTTCCTGCCAAGAATCTTCCAAGATGCTTCCAAAGCCAATGGATTAAAGAATCTAATGCAAACTCTCTATCATAGCATAAGCTTGAGAAATATGATAATCTCATGGGCTAAAGCATGAAGTTACTTTTAGCTTTCTCCGCTATGAATATAAATATCCACATTCCCAGTAAAACATATCTGCCAAATTGGTACGAACTATGTTGACGGCTTAATTTTATTTTGAAGTCATAAAGGTTTGACTATAATGTCAATAAATAGGTAGTGACATTGGAAAACATTTACATAGTAATACCAGGATCAGTGGCATCCATAGGAACTCATTAAAAGGCAAAGGTGGTGTGCCACAAAAGCCACTCATTTGCAGTATAGATGAAATGAAGATACAAAAAGACAATTTCTGATACTGCTGAATTTGCACAAACAATCCCATAACCTGCAGTCATGTTGGTAAGGATTAGCCCTAACCCTTTTCTCCACTATTAATTTGCAAAAAGCATTCTAAGGATCAAATCACAAGGTGGTTGTTCTTCTTTCAAAGATCTCAAAAACGATTTGTCAGAATTTCAGCCCAAATTCTTTTCCTGGTTTTTCAAAGTACTTATTTTGCTCTTGGTGTGGCTAGATTACAGCCTCCCAGAAGCAGACTGTCCTGACAACAATCTTTAATTATTTCTAATTAATTTATATTTGAGAAAAATGCCAACATATAATGTCTTTCCAATGCTTTCTCAGTACTTTAAAAAAAAAGAGATGGAAATTTGCGATGGGATTTAAAAACAACCTTTGCTCTGCACTGTTTACAAATGCGCAGTAGGTTTTTGGGAAAAAGTATTTCCCGGTACAGATTATTAATAGCTTGTGACTAAGGAGGATCTAAGTGTAGGTGGAAATTTTCCTACCTCAAATGTGCCAGCTTTGAGTAGTGAGACTTGGTCGTGTTGTGACAGCTCCTGAAATCCCGGAATGTGTTTAGCAAATTCCACAACTTCTCGTACAGCTGACACAAAGCTCAGTGAGAAATCCTCCCAAATCTCCTGAAATGTGCGGCCACTATAACCATGAGGATGACAATTCACTGGGCAGGCCTGTTGGGAGGGGAAATAGTCATGTAAGGACAAACAAGGGTATGGATTTAAGTGGTTGGAAATAGGTAAGCCAGCAAAAAAGAAAGCTTCTAAGCACCATTTTTGGCTGTTTGCATACATTTTTTCCATTCTAAGAAAAAAAACTTTTCCTTTCTTACCTGCTAATTGTTATGTACATTCTTAAATAAAATCTTAGCAAATTTTAATTTCCTTGTTGTTGTTGCTTTTTTAAAAAAACATGAAAGCTCGTGCAACCGCAGTGAAATACTGAGGATTTTCAGTACATTCCATGCCTATACTTGAACAAGCACGATCCATCTCCTGCCAATATTTTTGGGAGACACCTCCTAAATCAGGGCAATCTGATTGCACACCCAAGGTTTTTACTGGGGCAAATTCTCTGACCTCTCATTCAAACAGAGGTCAAAAGGCTCTGAAAAATTACTGAACGCTACTGCAAATGGTGGGTATTATTTTTCATTCTCAAAAACATTCCAGTTATTGTTTGGTAAATGGTCCACAATCATTTATGAAATAAAAAGAAAATCTGCAGAACAGATTTTTCTTGAAACTGAAAGCTTCAAGAACAGAAGAGAAAACAAATACTCTTCCTTAGGTAAATAAGCAACTTCTCTTAAGGTACCAGAACAACTAATCCAGTTTTAATAAATAAGTATCCAGAACATAAAGCAGTGGAGACAAAAATACACCCAAATCACATGGTGAATAATTAACCAAATAGCTAAGATAAACATAACTATCTTGATTTGAATTTCATTCCCATCCCAGGGAAGTTCTTGATTTTCAGGCCACATTAAACCCAACCACCAGTAGCAGCAGCAGGAAAACAATTTAGCAACCATTGAATTTGAAAGGCAAACGAGAACTTCCATGGCAAAGTAACACTTACCAAGAATCTGGTTTCGCCTTGCCTAAGGGAGAGGTCTGCTTCCCCAGAGGGACAAAACCTATGTCCATGGATATTCTGGTGACAAGCAGGACTAGAGGCAGGGCCAGCGTTCCAATTGTCGTTTTGAAGATGCAGCCCATTGGTGCAGTAGCCATTACTCGACCAGTTGTTGTCCCAACTAGGAGAACTGTTACTCCCTGTGGGTGGTTGGGGCCCTGTAGCCAGTTTGTCATGGGCATAAACAAAAATTTCTTTGTGGGCTTTAGCCACTTGTGCGATTACATCCTCCATGACATCTCCAGGGCTTGGGGATCGTGGAGGTGTCAGCTGCTGAGAAAACTGGGAGAAGCAAGGAGAAATCTGGGGTGGGGAAGCTGCACAGGATGGTGGGGAAGAAGGTGCCAGTTGAGACTGGTGGCCCAGCAAGAGGGTACTGGACTGCGAGTGTCCTGTGGGCAGATTCTCAGGGAGGCACTGTGCACTCAGTTGGTTATTAGCCATGTTGTTCATTGCACTCTGCATCTCAGCCAACATCCTTTGCTTCTCACGCTTGGGGATGCGCCCAAATCGTACAGCTGCACAGGATGCAGAAAAATAGATGACAATACATGAAATGTTCCTGTGGAATCCAAGGGTCAACACAGATATTTTTAAAACTGCAATCTAATCCTTGGCTTTTCTTAAAAGCACAAACTCTTACAAAAAGCCCAGAAAGTGAAGCAGGGATAAGGTAAACTTCATCTTCAAAGACTTTCCATTGATGGAGCCCAGGAAAAAGCCTATGTGCCTTATGCCCACACATCATGCTTTTCCTTTTGCTGACAAATGACACAATAGCAGGATAAACTATTCAGTTTATCTATTTATCTATTCAGTTATCCTCATCTGGAGATTTCACGCATATTGAATTGCTTATGGTTAAGTGGCATATATCATTGTCATCATTGCAATTATACAAAGTAGCTTGCCATTGCTTCCGTTTTACTTTTTTCAACATAAATTTCTGGGATTTCCTAGCCATTCTCCATCCAAGTACCAACCAGGTCCAAATGTGCTTAGTCCTCCTTTTAGAGAACAATCTATGCTAGCAAGCAAATAAATTCTACAAGACTGAAACATTTGCTCTGTCCAAAAAAACAACCACCCCCGACATAACTTTCCCCAAACCCTTCAGCAATGCTGTCCAAGTGCACCATGCAAGAGCTCTCCCTCGGACCTTTTAGGGGCCCTCAAAAGTCAAGAGCCAAAGAGTAGATCAGAAGAATTACAGATGGAAGACAACCCAAAACCTCTGTATTGTAGTGCATATGATTTACCCTTTGGTCTCAGATCTTCTGAGGTCACCCTGAGATCCCACCAAAAGGTTTACAGAAAACTAGACTGTTGCTTTTCCCGAGGTCTCTTAATTTCCTGCTGCAGGAACTCACCATCACGAGACATGCCAACCCTCAGACACTTCTTAAAGCGACACTGCTGGCAACGATTCCGGTTGATGCGGACGATGCTGCAAGTTTCATTTTTCAGGCACTTTTTGTATTGGATGTTCTGCTGAATGCTGCGCCGAAAGAAACCCTGCAGTTGTGAGGGACAGGTATTTTATTTAACCTGGACAGTGAGCAGCTAAGTCTGATTGTTAATTCTTAGGGTGTGTGTTTCAATACACCCCTCTTGAAATTGTGAAGCAGAGTGTAACTGCAAGTGCTTTGGGTGTAAAAATTCTCAAGTGTATTCTTTTTCACCCAACAATTCTGCTATGTGCATGGCTCTAAGAAAAAAAGGGTAGGAACCTCAATAGCTTATAAAAGCCTAGAGCAATCTCAACCATGGCAACTTTAAGACTGCTGAATTTTAACTCCCCAAATTCTCCATATTAATTGAAAGTTGAAAATTGAAAGTTGCTTTCAAGTCTTAAAGTTGCTAAGGTTCAGAAACCTTAGTCTATAGTGTAAATCTGAGAGGAGAAAAGAACTACATTTGCTATTTACCTCCATAAAGTCTGACACAAAGGTCTTTTCTCCATAGTAATTGCAAGTAACAGTCTCTAAAAATAGTGCACTGCATTGCCTTTTTATTAAAATATTTTTATAGTGGAAGCAGAATTGACTGCAGAAGAATCTTATGCTCTGCTTAACTGCATGTCACTATCTAAGGTATTCTCGCAGCTATGGCATCTAGAAATGCTGACAAGTTTCATTATCCTCAAATAATATAGCTTGGAATGCCACTATTAAGTAACAGTGCACCTGGATGGAGAGCCTCAAGCAGTCAACTCTGAGGCAGTTCTAATAGAAGAGCAGGTAAGTAATCAAATCACACTATAAATCTTTGATGTCACTAATACCAATCAATAGACAGACCGGATCTCTAGAGCATAACATGCTCAAAAGTGCTACTATGCTCACAAGCAGCTCTCGATCTCATCAAAGACTTAAAAAATGATATTTTCTCATAGATTCATTTATGTGAAAAAAGACATATTTTCTCCTTGTTCAAAAGTATTGGAATGTCTAAGTATGTGGAGGTAAAAACTTTACCTTGCAGCCTTCACAGGCATGGACACCATAATGGAAGCCGGAAGCAACATCACCACAAACTTTACATAGAAGGACCATCCCATTGAGTTCTGAAGAAGAAAGAAAGACAAAGGCTATGAGATTCTTTGTTTGAAGACTGGATTCACAATTCTACAACTTCAGTCTCTCCAACACTGGTGAGCTTTCACACATTGGATGCACATAGTTGTTTTTGAGGAACACAGCTGGAATCAATGTTGTCAGAAAGGCAACACTGATAGATTGAAGTACCTGAATCCCAGAGTCTGCCAAAACAGTCGGTGGTAGTTGGTGGAACTGTGAGCCCACAACTATCCTGTGAGGTGTGGTCATCTCAACACTCACTCTCAAATCCATGCTCACCTCAGCATCCTCAATCTGATCCCATCCCCCAAAGCGCAGCTTTCCAGTTCATCACTCACTCGTGATGCTGCTGCTGGTGCTTTTGATAGGGGAGACACGCCTCCCATCATCCAAGGTCACTTGGAGTCCCACTGGAGAACCTCCAGAGCTGGAGGAAGAGGAGGAAGACGACAACGACGGGGAGGCATCATCGCCAAGTCCAGCCGAACTACCCCCGTAGAAGCGTCCAGAATCCTGCACCAGAGATCCAGTGGGCGAAGGTGGGAAGTAGTTGGGAAAAGTTGGATGGGAAAACAGTTGGCAGCTGCCATTCAAACTGTCACTGCCACATAAAGAGATGGGACTGGTGCGGCTTGGGGAAGATCCATTTGAACCAATGTAACTGATCACACCACCTGCATAAAGAGGAAAAAAGAAATTTATGTTAGTCTCTCTTACCTTAGAGCACTTGAATAGTCTCTCAACTGATTGTTTCTGTCAGTTAACTGTATGTCTCTAACATGCTATCTAGGTGAAGACTAATCTCGGTCCTCAATATTAAAAAAAAAAATTTGGAGCTAAACCTGAGGTTCTGGCCTGACCCCAAAATACCTCTAGTCATTTAGGCTGGGAATTCTGGGAAGGGGCATTCTTGCACATTAGGAGAGTTCAGGTTAGGGAAGAATGACCAAAGAGACAGGTTTTAAAAATGCAGAAGAGAAAGGAAAGGAGAAAGAAGAGAGATGGAAATACCTTGACAAATGCTGATTTTTATCTTGGGAAAACACTATTAAAATAGGACATAGGAGAGATTTATACATTTCTGAATGTAGTAAAGAAAATGTTTCATTTATTATACTAGCAGAGGCAATGTGGTTCAAGAAATGCTTAGTGAGCAAATAGCTGAAGACTTAGCAAGCTGCTAAGGGTAATAAGACTAAGCTTCTCACATATATCAGAGGATTGATTTGGGATTAAATTGTTTCCCTATTTCATATACAGCTAGTAATCTAGATCTACTGAGTCATGTATGTCAGGCAAGAATTCCACAAGAATACTTTACATTCTATCTCAGCCAGATAAACAAATGTCTAGAGGACCAACATGCCCACCATTCAAGGATGTGTTAGTAAGATTCTTGCAGTAGACATTTAGATTAGATGGCCCCCAGATACCTTCCAAACTTTAAATTTCTATGGTGATTTTACCTTGTTTCTTTTCTACTGAATCAACTGAGTTTCAAGGGTTTTATCTGGGAATGCAGAAGCATTTTTGATTATCAAGAGTAATCTCCAATTAACATGATACTTTAAGAAAGGTATGTCAACTCTCATCACCTGCAACTACGATATTTATTTCCTATATGCCTCTCATACCATACTATTTGGGTGAATCATCATATACAAAAAAAAAGTGGCAATTAGTGATCAGTTTACATTATGGACAAGCAACTTGCGTAAGATGCGGCAGAACAGTGAATGGGAACATAGTGTCCGTATTCTAGAAAGCATTTGCAAAAACTGGACCGGAATGGGAGTACAACACTACTGTAAATAAACTAGGAGTAAGAAAACAAAGCAGCGCAGTCTATGAGAAGTATGGCAGACTTTTCTTCCCAAACACGTCTGGATAAAACAAGTTTATTTCCTAGCTGCAAGCTCTGAACTCATCTCACCAAAATTACCATATTTATTTTCCAACCCAATTCTTTCTGCTTTCAGATGTTGACCTATATCTTAAGCTGCAAATGGGGTGGAATAAGGAAAAGCAAACAACTTGTAGCAATGAAACAGGCAGCCAAAACTTCACTGAAAAACAGGTGGAAGCCAAAATAATTATTTCTTTTAAAAAAAAATCCAAAAGATCAATTAAAATGGGAAGGTGGTGATTAAAAAAAGACTCAAGGGCCACTTGCCAGGAGGCAAATATTCCTGCCAAGGAATCTTGGAGCAACAAAAACAAAATCATACATGCCAGAAGGCTTATAAACAAGATCACGTGGGCGAAGCACATTCAGTACCCAGGTAAGGCCTTTGGCAACAAGCCAGTCTTGACTGGGACTGCCAAGCTTTAGCCCCGCCAGCTCAGTTATTCGGTGGAACCCAAGAGTTGGGACAACTTGCTTAGGTGAAGCTGAAACAATACCAGTTAGGGCTGGCAATCCAAAAGCAATCTTCTTTGCCAACAGGGAAGACGGTGGCATGAATTAATCTAGCCTTTCCCAAACTGAGGTCTTGGCAGGGATTTCTGGGTCTGCAGTCCCAAAATATCTGAACTGCTAGAACTTGCCAATCATGCTTGGCTGCTCCATATGGCCATCACATCCTATCAAAAAGGTTAAGATGTCACCAGCCTTAAAGCAAGACAAGATCTCCCAGCTAAGGTCTTCTAACCTTATGCGACTCTTTTATTATCATAGATATTTATCACCCCAACTGCCCCTACAAAATATTTTCCACCCCAAAAAGGTACTAGAGTGAAGAATCCTTCTCCAGAAGGAAAAAAAAAAAAAACCTCTGTAATACTTTCCTACAAAAATAAAAATAAAAAAATGCCCAGGCATCTTTTAGAAATTGCATTCTTTTTATTTGGTATGCTTCCTGCATTACTAAATTTCCTGAACCTGAAACAACACCAACCTTCCAGTTCTAGTGTTATGGATAATATCAACCCATTCCAGACATTCTCCCCCCTCCCCCCCACCAAAAAAAAAAGAAACATTCCTTTATGCTCTGAGATACCTGTTGGGTTAAAAAAGGATCTCTAGTAACTATCCTCTAATCTTCTGTACATTTGGAAGATGGCTTCTGATCCTGTTGAGATTGCAGCTTCTAACCTAGAACTTAATCTTCTTAGACAACAGGGAAGATCAGGATGAGGGTTAAAGAAATGGGATAATGTCCCCAAATCCTTTCATTCATTTCTACCTCTTACATTACAGTATAAGGGGTTTTTTTTCTCCCTATTAAATGAGCCAGAGGTAACCTGTTCTATAGAAATTAGGTTTCAATGAGAGTAAGTGAGGAAATGATGTCTCTTTTTCCTTCTGCAGCTTCAGAAAATAAAAATGGCAATCTAGGTGTCAACTGGAATCTGAAGATTTCCCCCCCCCCCAAAAAAAAAGTGGGGGGAGAGTAGCTTATGAATGAGATTCCTTACCAGAAAAAAAGCACTAATTACAGTACTGCAGCCAAAGGAAATTCTCAGTAACTTAAAAGACAACAAACATTCAAGAAGCAATTTCACCATTCCCAGCTTAGACTGCTCCAAATGTCATGCAGCCCAGTATTAATCTGGAACTTTTGTCAATCTCTGAATTTAAACATAATGACCAGGAAAGTACCAAGGACAAACAAGGATGAAGATAGTTTAAATTACAGCATCTAGTTCAATTAAGAACTACTGGGCTGCAGGGACGTGGAAAGCAGCCAACTCTTTGGGCCGGTTAAGGCAAATATCTTCATCATCTTGTCTCTGATTTGGATCTAAGGGAGCTACTGCCAAATTGTAGGCTCAGGCCCTTTTTCTCCTCTGCTTCTGCCCTCTCTTTTACAACAATCTTACTTCCCTATTTTTTAACAGGTAAGCAGCAGGGTTTGAAAACCTGCCAGTTCACACCATGAAGGGTGGAGTGGGGAATCCCAGTGGAGGAAACTATGCACATGTGCGGCTGTCCCTCCCAGGAATATTAAAACAGACCATCCCAGGTGAGTCATGGAAAATAAATAATGCTTGAAGGCACAAGACAGCACTGAAAGTTACGAGCACATCAAGCTGGAAAACTTCCAAATGGGTCTGAAGAAGGGAAAGGTGTGTCATGTCTGTTTGCAATATATGTCACTAGTTTACCCAAGTGGAGGCTCGGGAGTGGCTATGGATAATATTGGAGCATTGCCAACATGTTAGTCTTAGATACAAAGCTAGAGTTTGTCAATTTGTTCGCTTCATGAGGACACCACTCAATGGACAGCTTGTAATAAAATTGCATAAGAGCTCTTTGGATATATAAAGACGTCAACAGTGCAGGAAGAGGAGAATTTGATCACTTATTGAAACAGATTAATATGTATATTAATGTTATATGAAAGATCCCTGTGGTGTGATGGAATAAACACTAAACCAGTGCTTTAACCATTTTTGTGGCTAAGAACAGGCTCAAACTTACAGTTGCAAAAAACAGGCTGAGTAAAGTTTGTAGAAAAAATATTTGCTGTTATACTGATGTTTATTAACCCCAAACTAAAGCATCCATTTACAAACCACTTTCACGAAGAAATCCAAGCCCCAACACATACCACTGCAAGTATATGAGGTGTGGATAATCCCAATCCCAGTGGGTTTATTTCTAAAGAAATGTACAATCTAGCAATATGGATAACTGAGGAAGCCCGCTCAATTTCTCTTGTACTGTGATGACACCATTACCTTAAAACGAATGCAACATCAGATGTTGCATCAAGTTCAGCTACTTGCAGTTATGTTCATAAACTTTCCTTGGCAGCTTCACAGCAGCTAATCAGTGTCTTCTTCAAAAATACATAAGAGAGTGTGTGTTTGTATGTTTTAAACTTCCCTATCCAGACTACAATCCAGGTAATTCCTGTCAGCCTCTTATATACTATTTATCAAGGTTAGCTAGGAGCTGCCATCAAGTGTGGTTAGTGGTGGTGGTGGGGACGGGATTAGCCTCAGAATAAAATGAAGATAAACCACCAGAATGGAAGAGGTTCAAGGGTTGGGATGCTAGCATTACTTAAATGTTTAGTTTATCTTGGGCACATCCCAAGATGCAGGTTTCACTCACGCAGTTGGCATTCGGACAGGCCTCATGACTTAACCAAAGTTTTCATATGTCCCAAAGATCTTAACAGCCGTTCCTCGCTCAGTTTAATGAATAGGGGACACGACAATAAGCTTGGCAGGTCGGACGAGTCTCCCCAACGTGTCCCGTCCGCACATGGTTCCCCTGCCCTCCTCCCTTGTCCCAGCTCTGCCCCTCACGCTTTGCCCTTCCCCTTGCTCTCCATTGGTTCCCATTCCTCCTCCACCCACCAGCAAAGGCCACCCAAACGCCCGCCCAGGAGGGAGGAGAAAGGGCACTGTTTCTTCCTGAATGTTGACGTTCAAAAATAGGCGTGGCTTAAAGATGTAATTGAGGCGGGATAGGCCAATGGATGGTAGAGGCGTGGCTGGTGAAGAAAACAAACTTTGCACGTGGCCGAGTCTGAACACAGGACACGTGAGACTCTCGATAGGGGAATCCCAAAAAAAGGGTGGGATGCCATAGGGGGCAACGCGATTTCAAACGTCGAGGAGGGGAAGATCCCTGAGAGTGATATCTCATGGCGATAAGCACAACGGCGAGATGGGAATATCGAGAGAAATTACGAATTTCCTGACTCTCCCAGAGGAAAGTTCACTGAAAAATAATTGCGAGGCGCAACAGGAAAACAAAAAGGCTCCCTTCTCTTCCGGATTGCCCCCATTCGCCATCTGCCCCTCAATTCAAAGGACAAGAAAGGGCGTCGCCCTGCGACGATTAGTGACCTAAGTCCCGGGCTCTGCCCTTTCCTCTCATTAGGAGGAGGTTGATCTCCTCCCTTAAAACTGGTATCTAAACTTTACTTCCTTTTTTACCGATCCCCAAGAGGGAGCCACAGTGCACGTGTGGCAAATTAAACGATCTTTGACCTGGAGACGAGAACAGGGTAGCAGAAAGGATCTGAGCGATTTTTCTCCGGACTTTCCTCCCACTTCCTAAAATATATTCTGTGGTATGGCTGTTTGGAAAGGCTCCTTTATCCTATGTACAGTTAGTGCAGTTCATAATAACTTCGTACAAAATCGCCCTATTTGTGTGTGGGGGTGACCCCTGCCTACCCTTCCAACTTACACTGATTAAACATAGACTTCGTTTAGCTGGGGTGCTGGTGCACAAACCAAAACATATCGGAGGAAGCTGAGCACCGAGAGTGGACTTTGTCCTACACAAAAGGGTATCAGAGGTAAGTGTGCGAATGAGGAGGGTTAAAATCACCGGTATTTTAAGGACAGGGAAATAAAATCGACATGGGAATCCGACAGATGAAAAGCAGGGGCTTACCTGGGGCATTGTTGTTGTCATCCAAAGTTGCCATCCTGTTCAGCTGATAGTTGTCATTCATATCAAGCAGCGATGCAAGTTGAGATTCGATTGGTGAGGAGGGAGGAAAGCAAAGGGATCTCTTTCCCCTCCTCTTCCTTCTTTTCCCCCTGCCCAAAGTTATGTTGCAATGCCAAAGAACCTCAGCTTGCACGGGATGATGGAGACTTGCTTCTTTAAACTTCGTAATTTGCACCGGCACTCGGATTGGAAAGAATTGGAGCTTGGCTGCGCGTGCAAAAGATTCTCTCACGCCAGCCAGGAGCTCGATTATGCCGCTGCCTCTCCCTCCGCCTGCAAAATGTTAATCTACCAAAGCTCACTCTCTCCTTGCAGCTGCGCAGACACCAGCACGCGGCTCAGGAACATCCACCATGTGACTCCTAGGGAGAGCCTCGTGTCCCAGTGACACACTTTCTACTAATGCTGCCGCAAGAGCGGGCACATTGCATTGGGCTTCTTCACAGGACTTGAACGCAAGGGTGGCAGGGAATTGTAGTTTCCCCTGTACAGGGGTTTTGGGTTGTTGTTTTTTTGCGCTTGCGCAGTTTTTGGTCACGCTACACCTCTAAGCAGTGACTTTGCTTAATATTTTTCTCGCGCCTGCTTGGCCGGAGAGATTAAAGTTGTTGAAGTTTAAGCATACACATAGGGAAAAGGGGAAGTATCCATGAAAAACGTGATGCTTTAACGTGATAAGAAGCTCTGCTCGCTCGCCCTTACCACAATTGACTGCCAAAGTTAAGGTTGGCAAAAGATACTGAAATGAAAAAAGAATTTTTGTTCGGGGATTTTTTTTTCAGAATAAGAATGGACCTTCTTCAATGCGGCCGTTTTCTCCCGAGTTTTTCCTCTTTCGAGTAGCAAACATCATCCCGTTTTGAAAAATCACTGGTGCTTTTTGATAATGTTTTTGATCATTATTCACACACATACCCAAGTTTTGTGCTGTCAGTCATGCTGTCGAAACAGTGCTCAAATGGAAATGGGGGTGTTGCATCTCTATTAAACGAGATTGAGCATCATACGTTCCTCCGGAATTTGTTGAATTCCAAATCCCCTCAGTTTGGCTGGTGATGAAAGTAGCAGTCTAACTAGAGATCACCATATCCACAGCTCTTTTGGGTAACAGTATTGTAGCATCCATGAGCTTTATACTTCAAGTCTATAATCCTGACCAATATCACAGTGATTGTGGAATGGTGAAGCATCTGGAGGAAATGAATGAATTTCTAGCTTATGGACATCAAATGCTTTGTTATGCTAATTTGGCTTCTCTGAAAGTGGCGTTTAAAATGATGTTTACAGGGATTTATTCTTAATCTAAAGCATCTTTCATCATCACCCATAATCTTAAAGTAGGCTGGCTGGAAAGTTCTGGGAGCTGAAATTCAACCATCTTAGAGATGCTGAGGTTGAGAAACCCTGATGAAAAGACAAACCAGGATCAAGATGTGCCTTTATTCTAAGAGTAAGGTATGATATATGGAATTTTCAAACTGTACCTCATCAAAAGCTGAGCAGCTATTTCCTGGTTTGCAGGCAAAAGATGCTTCCCCCTCTTCCTAGGCAACATTACTGTCTTAAAAGCAACTCCTCTGCCTTTTGTCTTCCTGATGTGCTAGTGAAATAATAGTTGGAGTTGAACTCAGCATATCTGGAGAATACTAACTTCCCTTTTTAAAAAATAAATGAAAATGAAGGAGCTATTTTATTCTCTCTGCAGTGGTGTGATATAGTCGTAGCCAACCTAATAACACTCAGATTTTTTTGATCTAAACTGCCATCAACCCCAGTATCCTGGCTAATGACAAGGGGATGTAAGAATTGTAGTCCAAAAACATCATAGGTTGCCTACCCCCACTTTAATATGTTCCATGCTGTCTGCTCAAGAGTTTCATTGAATGCCATGTGCCTTTTGAAGCAACACACCTTTGGCTGCATTCCTGCACTTGGATTTAGGTCCCATGTTGTAATCAGGTCTTCCTTAAGGGATATTATTCACTTCACTGAGACCTGGGAGAGTCTAGAGCAATTGCTGAGTAAGAGAAGGCAGGCACTGTGAAACAATGTGTATTGTGTTATGGTTCAGAGGAATGCATGCCACTGAAGACAAGGGAAACCAGTGGTTTATTGTTATCTGCCCACTCTGGTTCTCTTTTAGTACAAACCAGTTCAACTAGAGTAAACACATTTTCCAAAAGCATGCTTTAGACAGCACCTACTATGAAAGTGTGACTTGTGGAAAGTAGCACAATTCCCAGCTGTTTCCTAAAGACATATGCCGCACCATGATACCTACTATTTATATAGCTCATCTTAAATATTAATAGCATCTCCCTTATAATAGTTAAGTGGCCTCATTGCAAGACAGGATAGTATCGTGGCAGTAAGGAATCTGAACATTAAAGACCTGTCTAAAGATATTAAGACAAGCTATATGTTGGCTGAAATTTAAAGGAGAGGATTTCTCATAAGAGACAATAGTCTGAGCCACAATGGTAAGATATTAGATACAAGCTCCATGTTGATGCCCTCTAGTTTTGAGACTGCGACTTCCATAATTTCCTTAATTTTGGGTGCAGTCATATTCTAAAAGACATCAGATTGGAAAAGAATGATCTCATAGGGGAAAATTTGCTAAATGAACTCAGCAAACATACACCTGATTGGGAAAGAGCTGCATGTATAGATATGTCTATGGCAAGACATAGGTGGAGCACCATTGGCACTAATCGTAGTGTCGTAGCATAACACAGCATTCTTCCAATATGATAGGGCAATATTGACCAAGTGTCTGGTAATTAAACTATACATAAATTTTGGGAACTCCCTTTCCACAGAGAGTTCAACAAGGATTTAATCACGTATACTTTATAAAACATTAATTAAAATGTTCCCGTTCCTTCCTATTTCAATTTTCTCATTTATTTTATTTCACTTATTTTATTCACAGACATTTCACTAAATTACACTATTTTATTCCTCATTTTAATAATACGTTGTTTCCAATTTTCTAAAGTTATTTCTATTACTAATATAACAATACAATCTTATGTACCTTTACAGAATGCCTTTTTCAGTTAGATTTTCACCCATTCTCTCTAAATAGGTCCTGTTTCTCTGTATCTTGCTCCGGACCTTTGTAACTTCTTTTCCTTTCCTTCTTCCCTCTCTTCTTCTCTCTCCCCTTTTTACCCCCTTGTCTCTCTACCTCTATTTATCTCTTCTGTATTCCCCTCTCCTGTTGCTTTCCAGTATTATACTTATTTTTTGAATTATTTTTCTTCTCTTTGGTTGTTTTTTTAAGTCTTAAATTCTCCATACTCTTTCCCCCTTTCCTTTTTCTTCCCCACATAAAATTGCTTGTTCATTAAAGATGGCTTCTTCTTTGTCCCAGTCTTCTTGTTTTGCAGTCTTGTTATTTCTCATAGTTCCAAATCTCCATTTCTAAGAATTGAAAAACGAAGCCAAAAGAGCCCTTCCCTTCTTCTGCATCTTCTTTGTACTTTTTAAGTTCCATTTTCAATTCATCCAGAAGTAGTGCCATTGTATAAATTTTTAAACAACCACCCAATTGATTTTAGTCATTCAAATATAATAACCAAGAATCCAAAGATCACCAAATAATCCAAATACACGCAAGCTGTTCCTTTTTTGCTCTTTTTTTTCACTTTCTCTTCCTGGGGTTACTTTTTAGTTGCAAAGTTTCAGTTAAAATGTATCTTTTAGAAGTCTTGTTGAAGTTTTACTGTAGATTCTTTTTAATTCCAGGCAGTCTCCTCCCTCTTCCAGATTCTGCCCTTATTCTTTTTCTCTCCCTTCCTGCTTATGAAAAATTTTTAATGTCCAGAAATCTTTATTATCCCTTTGGCATTTTGTTTTATTTTCAGTTTAATTGCCTATTGATGTCAAAGCAGATTTTTCCGATTTCTTATTTAAGTCTCTTAGTTGTCAGTATAGGGAAGGAGAGAGAAGGAAAAAAAAAAAGCCAAATCTTTCCCTTTTCACTTTCCTTCGCTGCTTCCGAATCTTCTTTGGGAGCGATGTTATTTTTTGTAAGTTTAAATTCCAGGATACCTTAGTTGTTGCTTTTACAATTTAATCCAGTCAGCCAAAACTTTCACTTCTTATCTTCCTCCTGCACATTCTTTTCCAGTCAAGTTCTTCTTTGAGGTGGCCATTTCTGGCCACTGCTGCAACCGCCTTCGGGAAAGGGAGTAATGGCCAGCTGAGGGCCATTATGGATGGGGAGCCTCTATGGGTGGCTTAGCCCCGAAACCAGCTGGCTTGGGGTGCTCCAGTGGCGAGCCCAGACAGAAACCTCGCACAATCGCGGATTTCTGTCTGTCGGCGAAGGAACTCAAACCGGAATTTTATAAAATATAAGTGAAGGGGGGGGGGAATTAACTATGGAAAGCTTATGATTGTTCCCATAGAAGTATGATATTTAATTGAAAAGTAATGTTAAAGATGTTAAGGCTTTAATGAATATTAATATTAATGATAGAATTGAATTGGAATGGAATGTTGTTTTAAATATATATATATGTGTATGTGTGTGTGTGTGTGTTTATATATATTATAATATATTTATATATATTATATATATATATATATATATATGTATGTATGTATATGTACGTGTGTGTGTGTGTGTGTGTGTGTGTGTGTGTGTGTGTGTATGAATACAGTGTGTATTTTAAGAATGTACCAAGCAGAATCCAAATGGAAGTTATGTATTAAATTGAATGTTACCACTTTAGGGAAAAGATATAAAGGCGTCATACTCCAATCAGTAACTACAGGAGAAATTTTGTTTAATGAGAAAAGATAATAGATAATTGAAACAGGACAGACAAAAAATATAAATACAATGATTTGAATTGAGATGAGATAATTAAAATAAAATTGAGAAAATTAAAAGAGGGGAGAAGCTTTGCAGAAAATGTAAAATAGTAATAAAATATGGAATAGAATATAAAAATGAGCATGAACCTGAATTTGTGTCTGTACAAAGAAATGTAACCTGGGATTACGCTACTTTCAAAAAAGATGTTTTATTTGTATTTTTTTTCTCTTTTTGAAAACTCAAATAAAATTTACAAAAAAACCCAACCACATGGATTTAATCAGAATACTTTAGCCACTGCATTTTCCAAAAGGTACACGATGGATACCTCAATGACCATTTTAGTTTCCTATGTCGTCTTAACTTGAAGAGCCCACCAAATTTGAGCAACAAAAATCTGGATGACCATTAGATGGCAGTAGAGTTAGAGTGTTCTGTATTTCTTTGTGCCTTCTAGTGGTCATTTGGATTTGTGAACTCCAGATCTGGTAGTCTAACATGTGGAGATTTTGCAAACCAGAATTTTAACCAACACGTAACCTACAACACAAATTGTCATCTCTCTGAACCTAAAATAATTATCAACCCAAGTTTGGAGAACAAGTTAGGACTAAAACTAATTTAAGAGTTATGACCACTTTAGTATCACATATTAACCTTTAAAATATTATACAGTTTGCAATTAGGTTGCTTTTAATTTCTTTCCATGCAGTTATTTGTGTAGTACATTATCATTTATTATTCAAAATAATATGTGAATCCAAACTATTTTCATCAGGATATTAAATCTTATTTTAATAATAGTTTATTAAAAATTAGAGATATCTAGGTTTACGCAACTTCCCTAACCATGAAGTAAAAAAATATTTTGAGCAGTTCCATTGTATAAACCAAGCCATATATTCTAATTTCACTATAAACCCAAATTAGAACATCTGTTAATGATCTATTCTAAGAATTAAGAAACCAAGTGAAATACATGACTATGAAATACAAAAAAAAAATATGACCTGGGGTAAGCACTATATTAAATCATGGTTTGTTAATGGTTTATTGGTGGGTTCACTTGACACATTAAACTATCAATCACAATTTAAACTACAGTAACTGAGTTCCCACAATTTACTGTGTATGTAATCTAGCCTACTATGTATCGTCAGTTCCAAAAGCAAAGGCAAAGGCAGTGAAGTGTAACTGATTCTTTATTTGTGTACAACTAACAGACAGAATCTTGCCAGAATACAGCTATAACCTTCTATTAGGTACATGCTGAGTAATTCTATGGTATGGCTACCATTCAGGACTGTGCATTATTTTGGACTTCTTTGCAATGTATGCTACCTCACTGTAATGGAACCTGCACCTGGAAAATGAGAAAGTGGGGGAGGGAGTCTCATCAAGGTTCCATTACAGTATTACAATTTATTATGGATTAGTGTGAAGTATGAATCCAAACAAATAATGTGTTTTACGTGAAACATATTTGCTTCAAAGCATTATTCTAAGGTGGCTATTTAATCTAGCACAAGGTTAATCTACAATTAGAATCTGAATCTCTGAAAATCATGATAAATCTAATCTACATCTTAAAATATGTGAAAACCTCTTTTAAGGACCGTTTGGGTCAGGCATTGATTCTCAGATTTTATTGCACATTATCTGGCCTGATGATGTATAAACATGGAAGATGAAGTTGTCATACAAGCTGCTCCTTGGTTCACAAAACCATGGACTTTATTTATTATACATTTATGTCCTGTTTTTCCAGGTAGTAATCCTCCCAAATATCTTATATGTAATATAGGATATAATGATTATGATAATATCAGGTCTGACAAATATTCTTAATTTGCAAAAAAAAAAAAAAGTATCTGGTCTGGTGATTAATTTCCCCCATTGTAGCATAAGCATTATCTGGAGTCATAAGACAAAACTTACCTGTAATACAAACTCTGTCTCTTACAGACTTGCATACAATATCATGTTGAAAGGAGAGATGCTTATAACTCCCAGCTGGGGAGCTTTAGTCTTCATGTCCTGACTATGGAAGAGAAAATGGCCCAGGAGTTCATGGAATTGTCCCAAGTTGTACTGGCCCAATTGGTACCTGTTGCCTATATGCTTGATCTGATTTTTATTTTGGAGAAGATATTTCAGTCTGAAGGTAGAAGACATTTCTACTAGTATTTCTTCATGGTCAGATTACTTCTTGGTCATCCTGAGATTTAGTACCTCTGATCTCCATGTGGTGATAGAACCATTAAGATGTTCCGCCCCGGTGCCTTATGCTTGGCCAACCAATGATCTAATGACAATTTCACGGTGTCCATGATCAACTATTGGAATTCAGAGTTGGCTTGGATATTGGGTGTGATTGCTCCTAAAATGATTTATTCATGCCTGCTGATCAAGGAATGCTTCTTGAATTATGCAGGAGCTTTGGAATTATTCTTGGAAACTCCCATAATATACATTTGAGTTGGGAAATCAAATTGTGAAGCGAAAAGGGGCCAAGAAAGTCAATAGAGAATATCCTGTCCCAAAAATGGAGGACCTCCTCCATCTTAACTATCCTCTTTCAACTTAACTTTTGGGGTTGTGCTACTGAATATGTTGATAATAATGGGGTGGTTGTTATTATTTGATCTTAAATTTTATGGTTTTATGATGCAGTTTATCTGATCTGAAGGTTTAGCTGAGATCTGAACCCAATGTACAGGTAGTTATTAGCCAAAAGAGTTATCTTCTATTTTGTTGCATGCTGAACACAACATGGGTTGTATTCATATGACCTAATGTAGTCAACTGTTGGGCTAGGTAATATGTTTTGGAAAAGTGCCCTTCCCAGTCAAATGGTGTGAAAATTGTGACAATAATTTAAGCCTAAACCTAAACCAGTCAAAAGTGGGACACTTTTGTCCAGTTGCCCAGCCTACTCAGATTTCCAAGAAAAAGTACTCAACTATGGAGAGACAGGAAATGCCACATTTTCCACAACGGAACCTACTGCTGAATACGCCTCCAAAACCTTGTCTGCAGAGGTATCCAAACCACGAACACCCAATCGGGCTACTGTGCTCACACATCCTACAAGTCCTTGGAATCAAGAAGAACTCCAAAACAAAATGCAGGCGGAGCTTCTCACACCTATACTCTGACAATATTCAAATGCAGTATGACAAGTTGCCAAATGCAGGTAAGCCAGTCCAAACAACATGGCTCAGGTTCCCTGAAAAGATGATGCTTGTTGGGCTGCTTCCTGGGGCCTGTCAATCAGACATGCCCTGGATGCCAAGCACACACCTTGACATTTCTATACATTTCTCTCCTCTCCTTTTCTGGGTTGCCTTATGTTCCTGTGGATATTCAGAATATGGTTCAGGCCTTTCAGTGTTTTTCCTCACATTGAAGACTGTTTCCCTTACACTGAGTATGGAAATAGCTTTCTTCTCATGGGTCATTCTGGAGGGATTGCTTCACCTGGTTAAAATAATTCCTTTTCCATAGATCTATGCTAAAACCACATGCTCTTACTCAGGGATGGGATCTGACCAGTATAACTACCAGTTCTGTCGCTCTGCGAGTCGTGCAAGTGCAATTTACAACCTGCTGAGCTGCCCGGGACAACTGAGCAGCGCTGTGCAAGTGTGCAGCGGCTGGAAAAGCCCTTTCCTGCTTGTTCAACCACTGCTGTGTCGCGCAAAGCAGCTTCAGTTGAAAATGCAGGAAATAAAGGTCAGGTAACAGCCTGGGCGGGCGGGTGGGCCAAAATAGCAGCAAATATAGAACCGGTTCTATGTATGCTCTCTGTTTGCTGCTCTTCAGAGCAACCTGTTCTACAGAAGTGGACAGTAGAATCCTACCCCTGCTCTTACTGGGTTGCATTATTTCCATCCAGTCTGTATTTTGAGACAGTACTTAGCCCTAGAGCCTATGATTCACATGCACACTATGATCCCACAGCACTCTGAACCAGGATGCTTAGAAGACTTAGCATTGCACAGTACATTGTTTCATTATTTTTGTTCAGTTCTTGTGTCTCAAGTGTGTTGCCTAACCCAGGCTACCTATACAATTTGTAATGGATTATGTGAAATGGATTAATTCAATAAGTGCATTGTATAAGCATAACCAATCTGATCTCTTGGGGTAAATGTAGCAATAACAGAATGGAATGATTTCTTGCTTTGAGCATCTATTCCTGAGCTCCTGCAGTCTCTCTCCAAACTTCTGGTCCTCAAAAGCTGAGAAAAGAGCTACCTTAAAAGGCTGAACATTATAAAAGGCAGACAATCACCAAATGCCAGCAAAGATATATAGAAAACTCAACCCTTTGCTTCTGTGATGGTCATCTAAATTTTGCAACTCAAAACTGGTAGCCCTAACCCAGGTTAACATTTACCAAACTTAAATTGTGCTAACCGCAATTGGTCTTAACTGGCCTCTTCAAACATATGTGACACTGAGAAATTTCTGCATCCATGAAAACCCCAAGTCCCATGCTGGCCTTTGTTGTGCAAATGCATATAGAATGTTTACATGGGTGACAGCGTGGCAGTTGCATCACTTTTGATTTTGCATGTTTGAACTAGCTTTGCCAGCTATTTATAAAATTTGCAGGCAGGTGCAAGTTTGAGAAAGAAGTAAACAGATTAACATCTTGCTTAACTTTTAAACTGTTTGGCTCCCACTATGCTGCAAGATTTTGCCTATCTGATATCTTTATTTTCCAGTTTTCCTCGTTATCTCAATCAATTATTTCCAAAAAATGAAAGATGTTGAGAAATCTTTTAAATGTGTATACAACTGTGAGTGAAATTCTGATATTGGGAAAGTAGTATCCAATTGCAAAACAACACAGAAAATTTTTTTAAAAGTGTGCATTTTGTTTTGCCAGATTATATGTTGACGTATTTGCTGACTGAGTGAAAAACTTCCACTACATTACACAAACTTTCTGGATCAGGACAATTTGCCCCAAAGTTTACAGAACAAAGGGCAAAGATGAGACATGCCCCTTTGCTTGTTTTCTCTTGGCTAGAGTTTAGGGTCATCCTTTTGGGAAAAGAACATTTGTTTTTTCAGTGTGACTAGAAAGTACCCTTAATACTCTGAACAACCCAATGCATTAGGTGCATTTTTCTACTGCCATAATACCAACTATTGGCTGTCAGGACATCTTGTAGCAGAGTATTTGTAACTAATCCTCAAAGTTCTGACCATTGCAGTGCCATGTCACGATTGCAATCTAGCCTGGCTTTACAACCAGCCTGGATTTTTGACTGTTTCTGACTATGCATTGGTCACATGATCGTTTGTAACCTTCCCGCAGGCCTCCCACAACCAAATGGGGAACTGGCAGGAAATCACAACTCATGATCATGTGAGGTTCCTGCTTAATGACAGCAACTGGGGACTGCTGGAACTGATATCGCTAAGCGGCCGTCCATTGTCATTGCACTTTATAATCATGAAGGTTAACAAAGGAAATCCTCAATTACTGTCATTAAACAAGGATTATCTAAGTTTACAGCTTAGTATTTTCTGCAACCCCAGCCAATTGATTTATTATATTCAACTAACCACTGCTTGCCATATGTAAAACAGTATGTTTCCCCCCTGGAAGGGGCAGGGTCTGGATTCAAACCAATTTCTACCAATAAATTCACAGGACACAGTTCAGCAAAAGAATCTCATTCCTGGCTGGACTTAACTAATCCTGGTTTATACTTAAAGACCTAGTATTTGGATGGGATATCCAAGCATTGCAGAGTAGAATACACACACAGAAAGCAAAATTAATTTCGTATTACTACCAAGGAAACTACATAAGCATAGTCCTCAATTTACAAGCATTCATTTAGCGACTACTTGAAGTTACAACATCTTTGAGGTGCGATCAAATAAGCAGTGTTGTAGACATTAATTTTGCACCCAGGAAGAAACTAGTGGGATGCACAAGGACATCAAAGGAGGAGTGACCACCTTATGATGATTTTGTGGGAACAGATGGAATGCTGTACAACCAGTTAATAGAATGATGTGTTTATGCTCTTGCAATTAACTGCATTTTTTCCTAGAGGATAAGATTCCAAAGTGTTATTAGGATCAAAGTTTCATGTGTGTTTAAGCATTGAAATATCTGCACAGGAGCATCTTTTACCTATGTACCAGGTAAGTCAGCAATTCAGCTTTACCCATTAAGGAATTTATGCTGAATGAAAATGCATAATGGCAAATTGGCATTGTTTACTTTTTTTTTTCCAAATTAAAAAAAGCCCCAGAGTGCATAGTAGAGCAGCTAAACTGTCAAATTGTGCAAGATGGTACAGATTCCTGCCTGAAAATTTATGCTGGTTGTCAAATGTTATTGGGCACAATCTAAGGAGCTGATATTAATGCTTAAAGCCCTGAATGGAAGTGCTTGGTTACCAAAAGCGCAAAAAGGGGCTTCAGAGTATAAAAGTTGGGAGCGTCTTCCTCCAACTTCTTTGGTATGAATGGCAGCTGCCCCCCCCCCCAAAAAAAATAGGTGTTTGCATCTTTGCCTACCCCAATATTCCATTTTTCCTAAGCTCCCAGAGCACTGGGCAACTGAAAATCTATCTGACTCTTCCTCCCACTAAAAACTTGTCAGTCTCTTCCTGGCTGCGGAAGAGGCCTTCCTCTTTAGAGCTGATTTATCTGGCACATGCAACATGATTTTCTTCTATCTCATTGTAGGAAGAAGAGAGAAGTATACTCTTAGGAGCTGTATTTAATTCCCACTCTCTCTCTGCTTGTAGGAAAGTAGTTCCAGACCCCCAATATTAGTATTAGTTTTACGTCTTTAATTTTTGTTAGCTGCCCAGGGACTCATTAGGATAAAACAGCATGCTAAATAGTCAAATGAACAAAACACAGTTGCTGAATTCAAATTACAGGTTATACTGAATGAATAAGCCCTACTTACTGGTTTAACATGATAACCCCATTTGTACCTAATGTTACAACAGTGGCAGCATTCCCACAGTAAGCTAACAGAATTTCCTGACAATCTCCACCCATGCCCCCCTCAAAAAAACATGCACCAAACTTTCTATCCTATTGGAATATTGTTGAATGTTTCCATTTAATAGGATACACAAATAAATGCTATTAAAACTTTGTTTCTACGTACAATGAAACTATTTTACAAGTGTTACTTTCTGCATTGTTGTATATAATCCTACATGTACACCAGAATTTTCTACAGTTGAAGCATCTCAATGTGCTTGTTCTTAATAATGGTCCAATCCTCATGTGCAGCTCCTGTAAGTTCAACAACACAGGTAAACATTTCTGGTACCTTAAGAGCCATTCTGTATAATGATGCTGAATATCCCGTAAATTATCTATTATTATGTTTTTCCAACATAGTGCCCCCTAAAGCATCTTCTAATAACATGGCATCTGAAATGTATCACTAGTTCTCCAGCAGTGAAGCTATCACTACTACTCGATAATCAATTGATCAACTATGGCCAAGGCTTTTTAGAATCTTCAAGGGAATTTTTACATATACTAAATTAAAATATGATTTAAAGTTATTCTTATTCACGTGTACATAACACATATACACTCTCAAAAAGCTAGATCTGCGATGCAGTAAAGCTTAATTGTTTTTCTGGATCCTGGAGCAGCGCAGAGCAAAACTTTTCTGCTTCCCTCACATAGGAAGATTTTTTTTCCCCCCCCCCCCCCCCCCCCCCCCCCCCGTTTCAGTATGCCATACTGCAACACTGCGTTTCTTGAGACTGCAGTCGGTCACGTTTTCCTCCTGCAATGCAGCGTTTGCTATCCAAAGCGAAATCCCTCCTCCATGCAGCGCCCCGCTTCACCGAGAAGAATTAGTGCGCCTTTGGCTCGCCGCCTGGCCCTTTCAAAAGTTAAGCCTCTGCCTGAGACATTTGGCACCTTGACCGTTAAAGCGGGCGGTTTTGCAGCAGCTTGTCGATGTCATCGCCCGCCCCCCTTTCACCGAACGAACCCATCGTCAACCCACCGTCCCTGAGGGTTTCTGTATTAAGAAGCGGGGAAGCAGAGGTCTGCTGCAGCAGCAAGCCGCGCCAATAAGTTTGGGCTCGCTGCCCGGCACGGAAGCTTGTTTGACCCTCGCAATCACGAGGCGATCTAAATACTTTTGCACGGCTGGGGAGGTCAGAGCTGGGGCGAACACGATCCTCCGCGTCGCGCCTTGGTTGCTCGGAGGATGCCTCCGGCCGAGGGCGCCACTACCAGGAACGAAAGAAAAAGGGGGAAAGCAGATCAATCCCGTTCTCTCTCAGGGTTGGGTCAAGGAAGGCGATCACCTCAATTGGCTTCGCGGAAAGGAAGTGGAGCGGGGCAAGCCGCCCGAATAGCTCATGGCCAACCCTCGTGATCAGGCCGAGCCGAGGCTGCAATCGCGGCAGCAGCGACCACCAGGGGAAGGAGTTGGCTTAGCCGCGTGCACAGCCGCCGCTCGCTTTCTTTCCCTTCTCGTCTGCAGCTGCTTGAATAAACCAGAAGGAAAACCTGGCAAGGACTACAGAACCCAAAGCAGAGGTGGACAGGCACGGGCATCCAAGTGGGACAGACATTTCTGCCCGTAAGCAGTAGACCCGCGCCCGCAACCCATTGGCCTTCCTATGTATCTGGTGTTTTCAAAACTTTGGCTTGATTCCTGTTGTTTTCAGAACATGATTTATTACTTCCTTTGCTCAGGCAAGAAAGGGGAGTATGACACTATTTATTTTGAACGTTGGTAGGCTTCCTTTCCAAAAACTGGTTTAACGAAGCAAGTAATAATCATGCATCTTTTCCTTTAAAAAATCCAGTCAAAATGCTTTTGAAAAGCTAAACTGTTACATCTTTAGGTTTGGTTAGAAAAAGGTTTGACTTTAAATAGAAAATAAGGTTAGAGGTGAGATTCCCTACCCCCACCCCCCTTAAAAACATTCTTCTGTACTGCCAGCAAACCTCAGAATAAACATACAAGCCCACAAATAACAGATAACAGATAATCAGAGTTGGAAGGGACCTTATAGGTCATCTAGTCCAACCCCCCCCCCCCCCCACATCCTAGCAGGAGACCCTACACCATTTCTGACAAATGGCAGTCCAATCTCTTCTTGAAGATCCTAGACTAGTACTTCATTGGCTCCGGCAAACAGAGAAGCAACCCCTGATAATAATCCAAACTTAGGGAAGATCTCACCTGCTCAAGGTTGACTCAGCCTTCCATCCTTCCGAGGTCAGTAAAATTGTTGGTGGCAATATTCAGACTCTGTAAACCACTCGGAGAGGGCTGTAAAGTGGTATATAAGTCTAAGTTCTATTGCTATCTTCCTTCCTGGACTTCACACATCCTCAAAGCCCACAACTGGAACATCCCCATTTACATATCTAAACATCAGTCTGCTTGTCATTATATATAAGTCTACTGGTAGAGCTCTAGTGATGTAGGCTGCCTTCAACCATTGTATGCAGTTGAATTAATAAGCTACTCTACTGACAGCAAGTGTCAGTTTTATGTGTATTTGTGAGCCAGTTCAGAAAATCGGACCAAGAAAATTCTTCTAAAAGTTTGAAGAAAAGAAATAATGCTGGGATAACAACAATTTTACAGGAAATACATGATACCGTTTGAAATATCATTAGGGAAAACTTTCTGCTGGGTCCACCTAACAGGCTTCTCTAAGCAAGGCCCTTCCAAAAAAGCTTTTCTACAAAACTTAATAACTGATCCAGAGTGAGTAATACAGCTTCTCATAATATAGTCAGGTTCTAAAACCAACGTTTTGCAATGGGGAGTCAAGATTAAATGACCAACAGTCTTGGTACTAGAATGGGATAAAGGAGTCCAGACCTGATGTAATGAAACTGCATCCTATGTAGGCTACCACTGAGGAATGTCTAGATCATTGTTTCTGAATCTTGGCTACTTTAAGAAGTCTGAATTTCTATGCCTCGAATTCCCCAGCCAGCATGGCTGGTCAGAGAATTCTGGTTATTTGAGTGCAGATACCTTAAAATTGCAATAGTTGAAAAACACTGGACTAGAAGATTCAAGTGCCCAAAATATAGCAGCTATGTGGCTAATGACAGTAGTGTAAAAGATAGTGACCCCAACCTTGTGCATCCCTAAAACTAATCAATTTATAATTGAATTGTTATGCCATCAGTGTTTAGGGTATAATATTGAAAGCCTTCTGTGAATGAACACATAGAATTGGACTGCTTGGGTGACATAAACATATCTAGATCCAACACTGCCATCTGCATTACTTTTGACTAAGCTTAATCATCAAATGTTCTCTGTGTTTGTCCTCTAATATGGTTTGTTCTTTTGCATAAAATGACTGAGTGAACCAAAGCCCTATATGCAGTCTTTTTTTGTGTGTGTCCCTTGGAATTTCCTCTGAAGGCCAAAGCCAAATATTTGCAATATCTGTAATGCTGAAATTAGAAACACTCAATGATTGCAGAGAAAGCCAAGAAGACCCAATGCTACACCAAATCAAGAAACCTCTCCAAAAAAAAGGGACTGGGAGTACAAAAAAAAACCAAAAACCCAGCACCCCTGTACTCTACACCCGAAATTCTGGCAAAGGTTCACTCACTCTTCATCAAATATTGCACAATTTCTTTTGATGCTCCTTATTAAAAGCTTGTCCATTCCTGATAAAAATATCTCCTTCCTAGTCCTACAAGTCATCACCTGCTATAAACATATACATAGGAATAGCTGTACACTGGAAATAAAGACTAAATTAACTAATCAGACAAAGTTAACTACAGATTGAAATGCTTCTGAACTTTCCCTCTGAAATTGCATAATCACTATTAAAATACACACTGGCTCCCCATACCTTCCTTATGAGTCCAGGAAGAAGTAGAAATGAATGTCAAACAATGGCAGAGATGGTGTGGATATGGGCCAGGCACAATTCCCTGGTGCTCATTCTTGTTTGGAGAAGTCCAAAAGGGTCTCTTGGTAGAGTGTCCTTTTTTAAGGCCGAAGGACAATAATTGCAGAGCTGTTCTTAATGGGGGGGAGGTGATAAGGAGTAACAAAATAACAGCTGGAAGGGATCTTGGTCTTCAACTCCCTGTTTAGGCAAAAGATCCTATGCCATTTCAAGACAAATTGGTTGAGGGACTGGAGGCTAAACCATATGATGAAGAATTGTCTTGTATAACAAAGAGATGGGCTAGGTGTGATATGATTGCAGTTTTCCAATATTTGAGGGCTGTCACAGAGAAGACGGTGTCAGCTTATTCTTCGAAGAATCTGAGGTAAGATTCTTAATCAGCTGTTCCTGGGGGTGGGGGAATAAAGATCATTTAAGAGAGATCCAATCTAGAACCAAGAAATCGTTTCATGACACTGAGGGCAATTAATTACTGAATGGCTTCCCTCAGAAAGTTCTGGATGTTCCATCACTGGAAATTTTCACAATTAGATGGGATAACTATTTATCTAGAATGTTATAGGGTCTCCTGTTTGAGCAGAGGGTTGGATTAGAAGACCTCTAGTCCTTCCAACTCCTCCTCCTCTCCCCCCCCCATCAGTGGGGGACAGTGTTCTGGACTAAAATTGGACACCTGTCCCTCTAGTCCTCCATTAGCACTAGAAGCCAACTACACTGGATAAAAAGCAAATCACATCATGCACTGATCATTTTGCTGTCGAATAGGCAAGCACCCTAAGTGTAGCTTTCCCTAGATGACCTAATAGGGTCTATTTAGATTGAGGTCAGCAATCTGGTCAGCTATCCAGATTAGGAATACTTTTGAAAGCAGTTCTGAGAAAATGTTGCAAAGTAGGGCATAGCTATCCATATATTGATTTTATTATGTGCTATCAAGTCATTTTTAAAATATGTTTATCCCGCCTTTATTATTTTTATAAATAACTCAAGGCTACAAGCATAGCGCATACTCCTTCCTCCTATTTTCCCCACAACAAACTTTTGAGGGGACTTGGGCTAAAACAGAGTGACCAGCCAAAAGTCACCTTAGTTAGCTTTCATCCCTGTAAGGTGAGACTAGAATTCCAGTTTCCAGTTTCTAATGCTTTAACTACTAGACTAAACTGGCTCTCTTTTTTGACTCCTAACAACAACAACATTGATAGATTTCCTCCATAGCAATCTATCTCTAATTTGTTCTTTCATGTCTCCCAACTACTCTTGCCACTGTCGATCCACTTGTGTCCTTCTCTTTCCTTCCAGCTTTCCCAGATTAGAGGAAGCTGAATCATTGCATAATATATCTGCAGTAGGATATTTGAGCCTGGTCATTTATGCCTCAGATGAGGATTCTGAGTTGATTTATTTGATGATCCATTGGTTTGTTTTCTTCATGATATTCTCAAGAATCTCTTCCAACACCAGAATTCAGAAGCATCAATTCTCTTCCTACCCTGCTTCTTTAAAGTCCAATGTATAGGTGCATGAAAATGAAATGCTTGCTTAGAAAGATTCTGAAAAGATTAACATTTCTATTACTGACTACACTGATATGCAATTTCTCTCAACATATGTGGAAGATGCTAACCTGGTTTCTCCTTCAAAAACCCCTGTGACATAATTTGATTTTAGGCAGGTTTTCTCAAACTGTGTGGGCTGCGCAGCAAGCAATTGAGAGGGAATTCACCTGGCTCACTGTCAAAATACATGCCAACATTTTGCCAACAAAATCCAACATATAGATTAAATTACAAATTGTTAAGCAAGTCATATATTTATTTCTTGCCCATTGTAACTCCACTGAAATAATTTGTTTTATAAAGAGAGGGGATCACAGAACTGCAAAGTTTAAAAACCTTGGTTTAAAGATTGAAACTATCCTAATCCATGAACATCGTGACTTTATAGAAAAATCTGAATTCAAATCTCCCTAAAGTGAAACAAGAATAGCGAGGTCAGACATAGTCAGGGACAGACTTGGGAGAAGCTCTTCTCTCCTTCAAGGCCTTGGCCTTGAGATAAGGATTCACATACCTAGACGGAGCGTTGTTGTTGTTTTTTTTGCTCCATACTAAGGGAAGAAAGTCCCCTGCGCTCACTTTTATGCAGAGAGAGACCACGCCAGATGAAGCATAGGTTGTTGCCTAATTCCTCTTGCATGGCAACAGAGAAGTATTGTGAGGACTGAAAAGAATAAGAGACGGAAGCTTCCAGTAATTTGTTCTGAATCCTTTGCAGGCCACTTCAAGCCTATAGGTTAAAGGTTTTCCATCCTTTTGTGTACTTTGGGAAAACAGAAGAGCAAATACTCCAAAAAGTGCTTATTGAAATCTGGATAATTTAAGATAAATGAAACTGAAAGCCTGAGTTCTGGTAAGTTCTGAAGTTTGGTATTTTTATTTTTTAGGAGGGCATGGTGTTAGGATGTAGCTGTTAGGATGTTGACTATCCTGGAAGAAGCTTCAGGTAGACCTTGATTTAACAACAGTTCATTTGGTGACCATTCAAAGTTAAAACAGCGCTGAAAAAAGTGACTCATGACTGTTTTTTAGAATTACAACCATTGCAGCATCTTCATGGACACATGATAAAAATTCAGACGCTTAGTGGCTGACTCATATTTATGACAATTGCAGTGTTTTGGGGTCGGGCTACCACCTTTGTGGCTTTCTGACAAGCAAAATCACTGAGGAAGCCAGATTCATTTAACAACCGTGTTACTAATTTAACAATTGCAGTGATTCTGTTAACAATTCTGGCAAGAGAGGTTGCAAAATGGGATAAAACTAAGCAACAAATGTCTTGCTTAGCCACAAAAATCTTGGGCTCAATTGTGGTTGTGAGTCGAGGACTACCTGTAGCCGTTTTTACTTTAAAAGCGGAAAAGCTTGAGGAGTTTATGAAAATATATTATTTATATATATTTATAATATATAATAATAATATTATTTTATTATTTATAATATATTATTGTACTGTATATTGTATGAACATATATGAGGTAGTGTGTGAAGTGCCCTGGTAGCCTTGTGTGTTCTTGTGGAGCTTTGAGTTAGAAGATGGAGTTGCGTTGGGTGTGGTGTAATTTTAGCTGCTTGTGAAACTGAGATAGTCTGGAATGTAGGGCAATTCCTTAAATAAGGTTGTATTCCCTTAAAAAAAAAAAAAACCCTTCTAGGCACAGTACTGCAGTTCATTCTGCAGAGCGATTTATAACTCTTCTTCCTAGAGAAAGCCAAGGAGTCTCTTCCTTATTGCTTTTTGGTGCAGTTGGATGGCTTTGCAAATGCAGCCACGTAGGCACAGAACAGTTACAGAATACCAAATTTGCATCAAGCAATCGAGGGTGCCCATCATCTATTCTTCTGTGTGTATCTTGCCAAAACCCTGCAGAAACGTTTTTATGAGAGGAGAACTTTGTAGGTCAGTTCCTAACCTTTGATTTCTTTCCCTCAGCCCAGTTTCACATAGCAGCTATTTCACAGTGCCATAGTTACTTGTCATTGTTTTTAGTTCCTCAATAAAGCTTCTGAGAAATTCAAAGTCAGCTTATAGGCCAACAATTGCACATCTAAGAGCCTCTGTGATGCAGTGGTTAGAGTGCAGTACTACAAGTTAGTTCTGCTGGCTGCTAGCTGCCTGCAATTTTGGCAGTTCGAATCATACCAGGCTCACGGTTGACTCAGCCTTCCATCCTTCCGAGGTGGGTAAAATGAGGAGCCAGATTTTGGGGGCAATAGGCTGACTCTGTAAACCGCTTAGAGAGGGCTGTAAAGCACTGTGAAGCGGTATATAAGTCTAAGTGCTATTGCTATTGCCAAGGCACTTTGGCTGTTCTTCCCCATACCAATTGGTGTCATAGCCTGCTACTCTCACTTGAGCAATAAAGGCATCTTGCACATGCAAGGAAACACTTGGTCACAATTAGCACTGAGTAACTCGTGGTTTCCTTGCCCATTGGCATGCTGGCTTGAAGAAACTTGTTTGGCAGCTATTTAATAACTGAGAAGAGATTAGCTGTGGAACCTGGATGCACCATCATTTAAGTTAATGATTCACTAGTCTGTGATTGTTACACATCACTATAGGATGCCAGCTTTTCTGCAGGCCACTACAGTTATGCTTTTAGCAATACCTTCATAGGTAAGGATAGCAAATTTTATCTTAGTACCATGAAAAGTTTTATTTGCAGATTTTTGCATGCGAGACTAAAGTGCTAAAGAACAGCTGTGGCCTTGCTTTGGTCTGTTGGGAGCTATGTATTAACAATCTTTGACATCAGACTAAGCCATTGTGGGATTTATGTTGTTGGGCTTGGCTTGTAATAGGCCATCAGGTGCAAAAGAAGGTCAAATATTGACTCCTGACACTTTTGGACAGACAGATAGAAATAAAAAAGTTGGACATGAGAAATTTCCTGACAGTAAGAGCTATGGAAGTGAACACTGGCACAATTGGCATAGATGGACTCACTTACTGGAAGTTTTCAGGTGAATAAGAGATGGTCACAATTTCAGGAGGGATCATTACAATTGACTTCAATCTTACTGAATGACTCTTGAGAATAAGTTTTAATTATTAATAAAATAGCACCATTTTCTCATATGAAAATATTATTCGATATTATTCTAAAATTCCAGGTTAATCATCTTCCCTCCTCATCCAGAGGTCAGTTCTGATCTTCAGGATGAAGATAATCAAAATACCATATCTTCCAGAATCATTTTAATGTATCAAATTCTGTTCTCCCCTTACATACTGAAGTCAACTGGATGACTTTGGACTAATCTTCCTCTCAGCCCCAGACTAATTGGTAAAAAAATCTATTTACCAACTTCACTGGACCAATATAGTGATGTACAATCAGTAATTTTCAGTAGTAAAAAAGAATTTCACCTGAAATGGACTGATTCCGCCTGATAATTTTATACACAAAGATACATATGTGTGCATATTAACAGTTATGAGTTGATTTTAGGTACAACAATAATTACATTTTAATCTTCTGGTCACCCTTGTTTGGGGACTACTTCCTGCCCTTCTCACATATCTTTGTAGAACCCTATGGAAATCTGATAGCAAAGACATCCCAAGACTATTGGAATTTAATTTGAAATTCCAGCATTATTATGTTATGCAATTCCTAATCATTTCAATGCAAGGAAAACTCATTAATAGGCTGTTTCCAGTAAACTAGGAATTTCACTATATCTTAAAAGTAGCAATACACTATGTGGGGATGTTGCTATATAATACAATTATTTTCATTTCATGCCTACTCCAGAAGTTAATGGGAACCTGTCATTAATAAAGAAGGGTGAGAATACTTCTATTATAAAAGCTTAAATCTTCACACTTGACTGTTTTGAGATGTGCGGACTTCAACTCCCAGAATTCCCAGCCAGCATATTACTTGTTTTTCTATGTGATGAATTATTATTGGGTCTGATTAATTTTCAGTATTAATTAAACTGGGTAGCCACATCTGGATTGCCAAAATTTGTGGCCCAAATTTAAACCCTAATGAACTGCTTTTGTGGTCCAGTCTTAACCCCTAACAAATAATCACTCGCTACTGTTTTCCCCAAATCGCAGTTTAGTCATTTGAAAGTGTGCAGCTGCAATCTGGAACATATTTTCGTACTGATGTCAGTCAGGTGTTGGGTTGCAATCTCCAGGTGAGAAATACTTCTCTAATGTGAAACACTTAGTCTGTTCTTCCAATGAGATACTTGTGATTTAATTGTTCCTTAAATTTAATTGCCTGGGTTTGTACAACACTGGACTATAATCTATGTATGGAGCCTGGATCTGCAAAATATGCTAAAAAGTAGTTGCTTATCATGGTTTAAAATCTGTGGTTGGAATATCAACAATTCCCGATATGCACACGAAATAAAAGCAAAGAGGATCTGGAGTAGCCGGTCCTGAAAGTCCAAGATGAAAGTCCAAAATTTGGATGTCGTATCTTAATATGAAGAAAACAAAGATAATGACTACTGCAGAGAACACATAGGTCAGAATGCAGAGTTGAAGAAGAGACTATCAAAACAGTAAACGAATTTATCTTCCTGGACACTAAAATCGATCGAAGTGGTGACTGCAGCCCGAGATCAGAAGACGTACAACACTTGGAAGAACTGCAATGTCAACTTCACAACCAAATGCAGATTAATTAAGGCAATAATTTTTCAAATTGCTACTTATGGCTGAGAAACTTGGACTCTGAAAAAGGCAGATAGGAGAAGGATGGACCTTTGAATGTGGTGTTGGAAGCAACTATTATGCATCCCCTGAACTGCAAAAATAACTAACAAAGAAGTCGTAGACCAAACCTCACCAAAAATATCACCTGAAGCCAAACAGAGGCTGTCATACTGTGAACATGTCACGTGAGTGGACTCTCTTGAAGAGTCTTATCATGCTGGGAGCGATTGTTGGAAACAGGAGAAAGGGCTGTCCTATAGCCTCTGGCTGAATGCTATACAGGATGACACCAGGGCGACCATGGTGGATCTGAAGGAGACAGAGGAATATGGAGAATGCTGTGGGTTGGGCACAACTGAATGGCTGATGACAGCAATATTTGAACTATCAATTACAGTTTATATATTGATAAACAGCTGATTTATGGCTTAGCACATGCAGGTTCAGCTAATGACTACATTAGCCATAGTGAAATAAAGCTTAGGCAAAGGCATACCAACTTGGATATGTCTCATAGCAGCTTCTCCTAACATGAGGTTCTCCATATTGTATCATAACTCCCCAACTAGCATCTGCTAACTGGGGAATCATAACAGTGGAAGCTCAGCAAAACTGCAGAGTTCTAGTTTGGGAAACCTGGCTTGGTTTGTGAACTTATTTTGAACTCATTTCTTTGTTGTTCCTCTCAGTGGGGAATGTTTATGCTAATACCTGCCAGGTAGGTTCACCCAGCATCCTAAATTAGAAATCCAGTTTAACAAAATATAATTGCAGTGTTCCCTAACATATTAAGATCAAGCAAACCATATTACATGTTCACAGAATGTGCAGTGACTACAATACGGTTGGGTTCTCATTATATGATAAAACTACGAACTATCAAATTCCATCCTGGTAATGAAATTCTGGAAATTTTAGCTCACATCTCTTGAAGTTACTAACTTTGAATTACTCTGGTCTAGATAGTGTATTGAATAATTGTGGGTCCCTAAAACAGAGTGATCTAACCTTTACAATGCTAAGAGCAGTTATTTAACATATACCCCACCCAACCCCACACACAAACAGTCATTTTTGTTGGGAATAAGCGGGTTTGGCGATTGCTTCTATCATGTTTTCTCTTTGAAGTCTGATTTAAGGCAAAGTGTGGCTCAGCCAGCCAAATCGGTTGCTGTGGCTTTTCCAGGCAGTTGCTTGCCAGTAATCCAGGGCTGTCTTTTACAGCTCCCCATGTGAGTTGCTCTCTTTCGTTGCTTGTTTTCCAGAGCCATCTCTCAGTAAGCAGTGCTGTTTGTTTAAAAAAAGCCTTGCCTCTTTCGGTCACGTGTTGCTGCCATGTGAAACACAGTCCATTTTTAGATACAACTTCTTCACTAGACTTCTCTGCTGCAGTAACATGTGCCAAATGAAGAGGCGGGGATATTGCACGTGTACAAGCAGGATACTAGCCTCTCTCTCTCTCTCTCTCTCTGTGTGTGTGTGTGTGTGTGTGTGTGTGTGTGTGTGTTGTACATTTCTTTGGCTGTAGAAACTTCCTGTTACAAAGCAAGGCATGTTTTATTTTTGCTAGCTGGGAGCAGGAGGAGGGAGAGTTGTTTTTGTTAATTCTGCTTTAGTTTGTTCCTTTTAAAGTCTAAATAAGGATTTGGCTTAGTTTTTGTGGCTGGAGTCGGGAAACGGAGCTCTGCCCCTAAACAGGACATCTCCATTTTTGTCATTGTGGCTATGTCAGTGTTCCCCTAGTGGGTGAAGGAGGAGACAGGAATTTGGCAAGGAAACTCCTTGATGCAGGGGAACTGCGGTACCGCCAAGTACGAGTTGTTTACATCTGCAGTGGCCCGAGTATGCTGTTTGCCTCTGCTGAGAGAAACAAGGGAAATAATGGAAGTCCAAGTGGACAAATACTGACTCTATGAAGGGACACAGATTCCACATTTGTATCAGCACAAATGTTCCACATGTTTTCAAGAAGCACAACACTGTTTTTGAGTTTGTATTTTTTTTAAAGAGAGGGAAGTAGGGATTTCAAAACATGACCCTCTTTCACAGCCACCTAAACAACAATGATTGGCTGCTGGATACCTGCTTTTTATTCCCAAATCATTGAGGATGCATTTGACATATCCCAAAGAATATTACTCAAATTAGAATTATTACATAATATGTTTTTTATAATACATGATTGTTTCTATTGCACAAAGGTAAGCGGGAATATTGTATTTGCATGCACATTAAATATACCTTTGTATTAATCACGGGTAAAGCATTCACTTAACAAACATGCCCCAGAAGACACAGTAAAATACAGGTGGCCACAACAGTTTTTTTTTATTCTTTACAACCTAATGACATATTACAGAGAAAAAAGTAAAGAAATTCAGTACTCCACCAGGCTATCTGAATATTATCAGCAGGATTGCTTTCAAAAAAGGGAACAGAATGGGATCAACTGTGTGGAAGAAAAAAGCAATGAAGGAAAATTAGGTGAGAAGCTGCAACAGGAAAAAAAAATCTTGGTATGAGCGAAGAAGCTTGCTGACTTCTTCATTCTAAGCTGCGATCTCAGTTATGTAACCTAGAATGGAGCTATTAATGGTTTGGAAAAACATCCAGAAGTCAAGCTTTGCCCTTCTGCTTTGTGTTGCAGTTGGGCAGGGGTGAAAGTGCAAAATGAAGTTTTATCATTTTTTCATTTTAAAACAAAGTCTCTTCTTTCCTCCCTCCCACCTCCATACAAATGAGAAGCAAACAAGGATGCTAATTCTCAAGTAGCTCTGTTTGGTGGCAGTTTCTGCACTTACTGATTGTCCAGGTGATTAATTTCAGGTTATGACCAAGATTTTCTCTAATCAGAGTATAATCCATGATTTGGAAGACACTATTAATCAAACATCCAATGCTTTACTCTATTGTAACATGCATACACCTGCTAAAATAGTTCTCCAACTGAATGGCCTATATATTCCCTGGAATTTGCCAGTCTGCTTCCCTGCCAGGCAGTTACAAAAAGTATAGCAGCTGTCTACAACCATTTTCCAAATTTCTTCCTTCAGACACTAATCCCAGAAGTGAGTTTCTCAATAGCTAATAATAAGGCATTGAAAGTCTTCATAGTAATTTTAATAAAGTTTCCATTGTTGAGTGCTTTAAAACACTTGGTAATAATTACTATTACTGTATGTGAGATTAATTATATTTCTGCTGTATAATTCTTAGTTTCACTGTTCTCTAAACTCCATGGTTTTGTAGCTAATGAGTTCATTCCACTATACTCAACTGATTGCAGTTCTTGGAGGAATTGGATAATTGTGACAATAATGGTGAGGATGCTATGGGTAACAGAAGCCCAAAGGCATCATAACAATGTCCAATGTGCATCTGAACCACCTTGAGATAAAAATAGAGTTGCACTGGCATATTGAAAAAAGATAAAGCAAAGTCACCCAAATGCAAGTACACAGAGAATCTGGACAAGGACTGCACCAATTGAATATCCAGAGCCACCTAGTGGCCACAGGTTTATAATATAAGAGTAAGACTGCCCAGCAAATCAAAGTTATGTAAATAAGTAACTATATAGTAGATAAAAGAGTTTCTTTTGTTGACCCCATGGCAACAAATTCCAAAGGATATTATTTTATTCACAGCAAAATCAGCAGGGTTTTTAGAGACCACCCTAGTACACTGTGTTATAATTAGAACATGAAAACAACTTTGGTTCTTTAAAATGATTGAGACCCTTTCGTTATTATCACATTGGAATCTGAGACAAAAAATTTATAGCATGCTACAAACTTCACATAAGAGTGACTCTGTTCACACAATACAGTGAACCGTAAACTTATTACAGTTTACCATCACATTGCACAACTCAGTCCTGAAGTCATTTAAGTGTGCTGTGCAAACTCAGAAAATGGCTCAACTGAATATGGGTAAGTAAATTGTGTAACCTCCAGCTATGTCTGTAATGGGAAGCAGATGATCAAACCAGATTCTTGGCTGCATCTGGTTGTAAATAGTTGTGACTTAAATTAGGCCTCCTATCGCTTGACGAAGGCAGAACTTTGATCCAACTGAGCTGGATCAACTGAGCTGGATCCACTATTATTGACTTTTTAAAGGAAGTGTTATTGTTAGTTTATCCATGGCTAACAAGTTGTATAAATATACTATAAGCTATAATTCTTAGTTTTGGCTTAGTTGCTTCTCTAGCCAATTAAGGTTTATTTAGTAACCAGGATACACAAATGATACTTTGAGTTGATATGTTATTGATGGAAGAGAATATTTGCAACAGAGAATTGAATTTATGCACTTCAATACTGCTGCAATCCTGAACATTCGAAAGGCTGAACCACTATTATCATGGACAGATTACAACATATTATGGATTGTTTTCCTATATGATCAATTATAATGAAAACATACCAATCTGATATAAAACTAGACAACCAGATCAGGAGAACTCTCAGTTATCTTACAAAGAAAGGTCAAATCATCAAAGATGACAAGTGGCAAATCAAAAGTAGTGCATCCATCCACCCATGTTTCTATGGATGTCCCAAAATACACAACAAGATACACCTCTCCCTCCGATTGTATCATTAGCAGGTACCTCAGCTTACAACATTGCCAAAAAATTGACAGAAAAGCTTGGATAGTTCACAGAGAGAAGCAAATATCCATCAACTCCTTACCACAATGCCTCCAAATAATCAAACCGATAGCAATAGATGAAGTTGAAATCATGGTTTCATTTCATGTCACAGGACTCATTACATCCATTGACCCAGAATTAGTCAAAAAATCCATAGCTGCAGTACTTCACAGTACCCCTGACCTAACTAAATATACCAAGATAGAAATACCCAGAATTATTGTATCTTATCAACCTGACCACATACTTTCAGTTTGATGAACAAATATATCAGCAACACAAAGCTATGGGATCAACCTCTTCAGGACTAATAGGACAGATAATAGTAATAATATCAGCAGAAATAATAGTAATGCAATGCCTGGAATCCATAGAACTCCCATGCATACAAAGTATGGATCTGATATATAGATGACACCTTTGACATAACAAAAAAGGATCAATTAGAAAAACACACACAAAATTATCAATATCTTCAAAGGAGTAAAAAATGAGAAGAAGAAGAAAACACATTCCCCTTCCCAGATGTTCTCATCAGCAGTGATTGTAAATTAGACATACAGCTTTATGGAAAACTACCCACACCAACCTAGTGTTTCACCAACAATGAACCTCCCACTAGAAAAGTTGTTTAAGAACACTATTTAGACAAGTATGAACATACTATAGCAACCCTGAAGATCTGAAAAAAAGAATCAAAACTTCCATACAATGTTCTTCCAACAGTATTTATTTTATTTGGTTGTCAACTGCTTACAAGATAATAGATATAAGTAAAAACATAGTTATGAATACATGGATACATATAAGAAAAATAAACAATAGGACAGGGACGGTAGGCACATTGGTGCGCTTATGCACGCCCCCTACAGACCTCTTAGGAAAGGGGTGAGGTCAATAGTAGAAAGTCTAAGGTTAAAGTTTTTTGGGTTTGGGGAAGAAACCACAGAGTCAGGTAGAGTATTCCAGATATTGACTACTCTATTGCTGAAGTTGTATTTCCTGCAATCAAGTTTGGTGTGATTAACCTTGAGTTTGTATCTATTGTGTGCTCTTGTGTTGTTATGGTTGAAGCTGAAGTATTCATTGACAGGTAGGACATTGCAATGTATGATTTTATATACTATACTTAGATAGGACTGAAGGCAGCATAGTTCTAGGTTTACTAGGTCTAGAATTTCGAGTTTGGTGGCATAGGTATTCTGCAACGAGTAGAAGAGTGGAAAACTCTTCTTGTGAAATATTTCTGGACGTTCTCAACTGTTTTAATATCAGATACGTAATGTGGGTTCCAGACTGATGAGCTGTATTCGAGTATTGGTCTAGCAAATATTTTGTATGCTCTAGTTAGTAGTGTAATATTACCAGAGAAAAAGCTACGTAAGATTAGGTTAACAACTCTTAATGCCTTTTTGGCTATGTAGTTACAGTGGGCTCTAGCACTTAGATCATTAGAGATGAGTACTCCAAGATCCTTGAAAGAGTTTGGATCATCAACAAGGTCTTGACTATTCAGCCTGTATTTTATTTTCTGATTTTTTTTTGCCAATATGTAAGACAGAGCATTTATTTGTTGAGATTTGAAGTTGCCATTTGTTTGACCATTCTGATACATAGTCGAGGTCTTTTTGAAGGGTAGCAGGGTTGTCTGTGGTGTTGAATAGCTTTACATTGTTAGCAAAGAGAACGCAGTTGCTCTTAATATGATCACAGAGGTCATTTATGTAGAGTATCAGGTAAGTTGGTCCTAGAACATTGCCTTGGGGGACACTACTGTTGACAGGTAGAGAATTTGACAGGACGCTCCCAATTTTGACCATTTGTTGTCTGTTTGACAGGAATGCTTCTATCCAGTTATGCAGGTGTCCAGAGATACCATAAGATTTTAGTTTTAGGAGTAGTTTGTCGTGTACCACAGAATCAAAGGCTTTACAGAAGTCTATGTAGATTTTGTCTATTGCTTTGCCCTGATCGAGTTGTATAGTCCATATGTTTTTGCAGTGTAAGAGTTGCAGATTGCAGGATAGTTTTTTTCTGAAACCAAATTGTTTATTAGAGAGTAGGTTGTTTGTCTCTAAGTGGAGGATAATGGATTGGTTAATAATTGATTCCATGACTTTACAGATGACGCAGCATAAAGAGATTGGTCTGTAATTTTCAACTAGGCTGGGGTCTCCCTTTTTGAAGATGGGGATGACCGTGGCTTGTGACCATTGTTTTGGCAAGGAGCTGGTCCTGAAAGATTTTTCAAAGATTATGCTTAGAGGTTCGGCTATGGCAGTGGATAGCTTTTTAAAGAAGTAGGCACATATTCCGTCCAGTCCAATAGATAGAGGTGGTTTTAGGTTGCATAGTGCTTTTTCAACATTGTCTTCTGTAAAATCGATATGTATTAGATCATTGTATCTTCATCAAAAATTGCCTGACCACTCAGTATATCACAGCTGAACCAATGCAAGTGTGAAAAACATAACACTGCCATATGTAAAAATATTTTAGAAACCACCAACAGACTATTAGAACCACCTGGCATCTCTGTGACACACAATCAAACTAAAGCCCTCATATTGTAAGACAAACAAACCGTTCAAAAGAAACAGACCTAACAAAATAGGAGGTGGAGTTACATTATATGTAAAAAGTTACTAAGTATCTATAGAAATGCACAAAACCAAGAATGAAAACCGCCCCTAGAATACATATGAGTCAATATAAAGGAAAAAAAGAATGGCATTGCCATAGTTGTATATTACAGGCTACCCATCCAAGCAGAAGAAATAAATGAACTTTTTGCTAAGCAGTTAACAAATATAGGTAACAATGGGGGACTTTACTCTGACATCAACTGAGAAACAAACTCTGCATCAAGTTGAAAATCAAACAGGTTCCTGACCAACTTAGCTGACAACTTTGTCATCCAAAAGGTAGAAGAGAGAACTAGAGGGACAGCTATACTGGACCTAATTCCTAATAACAGGTTGAAATTGCCAAATTAATGCAATATAATGCAAACACAAACAATAGAACATAATAAAACAAATGTTTTAGATTTTAAAAAAGCTGATTTTAACTTAGGGAGAGCTTGGGAAACATTCCATGGATGAAAATCTTAAAGAGGAAAACCACTATATAAAGCCCTAATAAAAAATAATGCATTCAGTTTTGGTCGCCATATTACAAAAAAGATGTTGAGGCTCTGGAAAGAGTGCAGAAAATAGCAATAAGGACAATTAGGGGCCTGGAGACTAAAACATATGAAGAACAGGTGCATGAATTGGGTATGTCTAGTGTAATGAAAAAAAGGACTGGAGTGACATGACAGCAATGCTCCAATATATAAGGGGCTGCCACAAAGAAGAGGCGTTTGGACTCCCAACTCTGTTATTTGGTTATAACCCAAAGTGCTGTGTGCATCTGCTGACTGTTGTTGCTTTATTCCACAAATCATGGGAATGTAAGTATTTGAAAAGATACGGGATTTAAAACAGACTTTCTAGAATCCCCCAAATATTGATCAGCAATTATTGGGATAAGCCATTATAGTTTAATTAGTAATATAGTTACACTGCAACATGATTTTATGGCCAAATTCTGAGGAAAGTAAACTGGAAAATCTGATGGTAGTTTGGAATCCCTGAATATTTTACATAGAACATTTCCTCAACAGAAGAGTACAGGCAATTTTTTAAATTCCAGACTACAAGATATTCATTTTATTACCAGTAGTCTACAGGTAGTCTTTGACTTAAGACTATTCATTTAACAAAGATTCAGACTTCATTTAACAAAGATTCAATCTTGGAAAAAAGTGACTCCTGACTGTCACAAAACCCCTGCAATCACATCTCTGTAATTTGAGCACTAGGCAACTGCCTTCCATTTACAACAGTTGCATTGTCTTTTGAGCACAGGAACATGATTTGCAAGCTTCTCAGCTGGCTTCCCACAAGCAAGGTTAATTGGGGAAGGCAGACTTGCTTAATGACTATATAATTCACTTAAGGATGATAAAATCAAATCTGGTCATGTCATGATGAATGTATTTATGATGACTATGATCATGATTTATCACTTATATCTTTTATGTACACTGAAAGCTTATGCATTGAAGACAAATTCTTTGTGTGTCCAATCACACTTGGCCAATAAAGAATTCCTATCCTGTCCTATCCTATCCTAGCATGACTTGCTTTATGACTGCACCAATTTAAATAGAAATTCTAATCCCAATTTTAATGGTAAGTCAAGGATTACTTATACCTTTTAAACACATTTCCAATAAAAGAGTCTTCTTGAAAAAGATTTTGGCAGCCACTTAATTTATGTGTGAATTGAAAGGAAGAAGTCACTCTTAGCTAGGTCCACACAAGATATTTAACTTCAGCATAATGTACTCAAACATTTTTACTCAAGTCACACAATGAACCATGAACTAAGCAGAGTTACACAATATACCAGGGGTGTCAAACTCACAGCCCATGGGCTGGATGCGTCACACACTGGTCAGGCCCAACCCCAGTTTAGCGAAGTGGGAAAAAGTTGTGGTAACTCACATGACAATGCAATGTTGTCACAAGTTTGACACCCTTGCAATATACTATGTTAAGTTAAAATGTGATTCCATATCTTGTGTGTTTGAATCCAAGAAAGATGGAAATTCAGAAATGGCTCACTGCTTATTTTTAAAAGTTATTGTTTTAGGGTTACACCGAAGATTTGGTTCTAGACATGTCATTTTGAATCCCCGAGAAGCTTCAGATAAGTTCATTTCTGCTTTGAGTAAAACATGACAAATGCAGGTTTAAAATATTTATGTTCCCAACTATTTGATTCTAGTAGTTAAAACAATGTCTTCATTTTGACTCCTAAGCAAATGAAATCCTTTTGACAGTACAGTAGGCACAAACCTAGACTTATCAGGTCCCCTTCAAGGGAATGCCACATATAGCACATAATGGAAGGAGAACAGAGAGTGAATCAACGTGTTAAAATATCTCTTTCTAGAAATGAAAACACTCCATGCAACAAAAACTCCTTGGCATCCAGTAACAAATAACTACAATTATAGGTAGTCCTCAACTTATAACCATTTGTTTAGTGGCCATTTGAAGTTACAATGGCACTGAAAAAAAATGTCTTGTGATCACTTTTCATACTTACGACCTTTGCAGCATCCTGATACTCTTATGATCAAAATTCAGATGCTTTGACAACCAGCATGCATTTATAACAATTGCAGTGTCCTGGGGCCATGTGATCACCATTTGTAACTTTTGTAGCTGGCCTCCAACAATAGTCAATGCGGGAAGCCAGATTTGCTGAACGACTGCAAGATTCACTTAACAACTGACATGATTTGTTTAATAACCGGCAAAAAGATCATTTAAAAAATGATCACTTAACTGACCTATTTAGCAACATAAATTTTGGGTTCAATTGTGGTTGTAAATTGAGGATGATATGTACCTCCCACTAAGGATCCAAAATCTATCTATATCAGTCCTAGTTATAACTATTTGTTTTAACTCACTGGGAATATAACCAATATAACTATGGACCATACTCATTTCTATTCAACATCTGCATGAGGCTGCTGAGTAAAGTCATCCAGCAACATAGAGTCAATATGTGGAAGATATCCAGATTTACATATCAATCCTGCTCTGAAGAGTAATTCAGTAAAGGTTCTGTTCAAATGCCTCAAAATTATAAGAGTCGGGATGGGCAGAAGAGGTTTAGGCTCAATCCTAAAAAACTAATTTCAAGGAATTTCCAATTGCAGGAATTTATCAGATTTAGTTCTCAGTGGGGTTGCACTCCCCCAAGTGGAACAGGTAGGTAATTTGGGAGTCTTACTGGGTGGGACTTTCAGCTCCTGCTCAATAAGCAGGATAGACTTGCACAAATCCAACTTGTGCACCAATTGTGACCTTCCCCAGATTGTTGTTGCCTTTCTGTCAGCCATGCATTAGTCACTTTCTATTTGGCTACTAGAATATGCTCTACACCAGGGGATCCCAACCTTGGCAACTTTAAGTCTTAGAGACCCCCGCTCTACACAGATCAATCTTTGAAGATCATTTGGAAGTCAGCACCGCAAGAGATTATATTATGATTTAGTACAATTCCACCCACAAGGAAACAATTAAAAATAGAATGTGTATTACTAGTAAGGTTTTTTTAAGCCAATAGTAAAGCAAAAACCACTATCAAATGTAAGCCTATTCATGTGCAGAAAGCAAAATTGTGGAAACATTAGAATACATATCCTTTTTCCCTTAGTATTGTAGTGAAAAGATTGAATTCACACATTAAGTCATTATTCATTTGTTTGTTAAATAAGGCAGTACTAACTAGTTCATATATGAAACTAAGCCACAAACAAATAAACCATGTGAGTGAACCTAGCTTGCAACACTGTACTCTGAAATAATTTTATCTCAGTATGTTATGTGAATGCACCTTATGATTTGAAAGCTGTTAGGCTTAGTTTTACATAGAAATCCTGCCAGGCATAATCAACAGATCATAATTTAAAGATCAGTCTAGAATGGAAAACTGTTGGGGTACATTAAGTCCTATAATTAGAACATTGAATAACATAGTTGGAAGGAATCTTGGAGGTCTTCTAGTCCAACCCTGTGCTTGAGCAGAATTCTCTATACAATTTCAGAAAAATAGCTGTTCAGTCTTAAAAGCCTCTAATAATGGAACACCAATAACTTCTGAAAGCAAGCCATTCCACTGTTTAATTGCTTTCTCCATTAGGAAATTTCTCCTTCATTCTAGATTGCTTCTGTCCTTGATTAGTTTCCATCCATTGTTTTTTGTCCTGCCTTCCGATGCTTTGGAAAGTAGGTTGATTCCCTCTTCTTTGTGGTAGCCCCTTAAATATTGGAACGTTGCTGTCAGGTCTCCCCAAGTCCTTTTCATTAAGCTAGCTAATTACTGCAACCATTTTTCATTTGTTTTAGCCTCCAGCCTCCTAATCATTCTTGTTGCTGTTCTCTGTACTCTTTCCAGTGTCTCAACATCTTTTTTATGCCGTGGTGAACAAAACTGAAACTAGTATTCTAAGTGTGGTCTTACTAAGGCTTTGTAAAGGTACTAATACTTCAAGTGATCTGATTCTATCCTTCTATTAATGCAGTGTACAATTGTATTGGCCTTTTTGGTTGTTGCACACTATTGGTTCATATTGAAGTGATTGTCCACTAGGATCTAAGATCCCTCTAACAGGTACTGGTATTGAGCCAGCCATTTCACCCATTCTGTACTTGTACAAATAGTTTTTCTTGCCTAAGTGTAAAATCTTACTTTTCTCAACACTGAATTTCATTTTGCTAGATGGGGCTCAGTGTTCAAGTCTGTCAACATCCATCTAGATCTTGAGCCTATTTTCCAGTGTGTTGGCTATTCCTGACTGCTTAATATTGTGTGCAAATTTGATGAGTTCCCATTATATTCCCTTATCTAAATCATTTATGAAGATATTGAATAATGCTGGGTCTAAAATAGCACCCTAGGTACCCCATTGCTTCCCTTCCTCCGTGTGGATGTAGTTCTGTTGAATACAGTTTGTCAGCCAGTTACAACTCCATCTGCTGGTGATGCTATCTATCCCTCATTTTTCCAGCTTACCAAGAAGTAGATTGTGGTTTATTTTATCAAATGCCTTACTGAAATCCAAGTATATTGTATCCACTACATTTTCCTGATCCACTAATTTAGTCAGTCAAAGAATGAAATAAGATTCGATTGGCATGATGTTTTTGATAAAGTCATATTAGCTTCTGGTGATAACTTTGCTTGCTTCTAAGTATTTGCAGATTTGTGGCTTGATTCAAGGTCTTCCCAGGTATTGATGTCAGGCTGATTAATTTGTAGTTTCCTGAATCAGTTTTTTTTTTTTGTAGACGGAAACCACATCAGTTCCTTTTCAATCCTCAAGTAGTTTCCCAGTGCTCCAATAACTTTGAAAGCTGCCAGTTCCCTCAGAACTCTGGAATATAATCCATCAGGACCTGGTGATTTGAATTCGTCTAGAACTGACAGGTGTTCTCTTATCTTATTTTTAATTTATACTCCTATTGTGTCTTTTACGGTTCTGTTTTTGGTAAGTTGGATTTTATTATCTTTTTGCATGAAGACAGACGCAAAGAATGAATTAAACAATTCTGCTTTCTCTCTGCTACCTGTTATTTCCTAGCTATCATCTCCTATTTGTATACTGATGGTTTCTTTGATTTTTCTCTTGTTTTTTATGTATTGAAAATACTTTATTATTTTTGACATTGGTTGCAAGTCTTACTTCATGCTGAGCCTTAGCTTTCCTAACTTCATCTTTGCAGGTTCAGGCTACTTCTTGGTAATCTGCCTTAATTATGTGTCCCTCTTATGGTGTTGGGAAATTAGGGTTATAGTTATGGTGATGGGATGGGACAATTGTCAACATTAACATTTTATCTCTTTTCCTCCTGTCTCTGCAATATTAAAATATGGGAAAAGAGATTTTATATTTAAGTCTAGATTAATTTTTCAATCTAAAATCATGCTAGTAGTAGGAAATATTGACAAGATAAAGAATTTTGCATTGTCTGTTTTTATGTGTAGTTTCTCTTTGCCTTGTTTCAGTTTTTTTCTGGCAGATATTTTATTTGGAATGTTGAATCAGTTTATCTTTATGTAGTCTATGATGTTAGGTTAGTGTAGTGAGGCTTCTGAAGAATATTTTATACCAAACGTCTTCATTCAGAAAATTGGAGAAGGCTTCAGCCAGGAATAGGCAGATTATTGGAGTTGTGGGCACACTTGCAATTTTGAATATATGACACCCATGTAAAATGATTCTTATGGGAAATGTTTATCTATTTACAAAATGGCTGCCATTTTGCATTTAGCTTGGTCACAAAGTACATTAATCTAAATGCAACTTGGTGAAAATGTTCTGTACCTCATCTACCCTATTTTCTTTATTTTCCCAATTTACCTTTATTTTTTCTAGGCAGGCAATTGTGTTTCAAGGTAAAAACTATGCTGTTGTCACCCATAATTTTAATGACATAAAGTGACGCAGAGACATTTAGGTTACCATGAATGTACGATAAGGATGAATGTAGATGGAGCAACATCATGCAAATGTTCTATAAACAATGATGTCATGATATATATAATACTTGCTACCCTTCCTGTGAAAATTCAAGGATGGAATTAATTGTTCTGTGCAGGAGGACTACTAAGACAAGTTCAATTCACACAATTTGCTGAGCCTTAGATTAAATTCATAAGCCATAATGCCTAGATTTGCATATCATGTTAAGTTGAAACTACAGGCTTTTAGGGTTTAGATTACGTGTAAGACAATATTTGTGTTATAGGAGTTTAACAGATAAGAGCCTTAAACTGTAATTTAAATTACTACACTTTAAATGTGAAAGTTTTTTTCGGGAATAAAATATCTGGGAGACAGGAAAGAGAGCTATTTCTGGCAAGGTAAAAAGCTATAGCTCACTTGACATAGCTCCCATAGTGCCTGAGTATTAGCCAAGGTTCATAAGATGAAGATTCATGCAATATCTAGAAGACCATAGGTTCTTGAGCAAATGTACCATTTCATTTTTAGTAAATTCATCTGCATGAAAAAGGTGCCCAAGGAAAACCTCAGTGTGTGTGTGTGTCAATCTGATTGTAACAATGGACGCAACAAAGCAGTAGGTGCAAAGTTGGTGGCCTGCCTCAATTCCCGCTTCCTTAATGGAACATGCCCTGAATGTGGAGACTGCTCCTTGCTTCATATTGCCACATGAACAAGGAAACCAACATAAATTGGAGAGAGGAAGGGACATGCCAGCAATCACTGTGGCGTATAGCGGTGTTAGATATGAAGTGCCAAAAATGCAGTGCAGTTTGGCAGTTTGGCAATGGTTGCTTATAATGGAATGAAATCAAGAAGCTATCTTTTCAAACACTGTCTACAATTCCTGACTATTTTTTTTTTATATGGAACAAAGTTTTTACAACTTTTCAAAACCCCATTGTGGCCTTGTGACTAAACTGAAATCCAAGCAAAAATATGACACTAAGAGCACTTCCTTGTTGTCTAGAGATTAGGGATCCATCAAGAAGACAACATATATGGAAATTATAACGTACATAAACATTATCAAACCAGTTTTAATAGCCTTCCAAAGTTGATGTGCTTTTGTTTTAACTCATCAAACCCCATAATAGCAGAGCACTAAATGCAGTATTATTTTTTCAGAGTTGTTTTTTTTTTGTAGTTGCTTTTCCTTTTTTCCTACAGCATAATTTTCTATTTGCAGTCATAATTACTTTTAGTAAACTGATGATTTCTCATGTATTATTTTGATGTGTTTCTTAGTTTGGGCTTCAGAAAGGCTGCTGCTATAGAGCTTCTGATCCAGTATAGTTAATTGTGACTTATTCTTTTGGATACTTCTTTTCATGGCTTTAAAGACAAAATTAATGTGGAGGAAACAGCTGGCAGATGATAAAAAATACTTTACAGTCTGCTTTACAGTGATCTTGTTATAAGGAAAAATAGGAGTGAACACTATCACTTTGAACTCCTAAATGAAAAGATACACATCTAGTAAATAAATATTGTGTATAATATTATTGTGCATACTATAAACTGTACAGACAATCCTGTATCTCTATTTCTCATTTTGACATGTTAAAAGTCATGTCCTTGATATGTAGTATGTTCAAGGATGTTGTTCAGCCAACTAAGTCTGGTTGTGGAAACTGATTGTAAGCTTGGTGGTTTTCTTGCAGATATTTCATTACTGAACTAGGTAACATCATCAGTGCTAATACACCCAGAAGTAGAAAAAGAATCCGTGATAGCACTACTACATAGCACACCCAACCAACCAAATACACCAAGATTGAAATGCCCAGAATCATGGACTGTATCAATCTTATCAACCTTTACCTGACCACATACTTTCAGTTTAATGGACAAATATATTAATAAATCAAAGGAAGTCCCATGGGACCACAATTTTCTGGACTCATAGCTAAGACCATAATGCAATGCCTGGAATCTACAGTGTTCCCACACATACAACCCAAAGTATGGATCAGGTATGACCTGACCACTCAACCTACCACAATTCAACTCATGCAAGGTGTGAAAAGGATAACGCTGCTATATATCAAAAACATCTCAGAAACCACAAATAGACTACTACAGTCACATGGATCTCCATAGACACAATCGAACTTAAGTCCTCTAAAACTTCCCAAATAAACCAAAAGACCAGCAGCTCCAGAAGAAAAAACAGGAGTCATCTACAGTAAGGACTGCAAATGCCACTATGTAGGACAAATATGCAGAAGGTTGGCAGAGTGCATTGGTGAACACGAACTGGTAGTCAGAAGACATGAAAACTCCTTATTTCACAACAGCTGGATAGATTGAAGTGGGAAACTGTAAGCATCCTAGATCAAACCAAATCTAAAAATGCCAGAGAATTCCTGGAGGCCTGACACTCGGACACTAACAGGCACAAAGAGATAAACATCATCTACATACCATTCAAAAGAGACAATCAAAAAGGAAAAAGGTTTGCTCCTGCCCAGCAGTCAACACCCATATGAGCAGAGATTAACATCAAGATTAACCACTAGACCAACAATCAAGAGTACCCAACAATATCCCAATCAAGGAATTACCAATAAGCTAATAATAAACAACCTAATTAGGAAAGAAACCTAATCAAGAAACCACCAAAAACACTCCAACCAACACTGTCAAGTTAAGCCACTAGTATATAAAAATAAAAGCAATCTCCACTCCTTTCTAGCACTGATGATATTACCTAGTTTGGTAATGAAACATCTGCAAGAAAACCATCAAGTTCAGCATGTACCAAGGACCCATATTTCAACTCTGAGCTACAAATACTTTCTTTTATTGATTTTCAGCTCTTTCTGAGCATCACGCTAAGTCCTAGCAGTGACTATATGCCTGTTTCACATGAGCTCTGCCTTTCCTGTACCTCTTCTATTTCTTGCAGGAGAGAAGGACATCATGCGATAAGTGGTCAGCTTGCTGTGCGGCTTTGAGTAATTGGGCTTTCTTTACAATTAAGTGCAGGACAAGGGGCAGTAAGTACTGGCCTTCTGAGCTTGCTGGTAGGGGAAACAGAAGCAGACAGGTTGTTGCCTAGTAACATCCCTGGCCATTTATATTCTTTTTATTGAGGTAATTCTTTTTTATTTTGCAACTTCTTCACATCTGCTCTCTTTCTCTGTCATAGTTTACTCTGGATAAAGTATGTTATAATGAAGAGATTATTGCATTCTATATAATAATATCAGCAAAGTTAAAAGCTATAAGCTATTATAGCTTTAATTTATACTGTATGTGTCTGTATTTTCTTAATTTATATCCCTCTTTTACTCTGATCAGCTCAAAGCTCCCTCCTCCTATTTTCCCCCTTTCCTGTGAAATGAGTTGAATGGACAGAGAGTGACTCATCCAAGATTACTAAATTGCGTTCTCTGCTGAAGGGAATTTAGAAATTTCCAGTGTCTAGTCTAGCATCCCCAAATTGCTTTTATTATTCATATATTACTATTAATGAAAAGAGAGCCACTTTGGTAAATGCATCAGGTTAGAGACTGGGAAACTGAGTTTTAGTCCTGCCTTAGACATGAAGACAGCTGGTGACCTTGGACCAATCTTTCTGTAATCAGGCAATTATAAAGGCAGCTTTACTTGGAACAGTTTGCATCCTGCAACGATATCTTTAATACCTTCAAACAACAACATCTGCCTATTCCAGTTCTTGGGAAAGATTCAGTAGGTGGATGAAAATGTCAAATCTAATCTAAACAACTGGCTGACTGTGCTTTGACCCATAATAATAATAATGAAAACTTTACCTTGGGATGAAGAAACACATTTGAAAGTATATTCTACTTAAAGAGCCATTTGATAAAAGAAAATGTCAAGATTGGCACATTGTGCAGTATAGTTTAGTTCAAAGTTATCTGCATTCTCAAGGAAGGAAATTATGTATATGGAACAATTCTTAAAACTCCATGGTGTTTGAATTTCATCCTATGTGGATGCAATACATAAAATGTATTCTCTAATACACCAAAACAAACAATAGTTAGAATTATTAGTTATGGTTGAATCACAAGCAACTTAGCAGCTATACGTTTTTTTAAAAAGTTGTTTTACAAATGGAAATGCTATCAAAATTTATTCTAATAGAGGCTGACCCAGATAAAATAAGAAGAAAACCTGATGGGAAACTTTTTTGATGGGTAGCAAGATTAAAAATCAGGAATGGGATATGACCAATACAACCGGGTAGATAAAGATGACTGCCTTATTTAGCAGTTTAGGGGTGTCAAGGAAAGCAGCAATGAGTAGCTATTTACTCATTATGGTATTACCATTCTTATACCAATATGGCTGGGAGAGATGCCCGTGAGTTCAATATTCAGATTTTCTCGCTTTATGTGAATTTGATGTTATGTAAATTTTCAATAATTTTCATCCCAAATTGTTATTGTATAATTTTTTTTACCAGCAAAATCAGCTTGTGCCAAACATCTGGAAATATGCCAAAACTGCTGAAGCATTTTCTGATTAAAATCCCTTTTATATACCTTACCCACCTACTTACCATTGTTGATGAGAGGTTATTCTATTTAATACATCCTTACTTCTATAATCAAAATAGCTATGGTATTACTGTTATTATTGGGTCAAAGGGTCATCAACATCTTATACAGTACCTTTATTCAGAAACAAAAGGAAAATATCAAAAAGTGTGTGTATGTGTGTGTAACATTAGAAATAAAACCGGACATATTACATTGCACTAAAACTAATAGAAAATTTTCAGCCCTAGCACAAGCTTTTAACCTGGGCAAATACACTTGTTTGAAATACACAACAAATGCCAATGAAACTTGTAATGTGTGATATGCATTCTGCCTTTGTCTGCAATAATAACACTGTCCCATAGAAATCCAACTGAAGAAAAGATGGAGAAAATATATTTGCTGTTCATAGAGTCAAGGAAGAGCAGCACATTTCAGCAACGGAGCAATTAACAACCAGGCTCTAAAAATATATGAGCACATTTGTCAACACATCTGGGTTACAAAATTTGTCACCTTATCCCCTCTTCCCACTGATTCAGTGTCTGGCTTTATGCACATTTATTTTATTTTAAAAAATTGGGGGAATGAAACCCTAGCAATAAAGCGAGGGAAGGTTTTACTTAATTTGAATGATTAGAGGCAACATCTGTAGCTCTGTTTCAAGTAGAAAAATACTTTTGTCATTTTTAGAGTTTACAGTCTCTAGTTTCTCATTTCAAAATATATTTATTGGGCAGTTTTAATGTGCAAATCAAGCATGCATTGCATCAACAATTCTCATTCTGTAGGAGAATTTCATATAGTCTAGGATTGGTAGTGATGAGGGTGCTCATGTAATAATATTGATAGACAGTGTGTATGTGTGTGTGTGTTTCCCCCCAAATAAGACCTATTCTAAAAATAAGCCCTAGCATGATTTTATGTGTGCACCTAATACAAGCCCTACCATCCCAAAAAGTACTTAAGAGCTTGCACAGCTGTCTGGCCACCCATTCTGTCTGATTGCTCATGGTGCCACAGCTATGAGGCGAGGCAGGGAATGGTGGAGCTGCCACATGTGCTCTGTATTGGCTTACCTCAGGGCCTCCACAGCCAGGCTATCCACATCCCAATACCATCCCAAAGCAGCAGCACTACTTCTTGGCTGCCAGCCTAATTCTGCTTGCTCACGGCCTTAACAGCGCAGGAGGCCAAGTGTCATGCTGGTGCCACGGCCACAAAGTGAGACAGATGTTGGGGCATTGATTGCCTGCATGGGACAGCCCAACCCCTCACCTTGTGGCCATGGCACCAGCACGTTGCTCAGCTTCCTGATCCTTTGTGACCATGAGCAAGCAGAAGTGGGCCAGCTGCAACACGGAGTCCTGCTGGTTAGGACTTTTGGAGCTGCTGCCGTGAGATGAGATAGGTGTTGAGGCATGGGTTGGGGTCCTGAGATAAACTAGTATGAGCTCCACACACCCCTACCCCCCACCTTTTGTGCCAGCACTGGTACATTGCGTGGCCTCCTCCCTGCCATGAGCAAGGAGAACTAGTAGACCTCCCATACACAGAAAAAAATAAGACACCCCCCGAAAATAAGCCCCAGTGCTTATTTTGGGACCAAAAAGAAAATAAGACCAGGCTCCTGCATGCACATGGGTCTGCTGGGATGGCATGGACAAGGCCGAAGTGACACATGTGCCTGCTGCCTCCTGCACACCTACCGGAATAGGATAGGCAGGACTGAAATGACATGGCTCCTTGCCATTTCTAGGATGGCCATACTTACCAGCCTTTCAAGTGTGTGCACATGGCAGGGGGGAGATGTCCAGCAGCCGAGACTCTACAACTGGAGCTCCAAGAAAGAAAGAGGCATGGCAGCAGCAGTACTGGCACCTGTAGCAGGCAGAGTCGGGAGAGGCATGTGATGTGAACCACTGGGTATGCTTATGTCATGTGGCTGGGGCAGGGCAGGTGGTTGCCTGGCACATCCAGCAAGCCAGACCGTATGCCTCTCCCCAGTGCCTCTGCCTCCAGCTACTGCTGCTACTGCAGGAGAAGACAAAATGAGGAGGGTGTGGGGCAGCTGCTGCCTATTCCATCCCATCTCTTTTGGCTTGCAAGAGAGCAGGTAACCCTTGGTCATCTCCTTGGCCCCCTCATGGGTCTTGCCTTTGGCCTTGTGTGGAGCATGTTCTCCTTGTGCACCCTATACTCCTCAGCACCACTGAGGCCACCTGTCCACATCACGCTCTTCCTCCCCACCCCCACTTGCTGCTTGGACAGCCATCCTGGTGCTGGCAGCAGGCTCCTGAGCTGCAGCGTGCTTCGGCTGAGGGGCCAGCAGTCTGCGTTTACAACTGGAAACCATTCCCCCTGCACATAAAGGGCGGCAAGTGGTAGCCGACGGATTTCTAGTTGTAGCTGTCCCATCCCCTGCCTTGCCTCATCCTGTGGGACAAGACTTCCGCCCACTGTTCCATCCACTGGATTCCCTACTTAACCCTGCCTGAACCCACAAGCACCACCCACATGAGAGACATCAAGCGGGCCATGCCCAGTCAGTCATGACCACCCCAACTACACCTCTTCCCTGTCCATGCCTTTCCTTCCCAGCCCATGGAGGACAACCACAATGCTGATCTGGCCCTCAATAAAATTGAATTTGACATCGCTTCTTTAGAGAATCATGTAGTATTCTGAATAAAAGATAATGTAGCATACATCCAAGCATAACTCCCTTTATTTTGAAAAAGTAATAGTTATCTATAGTCTGTTCTTGTGATGACTGATAGTCTCTCAAAATAACCCAAAACATACATTAAAATCTGGTAAGGCCTTCAACTTAACTTCACTGTTTTATTAGGCACAGTTTAAAGTCACAAAAGTAAATAATGAGGCAAAAAGAAAACCAAAACAAACTGCATTGACGAGAATTCTGAAGCAAGCCAAGATAATCAATCATACATTCCAGGAAAATAACAGAGGAGAGTCCATGGGAAGAACACCAGCAAAGATAAACCTCTTTCAAAGGAAACAATAAACTTTGACTCCAGCAATTCTGACTACACAGTTAGAAACTTATATACATAGCTCCCAGCTGCAAGCCACGTGGAGGATCATGGTAATCTCCTCTTGAGTAGACCTCGCTTTTCCCTGATCCTCTGCTCCCTGCATGACCTAGGATGGATAGGGGATGGGCCTGGATCCTCCTCTACTGCTCAGCCCTTCAATCCCTTCAATCTTTCTGATTAATTTATGTTCACTAACTAATAAGATGGATGAAATACTCCTTTCAGATAGATGCAATTCTGATTTCTACAATCCAGCAGCCCTCTACTTCACTGAAACTTGGCTAAATGAGGAAACTGATGACAACAGCATAAACATCCCAAGATTTCAGATAGAGCCCAAGGTTTCAGATAGATAAGATTGCAGAGTCATCAGGTAAAAAGAATGGAAGAGGCTTGTGTTTATATATCAACAACAGCTGGTCTCAGGATATAATTATAATATATAAATTCTGTTTGAAAACTTACTTTACTTATCAACTGTAATCCATTTTATTCTCCACGTGAGTTCTCCTCATTTGTCCTATTTGCTGTGTATGTTCCTCCACAAGCTTGTGCAAACAAGGCATTATGAATTCCAGCTGACCAGATTGTAGAGGCTGAAGCCAAATACCCAGATTCTCTTCCCATTATTTTAGGAGATTTCAACCAAGGTAACTTAAGGAAAGAGCTTCCAAAATATTTTCAACATGTAAATTGTCCCACTAGAGACACTAATACTTTAGACCATTGCTACACAACACTAAAAGATGCTTATCAGTCTTTACCACGAGCAGCTGTGGGACACTCTGATCACTGCATTCATTCATCTTGTATCTGCTTACAGAAAGACTTAAAACCACAAAACCAACAATTAAATCAGTGAGGACTTGGACTGAGGAGGCAAAGCTAAAGCTACAGGCTTGCCTAGATTGCACTGATTGGAATGTTTTCGAAGATACCTCTGCAGACTTAGATGAGCTCACAAATACTGTAACATCATATGTCAGCTTCTGTGAAGACCTATGTGTACCGACCAGGAACCTGCGAATATACAATAAACCTTGGTTCACAGCTAAATTTAAGCACCTACGTCGTTCCAAAGAGGAAGCCTACAGAAAAGGTGATAGAATGCTGTACAATCAGGCCAGAAACATATTAACAAGGGAGATCAGAGCAGCAAAAAGCTACTCTGAAAAGTTAAGGAATCAGTTCTCAACAAATGAACTGGCAAACATGCGGAAAACTCACTAGCTATGGCAAACCTCCTTCCCAGGCAGAAGGAAATCAACAACTAGTAGATGATCTGAATGTGTTTTACTGCAGGTTTGAAAGGAAACTTCAGCCACCTATCTCCACAACCCCCATCTCAAACACACCAACAGCCAGACCTCTCATCTCAGACACACCAACAATAGCCAAGCCTCCTACAGCTGACCCCATCTCAGACACACCAACAGCCAAACCTCCCACATTGGGTTCACCATCCCTGGTGATCACAGAAAAAGAAGTGCAAGATCTATTTCACAGACAAAACCCAGGAAAACCACCAGGCCCAGACAAGATAACTTCTTCTTGCTTAAAAGTCTGTGATGACCCATCTTCACACGAATCTTCAATAATTCACTAGAGATGTGCTATGTTCCTTCTTGCTTCAAACGCTCTACTATCATCCCAGTGCCGAAGAAGCCCTCCATTAAGGAACTAAATGACTACAGACCAGTTGCTCTAACATCTGTAGTTATGAAAACCTTTGAAAGGTTAGTCTGTCCCACCTGAAAAGCATAACAGACCAGCCACGCCACAGAGCAGGTAGGGAAAATTTTTGAATTTCACACCTGCCTACAATACTAGACAACACAGTATCAACAGTACAGATCTTCAAATTTATTTATTTTATTTTGTCAAGTGATTATTAGATAACAGGTATAAGTATAAACATAGTTATGAATACATGAAATGGATACATATAAGAAAAATAAAAGAAATAATAGGACAGGGATGGTAGGCACGTTGGTGCGCTTATGCACGCCCCCTACAGACCTCTTAGGAAAGGGGTGAGGTCAATAGTAGACAGTCTAAGGTTAAAGTTTTTGGGGTTTGGGGAAGAAACCACAGAGTCAGGTAGAGTATTCCAGACAATGACCACTCTGTTGCTAAAGTCATATTTCCTGCAATCAAGTTTGGTGCGGTTAACCTTGAGTTTGTATCTATTGTGTGCTCTTGTATTGTTATGAAGTATTCATTGACATTGCAATATATAATTTTATGTACTATACTTAGATCGAATCGAAGGCAGTGTAGTTCTAGGTTGTCTAGTCTAAAATGTCAAGTCTAGTAGCATAAGGTATTCTAGGTTCTATCATATCTCAAGACCTAAAATGGACGCCTAACATCAAAAACCTCATCAAAAAAGCACAACAAAGAATGTTCTTTCTGTGCCAACTCAGAAAGTTCAAACTGCCCAAGGAGCTGCTGATACAGTTCTACAGAGGAATTATTGAGTCTGTCATCTGCACTTCTATAACTGTCTAGTTTGGTTCTGCAACCCAACAAGACAGACACAGATTCCAGAGAGTAATTAGGACTGCAGAAAAAAACAATTACTACCAACCTGCCTTCAATCGATACTGCATGAGTCAAAAAGAGGGCTGTGAAAATATCTACAAATCCCTCACATTTGGGACATAAATTGTTTCAACTTCTACCCTCAAAATGATGTTATAAGGCTCTGCACATCAGAACAACAAGATACAAGGACAGTTTTTTCCCGAATGCCATCACTCTGCTAAACAACTAATTCCCACAACACTGTCAAATTAACTACTAAGACTGTATTACTATTCTTCTCATCCTTACTAGTACCTATCTTTTCCCATTTATGGCTATATCCATGTTGCTTGTATCTTTATTGTTCTATATTAATATACTCCAAAAGATGAAATCTGATTGGCCCACACGGGCCGCTTTCCGATTGGTCTACTGAATGGCTGTGATTGGTTTTCTAAGAATCAACCGCGATTGGCCGAGCCAATCGCGGGAGATTCAAAACCCTGTCATTGGCCGACAAGCCGTGAGCAGTCCCTATATGAAGGGTTGCCGCGGCTCCAAGGTCCTGTACAGAACTGTACAATAAAATAAGAGTTTGAAGTACACTGGTCTCGTGTCTCTCATTGGGACCGATCTACCCGATCTAACATTTATAACTTATATTGTTTTTATTGTTTTCTAGTACGATTTGATTGCTTATTAGCAACCTATGACTAAAGTGTTGTATCTTATGATTCTTGATGAATATATTTTATTTTTTCTTTATGTACACTGAGAGCATATGCACCAAAGACAAATTCCTTGTATGTCCAATCACACTTGGCCAATAAAGAATTGTACTTTATTCTATTCTATTTCACTCTCTCTAGTTCTTCCTAAAACATACCTATTTTCATCATTATTCTACACTTTCTGGATGAGTCTAATCTATTATGATAAGTCATTTCTAACTGAATAAATGACAATTGCTAGGTTTCAAATATCCCCATGAATGTTTTGAGTCGCACAGCATATTAAGCCAAAACCAAACAAATCTATGTAATTCTTTGTTTCCTCCTTGAAGCTCATTAATTGAATCTTGGAAGCTTATTCCTATGTCAAAAATTTATGTACATTAAAAGTAATATCATTTTCAACGTACCTATTACTTTGTCTTCATTCTTATCCACTTATATCCTAAAATCTTGAGCATATCTCCCCCCCATCGGGTATTTTTTGTAACTTCATAAGCAAAGTAAAAATAAATGAAAGGGATATGTAAACTCTCTGAAAATTTAGTTATGGTAACATGGAAATATTGGGGACACAAGTTATGCTCTAGGACAGGGGTGGGCAAACTTTTTGGCTCGGGGGCCTCATTGACTTTTAAAATTTGATAGACGGGCCAGGTCAGCACAAGATTTTTTGGGAATTGCCCCCCCTTCCCCCCCTTCTTCTCCTCCTTCCCCTCCCCTTGGAGGCCCTCTGAGTCAGGAGTTGCTACCGCCGGCGCGGCTCCGTGTGGCTCCAGTCCCATGTTGCCTTGGGAAGGGAAAGGCAAAAAGGAAGAGCCGCGGTGGTGCTTTGCAATGGCAGCAGTGGCACTGGAGGCTCAGGCTCAGCGGCTCCTGGTTTTGCCTTTCCCTTCCCAAGGCCACACGGGACTGGAGCTGCACGGAGCTGTGTTGGCGGTAGCAACTCCTGACAGCCCCAGCCGGACACCTGAGCGGAGCCCAGGCGGAACTGCCTGTTGCTGCTGCAGGCGCTGCTGCGGGTGTCTGGCTGCCCAAGTAAAGAACTGCACCAGCTCAGGGCAACTGTGAGGAGCAAGAGGGGAAGCCAAGGTGCTCATTTCATAGCAGTCAACTTCACTCTCTTTTGCTCCAGTTAGGTGCTCCTGGCATGCACAAGGAGCATGAAGGGAGGCAAACACCACACGGATGCGTTTTAAAAGTCAGAGAACTTTGCCCAAGACTTCTCGTGTATTCAGGAGCTACACCTCTCCCAACAATGAGTTGGTGGTGATCTAACAAAACGTCTTCCAGCTCTTAAAGATTGACTTTAAGAGCGCCCCCATGGAAGAAGCCAAGAACAAGAACAAAAATAGAGGCAGCGGGGGCAACAAGGGCATGTGATGGGTCCCTCCACGGTCCCCTCCCAGGTGACAGCCAGGGCTTTGGCACCTACTTTTTTCCTGAGAGGTGTGGTGTCTGCCTCCCTTCATATTCCTTGTGGAGGGACACACATGCCCCATCACCCCTGCCGCCACTACGTTTGCTTGGCTTCTTCCATGGGGGCACTCTTAAAGTTGACCTTTAAGTGGTCCTGGAACATCCGCCCACCTGCCCAGCACCCGCCCTCCCAGAGCATGCTTTCTTTCTTCTGGAGAACATGCCTCTTCCAGCCCGGCCTGGCCTGGCCAGCCAGCAGGTGACCACATGTCCTAGGGCTTGTCGTGAGATGCCTGCAGCATGCTCTGTTCTAGGTGTCAGGCCCAGCAAGTCCGAGCAGCCGGCGCATAGAACAGGGTGGTGCCGGACCATTGGAGAAGCAGAGCAAAGCCAGAGATTAGTAGCTGCCTCTTTCGGCGCAGGAAGCTTCCCCCAACCACCCAGCTGGTCTCCTCCTCCTCGGCCATACAGAACAAACAGGCAGAGAAGGAGGAGAGCAGCTGGCCAGTTGGGGGAGGCTTCTTGTGCTGCGAAGGAGGTGGCTAATGATCTCCGGCTCCGCTCTGCTTCTCCAACATCCGGCACCGCCCTGTTCTATGTGTCAGGCCCAGCAAGTCCGAGCAGCCGGCGCATAGAACAGGGTGGTGCCGGACCATTGGAGAAGTGGAGCAAAGCTGGAGATTAGTAGCTGCCTCTTTCAGCGCAGAAAGCTTCCCCCAACCAGCCAGCTGGTCTCCTCCTTCTCTGCCTGTTTGTTCTGTATGGCCAAGGAGGAGACCAGCCGAGAAGTGCGCTGCCAGGCAGGGGCCACACGGTGCAGGGCAACACGCCACCGCCCGGCCCTGGTGAGGGAAAGCAGTGGGTGTTCCCCGGCGGTGGCCTCAGCCCCGCCACCAGGGAAGTGGCCGCCCAGCTCTGTGTTGTGTGTGTGATTTTTTGGCGCGCGGCACGGAGTCTCTTTTGGCCGGCCCCGATTTTTTTTTCAGAGGGGAATTTTTTTTTTCAGAGGCGGGCCGTATTAAAATGACCAACGGGCTGGAAGTGGCCCGCAGGCCATAGTTTGCCCACCCCTGCTCTAGGAGAAGTTGTTGTGCTACAAGTTATGTCTGACATTCACTATTTAAATTTTTTATTACTGTTTAAAACATTTTCTTCTTTTTAATTTCCTCTTTTACCACTTCAATAAAACAGTACTGACATGTTTAAAACATGTCACTAATAAAAATTTAGATGATGTAACAATTATGATTTTTAATTATTATAAATATAGTAGTTTTTAGCTATAGTGAGTATTAATAAATGCAGTGTGTTTTGCTTATTATGCTCTGGATGGGTATAAAGCAGACAGAGCAACTCCACAAAGCATCCATACAAAGTCTTTTTATTGGTTCAGGCATCCTTATCAACTCACAGTTATGACATGGTTCTTCTTAGTGTCCAATCCTTTGCACATCTGCATTATGGTATAGAAAGATAATAAATCTCATCCCCATGATGAGATTACATGGTAATGGATTCAGGCAACAGTGAGGGAGCCTCCCCCATCCCAACAAGGGTCAATTTAGTGACCAATCAGGATTACAGGATTACATGAGATGGACTACGTTTCCCAGGATACCTTAACTACATTTACCATGATGCGTTCCCTTAAGGGAACAGCTTTCAATTACTAACTAACTATCCCATTAACTCTAAACTATCTGGACAGCACATTCCCTGCCTGGAATTGTAAATTCCACTGACTAAAGTAACTGGATAACTAAGATAAACAGTGAAGAGTAATACTAACTGAATAGCAGATAACTATATAACTAAAATAAACAGTTAGCTATATAACTAAGAGAACCAGTAAATAATAAAGCATCAAACAAAGCAAAGCATGCAAAGCTTGAGGTTCAATCTTCGAGTTCAGCCTTTCTCCGCAGCACCACTAGGTCAGTGACTGGTCTGGTGTAGAGCTTCTTGGTGAAAGTTTGCTGGTCACCTCTGACAGCCGTTTAGGGTGGACAGGTACTCTTGCTTCCAATGGTTCAAAGGGGTGTTGACAAGCAGTTGAATTGGATATTGAGAAGACATCTGCCCTTGTAGAGCATATTCGTGAAAGTCTGGTGGTCACTGGTTGCTGGCGGCCTCTTAGGATGGACCGGCATTCTTGTTTTCAATGGTGCTAAAGGGCATCAGAAGGCTGTTGGAATGGATGGTGCAAAGGCATCTGCCTGGGTTGGGGCCTGCATCTGATCGACACCGACAATTCCTGAGATTCCCCAGCCCAGGTCTGTTTTGAAGGCAAAGGGTGAGTATCTTGGGCCTCTGACTACTTCATTGTGCGCTAAGGTGTCAGGGGCATCGAATCCCAGCAAGAGCAAAATCTTGGCTTCAGGATCTGGGGGGGAAGTGATGAGCCATATGCTTCAGGTGAGGTATGTTGCTAGCTACCTCTGGTGTTGCAATATGGCTACGTTCATCTAGTATCCCATCCCATTCCAACACAGGCAGCAGTAGAAACTGGGAACTTCTATCTAATGACTCTATACAGATTCCAGTAGCTGTGTGTTTTGGTGCAGTGCACATTGATATTGTGAAGTGCACTTCTTCCTTCTGAGCATCAAAGAGGTCAAAGAATGTGGACCTGGCTAGTGAGTGATTGCTCTGAGGATCCAGTATTACATACATCTTCACTGCTACTTCTGGGCGTCCATCAGGGTAGACTTTGGCTAAGCAGATCTGACGACACGAGTGAGGGGCTGGTGTGTTATCGCACATTGTTGTGCAATTGACACTCACCACTGGCTCTGATTGTGAGGCGCATAGTGATGGTTTTCTGTTACTTCTCTGTGAGGGCAGGTCATCTCTTCGTATGACGTCCTTGTAGGCATAGCGTTCTGGCTCAAGGGCATGTGTTGTGGACAGTATGTGGGTCGCCTCAGAATACTTTATGAGGAGGTCATTATCCGTCCCCAGATATGTAGGTAGTACCTCTTGAGGTTGGGTGTAGGTTCCACACTGTGCATTAGAGTTGTCTTGTGGTTGTGGCGAGAACTCTTTTGCCTGTGGATTGAGTGTGGCAATTGTGGTTGGTTGCATGTCAACTTGTTGAGAAGTCAATCACTGGTGGGTTAAGTTGCTTGTTCAGCAGGCTGTAAGACATTGGGGTAGGGTTGCTGATTCTGGGAAGAGAATTTTGGACTTTAGGTCATACAACATCAGTTGGGGAAGATTTGCTGTTGGTGGGAAGTGAATCTCATATTTTAGATCTTACAATGTCTGTTGCGTGACTGAGGTTTAGAGTCTGTGGTTGAGATTCACTCCTATGCTTCCCTTGTTGTGGGAGACTTGTAAGTAACTGAGGCGGTTCCACCTGCTCATTTCGAAGCGAGTGCTGCTCATCCATGTAGGCCTTGACCCATGTATCAGGGCTCTCTTCTCCCAACTCTTCGAGGTCGAAGGTGAAGGAGGCATTGTCAGCCACCTTCCTCAATGCTGCAGCCTGAGCTGTTTTTGTTGCCAAGTCCCTTTGTCATTCGGCCAACTCCAATTGGGCCTGAACTTTGACCAGTTCTGCCTGTTGGTTGGCTTGGGCTTTGGCCATTTCTGCTTGTTGTTCAGCCTGGGCTTTGGCCATTTCTGCTGCTTTAGCTGCTACTGCCACCTTCTGCCGTATCACCTCCTCTGTTGCGCGTAGATCTGCATCTGCTACTGCAGTTTCTACTTCAGCTTCTGCAGCCCAGTCAGCATAACTTGCTGCTTTGGAGGCCTCAGATACACTGCTGCAACGGGAGGATGCTCTGGAAAAATGGTGAGAGCCAGCAGCAGAGATCTTGACCAACTCTGTCCATCCGTCTGCATGATGGCGATACTGCGTGTTCCAATCCTCTCTGAAGCTTGCCACCGCAGGTTGGGTAAGCTTCCTATGCCGTCTGAGGCCACAGGTTTTCTGGAGTATCGCCGCTTCTCCAGAGGTTTGGACACGTAAAACAAGTTTTTGGGAACCAGGCTCCACGCTTACGTCAAGGGTGGGTGGAGGATTCGGGTTCTCTGGTACATCAGAGACATCGGTCATGGCTGAAGAAGTTGCCATGGTTCAAATTGGCAAAAGGTGAATTTTGGAAAATTTAGTGGTTTTCCATGTAATTTCCTTTATTTTGCCAGGGGATGCTGTGTGCAGGTAGCAAAAAGTAGGAGTTTTTGCTAAATTTAGTACTTGAGTATGTAGGTAGCGCTGCACAATATGGCTGCTTTTTGGGTGTGTTGCGTGCTTGCTACACAAGTGGGCGCTATAGGAGGCGTTGTCGCTAAGTCTGAAAGATGTTAGAGCAGAATGTAGGTTTGCCCATTAGTGTTGCTTGCTGCACAAGTTGGCGCTATAGGCCGTTTGGTACTGGCTAGGTCTGGAAGACACTGTTGCTAAGCACAGGTTAGGCTGCAGGTAGTACTGGAACTTTGAATTAAGTTGCTAAATGTTTCCGCCATAGTTACAAAAAACAGAATTTTCATTAGTTAAACACTGGTAAAATTTGGGAAAGTTCCTCTAATTCTTGTGAAAATTCTTTGAATTCTCTGGGAAATTTCTTCTTGACCACCAAATGGTGCTGTGGACTGCCTTGCCGGAGTCTTTAGGGGGTGAGCCCCAAAGGAATTTATTGCTTACTCGGCTGGAAGAGAAATTCATCAAATACAACACTCCAAAGGTTGCATGCAGTGTTATACTTTTAAATTTTCTAGTATAGATATAAGATGGATAAACTCTAAAGAAATTGCTCCTTTGTTCATATAGCTGCTTGAATTAGCCTTGTGTCTTGGGAGGGGGGGGAAATGTGGTCCTTTGCTTTGAAGACGGTCCTTCAACTAATGAATTATGACCCCCAATAAAACGGCCAGAGAGCAACAGGGCCTCTTTTAATTGCCTTTTTGAAGCAGCCGAGCTTAAGAAATGCTAAGCTTTTCAGTTTGAATGAACAGAACAAATTTAGCTTTCCTTTTAGAATACAAGATATTACTTTTAACTCTTCATCTGCATTTGAAGAGTTTGTAGGTAGTAGCTGAGGGAAGACATGGGTACATGGGTCATACCTGGCTCCTCCCTTTGTTTGCAAATTAGTTCTTTCTAAGTTAGCAAAGATGTAACCTGAGACAGAGAAGCTTCTCTTCATGAAGAGAGGGGAGGGGGGATTTGCCCCTTGCTGCATCCACAATGAGGTTTGAGGTATAGATACAAAGGAATAGCATGCACATTTATTCTTGGCTTCAAAATATCTTTGTCTTTATCACAAAATTCAAATTACTTTTGCTTCACTCTACTTCTTGGAATCAAGATTAATTATCTTTCTACTGTTCTGCTTATTACGATCTGGATGGGTATAAAGCAGACAGAGCAACTCCACAAAGCATCCATACAAAGTCTTTTTTGTTGGTTCATCAGGCATCCTTATCAACTCACAGTTATGACAAGGTTCTTCTTAATGTCCAATCCTTTGCATATCTGCATTATGGTGTAGAAAGATAATAAACTCTCATCCCCATGATGATTTAGGCAGCTACATGGTAATGGATTCAGGCAAGAGTGAGGGAGCCTCCCCCATCCCAACAAGAGTCAATTTAGTGACCAATCAGGATTACAGATGTGGCCACATGACATGAACTACATTTCCCAGGATACCTTAACTACAGTTACCATGATGCATTCCCTTAAGGGAACAGCTCTCAATTTCTAACTAACTATTCCATTAACTCTAAACTGTCTGGACAGCACATAGTGTCAACTCTTACCACTTTACAGTTTTATTGTATTAACTATTACAAAAACATGCTAGAAATAAAATGGCTTCAAAATATCTACATTAATAAAATACTAATGGTTTAATTCTTCATGATTCATGTGATGTTTGATAAATCTTTAAGTTAATTATTGATATGTCATTAGTGTCTCTTACTCGATTTTGTAATAATTTATTAACATCAGATGATACCCAAAGTTGATTAAATTAAGCTGCTATAGGAATAATTGAAATGTGATTCAAGGTGTTAAGTTCGGAAGGTCGGGCTTATAAAGACGAGAGACTCTGGTTCAGTAACAACAGCTCTTTATTTTTCGGCTAGAACAAGCTCAAAAGAATAGCAGCCACGGCGGCTCTTTTATAGAGCTCGCCAGGGCTTGGCGGCCAATGACATTGCTTCAAGTCTCCCGTGCTTGGTTTCGACCAATCGCGGCAGACTCTTAGCGAGCCAATCATAACTGCCCTGGTTGTCCAATCAGGTAGCGGTTGAAACGGACCAATGGGAATGCAGGGTTTCAAGTCTGCTAATATGGAACACCCCTCCCCTCTTGGTATCATCCAAGGGATGGGGTGACGTAGTCGCATAGGTAGGCGGGTCTCCGCACCTGCCTACTTGACTTGTGCACTTCATTTAGTCTCTGGTCGTCGGCCAGTTCGGATGGGCTCCGCGTCACTCTCAAACCTCCCGATGGAACTGCCTGGAAGGGTGAGCCAGGCCTATAGCTGCAACTCCTGCCTGGTTCGCTCAGGTTGGTCGAGTCGTTCGCTCCGCTGCTCCCGCCTGGATTTTCTGGGCTGTTCGAGCTTGTCCGGCTACTCCTTTCAGGTGAAGCACCCATCTGCAACGGCTCTGTGTATTCAGGTGAGTATGGTTGGTTTATTGTTTGGCTTCTGCCTGGGGGGTGTTCTGCTTGTGTTGAATTTTTTTCTTTTTCCATGTTTGAGGTTTCCCCCCCCCCGCCCTAATTTCTTTGTTAAAGTCTGTGCTGGCTAGCCTTGACTGTAGCTGGTCGATGTGGCACTTCCAGCTTCGCCCATCGGTTGTTTCTAGGCAGTATGACCGGGGCCCGGTTATTTGGGTGATTTGTACGGGTACCCAGAGAGGGTCCCCGGTGAAAATTTTCACGAAGATGGTGTCGCCGATGTTGAATGCGCGATGTCGCTAGAGGAGCCGGGGGGGTTCTCTGGATTATAAGTGGTATGCAATCGGTCGAGTGACAAGCGGAGTCTTCTGCCCATAAGTAATTCTGCTGGGCATTTCTTAGTGGTTGTGTTAGGTGTGATATGTTGTATCAGCAGCATTTTATTGATTTTTTTCCTGGATATTGCCGTCTTCAATTTTTTGTATGGTTTTTTTTGTAAACTGAACCATTCGTTCCGCCCGCCCATTCACCGCTGGGTGAGCAGGCGACGTTAATGCATGTCTGATGCCTCGGGCCGCCAGGTATTGTTTGAATGCCAGTGCTGTGAACTGTGGCCCATTGTCAGACACTATCACATCTGGCAAACCGTGTGTGGCAAAAAGTTTGTTAAGTTTAGCTATGATGGCCTCTGTTGTTGTTTTTTTCATAGTGCAAACTTCCAGCCAATTTGAATAGGCATCTACGGTTATCAGAAATGTGTGTCCATGAGTGGGGCCGGCGAAATCAAGGTGGATTCGTGACCAGTGGCCTCTGGGTGTTTCCCATTCCAGGAGTGGTGCTGTGGGGGTGGGGTGGATCGCGTTTGTTGGCAACTGTTGCATGCGGCTACCCATGTTTCGATCTGCCTGTCCATCCCTGGCCACCAAGCATAACTTCTTGCCAGGGCTTTTTTCCAGACAATGCCCGGGTGCCTTTCATGCAGCATGTCCAGTACTGTGGTTTGTAATGTTTCTGGTATCACCACCCGATCTCCCCAAAGTATGCACCCTTTTTGAGCAAAGAGTTCAGTTTGCCAGTTCCTGAAGGCTTTAAACATTCGTCTTTGTCATTTTCCGGCCAACCCGATTCTACCCAGCTCAAGACTCGTGCCAGCTGTCTGTCTTTTTTTATTTCGCAGGCAATGTTTGGTGTGGTGAGGAGTGGGCTGGGTAGGGTTTCTATTTGGAGGACTTGTGTGGTGGGTGCCGGGTCATCTTGCACGTCCGGAAGGGATGAACAGCTTAAGGCATCGGCGTGCAAAATGTCCTTGCCGGGGCGGTGTGTGAGCTGGTAATTATAGGCGGCCAAGAACTCAGACTACCTCATCATGTGAGGTGATAGGATGTTTGGGGTGGCCTTGTTGCCCACCAATATGCCTAGCAGAGGTTTATGATCAGTAATGATTGAAAAGGTTCTACCGTAGATGTATTCGTGGAACCTTTTCACTCCGGAAATGATCGCTAAGGCTTCCTTGTCCAGCTGGCTGTAGTTTCTTTCCGGCTTGGACAGGGTTCTTGAAAAGAAGGCAATGGATGCCTCTTTTCCATCTGGTAAGGTATGACTGAGGATTGCCCCCACTCCAACAGTGATGCATCGCATGTAATTGTTAGTGGTAGAGTTTCACTATACTGGATGAGGACTGCTTTGGAAGTTAAGAGGTTTTTTATCTGTTGAAAGGCGTTTTCCTCCTGTTTTCCCCAAGTCCAGGAGGCGGTTTTGTCCAACAGTCTATGCAAAGGTTCCGCCACAGTCGCCTTTTGGGGTAGGAAAACATTATAAAAGTTAATGAGTCCTAAAAACGCCTGAAGCTCCGCTTTGTTTTTTGGTCTGGGGGCTTCCTTGATGGCTTTGAGTTTTTTCTTGGTGGGGTGAATTCCGTGTTTGTCTAGGAGGTACCCCAAAAACTCAACCCTCTTGGTGCATAGTTGGCATTTCTCTTTTTTAACTTTCAGGCCAGAGTCTTTAAATTTTTGGAGTACTGCCCTTAGGAGTTTTTCTAGTTGTTTTTTATTAGCCGCTGCCACTAATACATCATCAAAGTATGGCACTACTCCCTTAATGCCTCGCAGCATCCTTTCCATGAGGCTTTGGAAAACCCCAGGCACTACACTGATGCCAAATTGGAGGGGGTTGCATTTAAATGCCCCCCGGTGTGTCACGATCATTTGTGCCTCGGCGGTTTCTGCATCGACCGGCAGCTTCTGATAGGCTTGTGCCAGGTCGAGTTTTGCAAAGACCCGGCCTCCCCCCAGTGAGTGCAGGAGGTGCTGGACTACTGGCACGGGGTAGGCACTTTGCTGCAAGGCATGGTTGAGGATGGCCTTATAGTCCCCACAGATTCTTATGGAGCCATCTGGTTTGATTGGGGTGACTATAGGCATTTCCCAATGGGCGTGGTCAATAGGCTCCAATACCCCTTGGTGATGAGCTTATTTAGTTGCTCGTCTATTTTAGGCTTGAGTGCAAATGGCACTCGCCACAGTTTGAGGCGGATAGGGGCGACATCTGGGTTAAGACTGAAGGAGATTGGGGACCCCTTGTACTTGCCTAAGGTGTTGTCGAAGACCTCTTGAAAGTCAAGTGCCGCTTCCCAATCTTCTTCGTTTGTGTGGTGGATACCAGCCATTTCTATCCCTAGTGGCTCGAACCATTGTAGCCCGAGCAAGCTGGGGCGGTCTTTGTCCATGATGGTGAGTGGCAGTATGTTGGTGCGGCCTTTGAATGTGATTTTGAAGTGCCCGATGCTGGTTACGGGGATGCGGTTTCCCTGGTAGTCTCTGAGAATCAGTTTTTGGTTGCTTAGTTCGTGTCGGCGTATGCTGGGTATTAGGTGCTTGATGGTGTGCCAGGAGACCATGGAGAGGTAGGATCCAGAATCCACCTCCATGGAGCACGGTTGGTTTTCAAAGTTTACTGTTACGTGTACCTTTCGGGCGTCTATGGTTGAAGAGTGGCCGATGACAACCGTTTGATGGGTCTCATCTTTCCGCGGCGCCTCGTTGAATCGTTTGGTCCGACCATCTCAGCTCCATCAACTGTCAGTCTGGCGATCCCGATGCTTTGGGGGGGTGCCGTCCCATCGTCTAGGGCTGCCGCCTCGGCGCCGGGGGCTGTGGTTGCATTTATTTTGGCATACTTTTGCGATGTGCCCCCACTTCTCACAATGCTGACAAATGGTGTCAAGAAAATGGCGTTCAGAGCGGGGGTGATTGCCTCCGCATCCAGCGCATTGGAATCCTGACTTACGACCCTGCCGGTCTCATCGATCACTTTCCAACTGAAGCCGGTGGATCTCTTCCTCGTTGTAGTTGCTGTCAGAGGGGGATTTGATGTTGCCGTGGTGGGTGGAGGTGGTGTGTTTCTCTGGTGTTGAAGCTGTCTCACTGACAGGATGGCGGTCGGTTCCATTTGATTGCCGCATTCGAGCCGCTGATTTGCGGGTGGCTTCTGTTGCCGTTGCTTCAGCTATGGTGTCGGCGAGGGAGATGCTGCCCTTTGCCATCAACTTGCTTTGTAGTGTGGGGTCTTTTAGGCCGAGGATGACCCGGTCGCGCATGGCCTCTTCTAGGTCAGTGAATCCGCAAAACCCTGCAAGGTCCCTTAGATCGGCCACGAATTCGCTGATGCTCTCACCCTCATGCTGGTCTCTTTGGTAAAAGTTGTGCCGGCGAATGAGGGTGGGCACGGCCGGAGCATAGTGGTTTCGGAGGATGGGTGCAAGGTCATCCCAATCCATCGTCTTGATGTCTGCGGGTTTCGCCAAAGCCTTGGCCATTTTAAACATGGCGGCCCTGTAGTGTGATAGGAATACAGCCCGTTTCCGGTTGCCATTGGCGTCTTTCAGGTTGCTGCATTCCAAAAACATCTGAAACCGGTCGATGTAGGGCTCCCAGTCCTCAGTGGCCGGATTAAAGGGTGCGGGTGGCATGGCGTTCCTGGCCATCTTGATGGTTGTTTCACACTGTTTACCACGTGCTGGATTGTCTCGTTGTCTTCTCTATCCCACCCTTGTCGCCAGTGTTAAGTTCGGAAGGTCGGGCTCATAAAGACGAGAGACTCTGGTTCAGTAATAACAGCTCTTTATTTTTCGGCTAGAACAAGCTCAAAGAATAGCAGCCATGGCGGCTCTTTTATAGAGCTCGCCGGGGCTTGGCGGCCAATGACATTGCTTCAAGTCTCCCGTGCTTGGTTTTGACCAATCGTGGCAGACTCTTAGTGAATCAATTATAACTGCCCTGGTTGTCCAATCAGGTAGCGGTTAAACGGACCAATGGGAATGCAGGGTTTCAAGTCTGCTAATATGGAATACAAGGTCCAGTGAAACTTCAGTGGAAACTAAACAATTACCTTGGCTGGAAACAATATACAGTATAAGATGTACTAAACAAAAGAGAAACACAAAATAATGAAATAAAAATATTTTCATATGTGGTGCACATTTTTTGTTCAATGTGCCAGCCTGCCACAATCTTGTCTTACTTGTCCCATCTGAATGTCTTAAATTTCCCCCCTCAGCAATATTTCATAGCTAAATGTATAGAATGTTGTTTTGTTTAGAAACATTAATTTTAAACATTTAAAAATGTGTATTTCTGCTAATTTCAAAGCTGTCATGTGTATGTGGCTGATTCTGTTGTTGGCAATATATCCAATAGAAAACCAGAAAAATAGAGAATATTCACTAACTCTTATAACATTATTCCTTTTGATGTCTGATATGATTAATGTAATACCTTCTTGAGTGTTTTTCTTCACTGTCTTACAATTTCTTTGCTTGTATTTCTCATGTACCTTTCTGGCTATATATATATCTACATGGAGGGAAGCATGTAGTGGGATACCCCAACATTCTGTCTTAAGCCCAGTATTCTTCAATACTGTTGCTAACTTAGATGAAGGGACAGAAGTGGAACTCATCAAATTTGCAGACACCAAGCTGTGGGAAATAGCCAACACTTTAGCACAGGATTGTCAAACTCCTGATCCGTGGGCCAGATGCATCACACGCTGGCTACACCCATGCCTGATTTAGCGAAGGGGGGAGAAGTCCCAGTACGTGACATGATACTGCCGTGATGATGTGAGTTTGACACCCCTGCTTTAGAAGATAGGCTCAGGATTCAGAAAGATCTTGACAAACTTGAACACTAAGCCCTATTCAACAAAATACAATTCAATGTTGAGAAAAGTAAGATTTTACATTTAGGCAAGAAAACCAAAAGCACAGGTGGTACTGGTTCAACAGCAGTTACTGAGAGAGGGATCTAGAATTCCTAGTAGACATCACTTAATTATGAGCCAAATATGAGTAGCAACTGCCAAAAAAGCCAACTCAGTTCTAGGCTGCATCAACTATCTACTGTCTACTATTGAGTTCACCCCTTTCCTAAGAGGTCTGTAGTGGGCGTGCATAAGCGCATCAACATGCCTACCGTCCCTGTCCTATTGTTTATTTTTCTTATATGTATCCATTTCATGTATTCATAACTATGTATATACTTATACCTATTATCTTGTAAGCGATTGACAAATCAAAATAAATAAAATAAAAATAAAATAAACTGGGGGATAGAATCAAGGTCACATTAAGTGTTAGTACTGCTTTGGTAAATATCGCATCCAGTTTTGATCACATTACAAAATACATATTCAGGCTCTAGAAAAAGTGCAAGAACAACAAGGATGATTAGGGGAATTGAGGCTAAAACTTAAGAATGGTATACAGATATGTCTAGGGTGGCTGACAAAGAGAAGGACTAAGGGTGACATGAAAGAAATCTTTAATATTTAAGGGGCTGTCACAAAGGGAAAAAAAGGGACACGGTGGCTCAGTGGCTAAGACGCTGAGCTTGTTGATCAGAAAGGCTGGCAGTTCGGCAGTTCGAATCCCTAGCACCGCATAATGGAGTGAGCTCCCATTACTTGTCCCAGCTTCTGCCAACCTAGCAGTTCAAAAGCATATACAAATGCAAGTAGAAAAATAGGGACCACTTTGGTGGGAAGGTAACAGCATTCCGTGAGCCTTTGGTGTTTAGTCATGCCGGCCATATGACCACAGAGACATCTTCAGACAGAGTGGGCTCTGTAACGGCTTTGTAACGGAGATGAGCACCGTCCCTAGAGGTGGAAACAACTAGCACCTAGGTGCGAGGGGAACCTTTACCTTTACCACAAGGAAAAGGGGTTCACTGTATTCTTCAAAGCATCTGAGGGCAGGACAAGAAGTAAACTGGGTGGAAGATCATTAAGGAGAGATCTAACCTAGAACTAAGGATAAATTTTCTGACACTGAAAACAATTAATTAGTGGAATAGTTTGCCTCCAGGAGGTATGGATGTTCCATTACTAGAGTTTTTAAAGAAGAGATTGGCAGTCATTTGTGTGAAATGGTACAGTGTCTCCTACTAGAGGTTGGACGGGAAGAGTCCCAAGATCGCTTTCAACTCCGTAATTGTGATATTGTGCTGAATCAAACTCTGCTGAAATAGATAGATGTGTGCCTAACATGCTATTTTCTTTTAGGATAAGCAGTTTTACAGTATGCTTCACATACTTTTGGAAGAAAATAAAGAATTAAAATAGTAAACCAAAATAATTATAAATAACAATCCAGCTAAAGCCTCTTTGTTTAGCCTTCTTTACCCACTTCTCAAAATTGTTTTCCATAAAAATTATTCTGCATTTCCTCTGCTTTCTTGAAAGATACACGCTTTGCTTCTCTTTAACTACATTTTTACAACACTTTTTTTCCTACAATATATATACATTTTATGCTACATAGTCATTCCATCTGTTGGAAGAAATATCCTTCTGGGTTCAGTTCCAAGTGGGAAGACACTGGAAACACGGTGACTGCTTGGAAAGATGGTTTTAGTGGTGGACAGCACCACATGCCTTGGAGCTCCTGAGTGAAAAAGGGAAGAGATGCTGAGAGTCCCTTGGTTTTATGCCCTCCCTGGGCTTTGAACTTGCTTCCTGTTCCTGTATCCTGATTGGTTGTTAGATTCCCATGGGGCCATGCAGGGGTGGCTTGGTTGAATCTTGCTGGGTGATGCAATCTTCCCAGGTGCCATGTGGTGAGAAGGGTAGAGAGCTAATCCTATCATGCCCTGATCCCATCACCCTGGTGTTGAAGGGGGGGGGCACAGAGCTGCAGGAAGCTGCTTTGTCAAAGACATGTTTCTTCTTTTCTCATTGATAGAAATACAATATTCTGCCTTTTTAATATTTCCTAGAATATTTCATTTTTCTAGGAGAGGGGAGGGTGCTAACTTTCTACACATCTCAGCCCTAATCAGTGGCAAGTTCAGTGACCAGCTGACTAAAAAAACATTATTGCATCACACTTTGAGTTTTGCTGTACGAATTAGTTAACAAAGTAGAAAACAAGTGGACTCTTCTAAGAAGCTCCCAATACTAAGAACCATCCTCCATTTTAAAAAAAAATTCTCATTTTTTTTCATCAAACATTCTCTTATAGGGATTTATCTAATTCACAAATACCATTCCTGTATTTTCTTGTTACTGGAGTTCCACACAATTCTGTGGCAATCTATAACAATTCTTTTCACATTGTTCCAAACAGCTTCTCTTATTCTCTTATCTCCACTTTAATTAATTCTGATAGAAGATCAATCTATGGATCAGACTCTCTCATCAGTCTTGTATTTTTTTCATCATGAAGGAATCAATCATGCCTTTAGATTTGTATTGATTCCTTTGTTATATATATTCTTGCTTAAATCACATACTATATTTGAAACAAACTATTTTATAAAATAACAAACCATCTTTTCATTCATTCCTGGATTCCAAAATGGCTGAATTTTGTTTCCCACTCTTGGAAGAAAGGACCACATGCCTTTGAGCTCCTGAGCGAAAAAGGAAAGGAATGCTGAGAGTCCCTTGGTTTTATGCCCTCTGTTGGGATTTGAATTTGAGTTTGTATTCTTATTGTTAGACTCCCATGGGGCCATGCAGGGGCAACCCTGTAGGCTGTCCTGAGTCCCAGGCTTGGTTGAGTTTTGCTGGATGATGATGTAATGAAAGGGCTTTGGGCAATTCTTATTATGGCTCTACCTGGAGAGGTAGATCTTTGTTATGTAAAATAACACTGCCCCAGGCCTTAATAGCCCATTGACAAAGGCGGGGGGGGGGGGGGGGGGAGTTTCTGCCTGTCTACTTCTCTTTTAGGGGAAATATTCTGCCTTTTTAATATATCCTAAAATATTTCTTTTTCTAGGAGAGGGGTAGATTATAACTTCCAACACTACTTTCCTAATATTTTTTTCGTTTAGATTGCAGCGTTTTAGAAGGTTACAGTTTCTTAGAAAATTTATTCCTGGTTCTTCTAATCCGGACATTAATTGGAGTACAGCACATAAATATCACCAGGCAAGGATTCTTACATTAATCCATTTCTACAATTAGCAAGGATACTTTCAGACATATATTAGCTCTTTCATTCCCTGTGTGCCTTTCAGTCTATAAGAGCAAACTACCTCAATTTTGATTAGCATTATATCTTCACTCTTTTACTTTTATTAGACCTACAATAGATATATATTGTTAACTCATGTTAGTTACCATTTCTATTTTAAGATGCAGTCTCCTGCATGCTTACTTGTTATCAGATGTGGCTATCATTATTGATCTCCTCTGTCCAGCCTAGGTTTGGGCAACTGAAATTCATAAAATATTAGAATTGATAAAGATGAAACCTTTCAAAGTACTACTTGATGGAGAGCTCTGTGGAAGAGGTTTGTTCACTCGTGAAGTTACTGTTGTATTCTTCTACCTTTTCCAATATGGGACCTCTCCAAATATGTAAGTTCACAGCTAGAGAGCACAGATTGAGGAAGGTTGTGATGTTTCCTTGGAACTTTGAACCATCGAATTATAGGCCTCGCTCAGAGCAGTCTCAAGGATAGTAAAGGTTCAGTAGAAACATTGACTAGTGGAGCCCTAGCTGTTGAGCTATGCCTGCCTGTTGAAATTCGAAGTGCCCTAATATAAACGAATAATACTTTTTTCCCGCATTCTCAAGGTGATCTCTCTGATTTTGGAGATACGTATTTAACGGCTATCTCATGCATTGTAGGAGGCTCTATATCCGCATTATGCATATAATATATTATAATATATTATAATAGATTAGCACGGGCTACAAGAGGCGGGAACGTCCTCAACGTAGCTCCCGCCGCTCTTGCGTTACTCCTCCCCGTCTTTATCTTCCCTTCTTCTCCTTCCTCCCCACCTAGCCAAAGTGTTGCCCCTCCCCCCTCCAGGGTGCTTCTCTTCCTTCCCTCAATGGCGGTTGGCGCATGCGTGGTGCCGGAAAGCGGCCCGGGCCATGGTGGCCGTTTAAAGGTAACTGATTCAACAGAACGGGAGCCCTGGATTTTTGCACCGAATTTCTCTCCTTCCCAACTCCGCCGTGTTGTCAGAATATGACAAATTTTCGGCTTTAGAAAAGAAGGAAAGGGAGAAACGCCTGAAAATTTTCGCGTCTCCCCTGGACGTTTCAGGCCATGCAACTCCCACCCAACCCCCTCAAAATAAGTATTTGAGGCGGCGAGGTTTTTTTACTCCCTTGCGCAAGAAAGCAGCTTACCTATATTTAGCCCCCACCCCGCTCTCGCTAAGACTGAGAGGAGTTCTTTGCCCTGTTCCTTAACGCTTTGTCCACCCTATTCATTTTACTAATAAAAAGTGGAAGGAACCTCCCTCCCCCCCTTAATTTCCACAGCGCTCTTTCTGAATACGGGGCCACCTTATAACCAGAAAGGCTCGGGGGAAAGCTGGTAAGCGAGTGAGATATACAAGGAACCCGTTGGCTTCCCATTTCCAGTGTACGAGACACAACGTCGTGTGTTGTGTACGGCTGCTCCTGTAGTCTGTGGCACGCCGGTAACCTGTCCCACGTTCTCGTGGGAGGTTGCTTCCCAGTGAGGAGAATCCGCTAGAAAGGGAGGATTTGGGAGCTGGTTTGGTTAGCCCACAAGCTTCCTCTCTGTTATCAGTTTTGCTCGACGAGGGAAGACGTAATCCCCTCTCCCGATCTGTACCCTCCCCAATACCCACTGGGCACCGCTGTGTCCGTTAGAAGGAAAGAAACCAAAAGCCACCCCCTTTCTCGTTCCTCCTTCCTGCGGGGGGGGGGGGAGGAAAGCGTGAAGAAGCCAACGCACCCCTCCCCTCCATCCCTTGCAGAAGAAACTCAGTTTGATCTAAGCGGATCAGCTGCGTTTGTTAGCAAGCGGCCCCTCCGTTCCGGAGAGCCAGCAGGGCCCCTGCTTCGCTTTTCCTTACATCAGCAGGGCTGGCACTCCCGTAGTCTGGAAAAAGAAGAGTAATAAGGAAAGCAAAGAGATGGTTCTTGCACTAGCGGCAGGGAGTTGTGAAGGTTGGTGACTCGGGAGAAACGGCCGGGGGAAGGTGGTGTAGGAAGAAAGGGAGGCGATGGGTCTTGGTGGGGCGGGTGGCGACGACGGCGGCGCCCCAGGAGGGGTCCAGGTGGGGAATTTGGACCGGCAGAGGAGTGGAGAAGGGGGAGGCGGAGGAGTTGTGGCGGCAGAATCTGGAGACTGAAGGTGCTGCATCGCCATGAGATCGACCGTCTACAAAGCAACCGCGACAACGACAACGACGGGGCCGGGCTTGCTGGAGCCTGGCCCGAAGGAAGAGGAGGAGCCGCCGCCGCCGCATCTCCGCCAGCCTCCGCCTCCCCCGCAGAACCAAATCCCCGTGCCGGCCCCCGTGGCGGCAGCGGGCCCCAAGGGCCGGGCAATCGTTCCGGCCGCTGCGGCTCCCGGACAACAGCAACAGGAAGGTGGCGGCGGCGGCGGCTGTTGGGGCGGCCTAGTGCCCTCGCCGTGCCCGGCAGGCAGTACTCGGCAAGCGGGCGTGGGCGATGCCGCCGGCAGCTCCCGCCCCTCCAAGTACCAGGCGGTGCTGCCCGGACACACCGCTGCTGCTGCTGCTGCAGCCACCGTCGCCAAAGACGGCAAGCGCGGCGGCTCCCACGCCGGGCCTGGAGGACCTCCAGCGTCTCTTTCGCCACCGCCTCCGCCGCTGCTGTCGTCGGCTTCCGCTACGGCCGAACCCGGGCAGCCTCCCCCACCCCCAGCAGTGGCATCCGGGGGTTCTCCGGTTTCATCGGAACCAAGCGGCAAGTGGAAAAGTGCTAGTAGTAGCAGCAGCACCGGGAGCGGCGGCGGGAACAGCCTTCGGAAGAGCCCCATGGGGGCCGGCGGGGGCAACTCTAGCCAGGCGGCCTGCCTCAAGCAGATCCTGCTGCTCCAGTTGGACCTTATCGAGCAGCAGCAGCAACAGTTGCAGGCCAAGGAAAAGGAGATCGAAGAACTCAAAGCCGAGAGGGACACAGTGAGTTATGTGTTGGGTAATGTGGGGTGGGGGGGGCTAACGTTCAAATTGGAGTGAATTATATTCGGGGAAAATGTGGTAACTCCAGGGTTAATAAATGTTGGGTGTGCACTGATTTTTGAAGGGTTAGTTTTGGGACCCTGGTGTTAACAGTGGGAGGGGTTAATGTAAATGTAATGTAGGGGATGCATATGCTTATTGAGAGTGAATGTGTAGATGTGTAGAAAAATGGGGTAGGGCAAACTGATACTGATAATGGGTAAAGGGATGAGAGCAAAATATGATTTTGGCACCTAGTTTGGGGAAAGAGATTGGACTGTAGATTCAGATTTAAGCAAGAAGGATTAAGAATTCCACAGAGATATCCCCTACCAATCGCAATAGGATTCATTAGTAGAAGACTTGGTAAAGAGTTCAATGTAATTAGGGATTGACTCCTGAAATGGAAATCAAATGTAGGAATAGTATGGAAGAGATTAATTGTGACTAGAAAATAAGAGTTTCTTAAAATTCAAACATTAGGAGTTTCTTTTCTGTATAATCAGTACAACAAATAGCAATAACAATGTGCAACTAAAGTGTTAGCTTGGTAATTACAGTAATTGGACTTGTAATATTGATATATGCCAGGTTAAGCAACCTATAAGGTTAATAACCTAGAGGTTATGTCAAGACTTGGCTACCTGATAGTGCATCCAAAGGACCTTAGTACAACCCAGATATGTAATATTTGGAGATGGATTATGGAAAGAGCTGCAGCTATTTAGAAGGAGGAAGGGTATATGGCCCCAGGGCAGGAAGTCTTTGGCAACACCAGGGTTAACTTAAAGCAACAGATATTTGGGGAAGTGTATGGCAGAAAATGAGTTAATTTAAAGGGGGCAGCAAAAACAACCAGCTACAGTTTATGTCATGTGGACACCAAATGTGTAGAAGAAGGGTCTTTTAACTAGTACATTTAGAGCTGTAGGTTTGGTACTATCTTCTATCTCCATTCTTCTCTGGGATTTCCTTCCTCTCATTTTCCAGAAGCACAATCCACTTTTTAATTATGAGTGTTGCAGAAAAAACAGTATGTGCCACTCTGATAAGATATTCCTTTTTATCTTTGTCTAGACCAAGGGTCTTCAAACTTGGCAAGTTTAAGACTTGTAGACTTCAACTTCCAGAATTCCTGAGCTAACATGACTGGAGGAGGAATTCTGGGAGTTGAAGTCCACAAGTCTTAAAGCTGTCAAGTTTGAAGACCCCTGGTCTAGACCCTACATATCCTATCTTGCCCTCCCAGATGTAAAATGATATAAATTATGTAAAATTCTGTTGTTCAGAACCCATAAGTTGCAGTATGAGGACTGATGTTACTGAAGAATTAATCTTCTCCATTCAAAAGAAATGCCTACTCTAAGCATGGGAATATATTAGAAAGTGTCCATTGCTTTCTTATCCTGTTACTAATAAGTAAATAGAGTATGGCTTGAAGAGAGAATGTGGATCAGCCGTAAATGAAGATTGATTTATTTTGCTGTTTTTAAGAGTGCTATCTGAAGCACGAATTGCATAATGTACATTTCTTAGCTGTAGTCCCAGAGTCCTAGAATAGTTGTTTGATGGTTTATTATTTTAACTGTTCCTCCTCCAGCCCTTCTCTAAATTGCCAGAAAGATTTTAATCCTGGACTGTATACATGACAAGTCTGCAGCCTAAAAATAGCCCCCTCTAACCAGTTCCTGCAGCTGCTTGCACCCATTATTACTAAGGAAAGAAATATTTTCCTCTGCTTTAATCATAATCATCGGGGTCTGTGTTCAAAGTGCATGTGGGGTAGGATAGTAGCATTAGAATCTGGTTTCAGGAAGTAGCATAAAATATTTATTTTACTGTTTGAATCAGAAAACTGTTTCCAACATTACAATGTAAAAAAAAGTCTTAGGCCTATGCAAAGTGAACCAATATGAAGGAGGCAGCTGCCATTTTGCTGTCAAGGATGTTATGATAGGAGACTGAGTAGTTCACATGCTCCTGCACAGGCTTGCAAAAAAAGAGCAAATCATAAATATGCACACCAGGAGGAGCTAGAATATGCACAGAAGAGTTAAATGAAAGTTTGTGAATTCGGTGGATACTCGAACTGCTGGTTTGATTGTTGCTGTGTTAATTGCAGATTTATAAGGTATCTACAATGATTCTCTTTTTGTTCTGTTTTCCACCCTTTCTTCCTATGAGGTTTCTCTTTTCAGTTTCAGTTATACAAATCCTAGAATATCCTTCTTCATATCATTACTCTTACATGTTATTTACAATACTAATTTTTAAAATAGAAGCTTTTTGGAAATTGATTTTAAATTGTACATTCTAAGAATTAATATCTAGATATTTAATAAATAAGTAAAGGTCTGGGGCCTTGACTGCACCTGCATGATTACCATCTGCACTTTTTTGACAACCCCCACCCCCCAAAATCACCTCCACTCTACATTGAAAAAAACTGCTGGTGCTCCTAACACCCTCTCTTAGCAATATTTCTTATACATATTATTTGCATTGTCTGGTCATGGGTGGGGGAAATGAGTTTTTGTAAGTTGTATGAACCTGTCAAGACTGCCAAACTATTATTCCACCTGAAAGCCATCAAAAACTTTTTGCAATACTTTAAATCAGTCTTATATCCTACAGCTGTGGCTGAAATGGGACAGGATAAATAATTTGGAACAAAATGAACTTTCTCTGAGTGACACCTATGGGTGCTTGTCTTCTAGCAATATTTCTCTTGGAATCTGGCAGGCTCTTTATTCATCTGATTTTATTTTTACATTCTTTTAATTTTAAAAAAGGCAAGCCAATATGGTAAACATACTTAAAACATTACTTTTCTTGGGTTTTTTTTTTTTTGTAAACCTGAAGGGCTATAGACATAGCCATATAGACACTTGTACTCCCTTTTAGTTATTGGTATTCAGCTGACAATTTTTTTATAAAAATCTGTTCCAATATTCTAAATGCTTTTGAACCATCCTTCAGCTTTATGAGGTGGGTTGGGCTGAAGGAAAGTGTCTGGGACAGTCACCTAGCCAGATTCTGAGTTGGAAAGCACTCTCAAACTTTTATTTAGTCGTTTCATGCAGTTATGAGGTAATGTGATTCTTGAGGCATTTATAATTTAATGTTCTGGGAGTAAAAATATCCTAAATTGAAATATTAAATGTACACTATTATGTGCATATAATTCAAAATAGAACATACAAATAGTTCTCAAGTTAAGATCATCAGGGAACCTGCCCCTCATGGTTGTATTTTGTGATGGTCATAAATTGGGGTCACCCACTTTGTTAAGCAATGCTTTGCTATGGGCTGGTTTTACTGAAAATGAAAATAAATGTCAGTTTTGTCAAACCATCATAAACTGGTTATATGACCAAGGGACATTGCAAATAACCATAAATGTAAGCCAATTGCAGAGTGCCTGGAATGCCATCCCATGACCATGGGTTGGTGCATCAGAACTTTAAATCCAGTTCATAAGTACCTCCAGGGAAGACCATGGTAACTTTGGCTTCTAAGCAACTAATTGTAAGTCAAGGACTGTCTATACATAGGTCCAGCTCACGTTAACAAAAGAAGCAACCAAAGATACAGTTGCTTCTCTAAATTCTTAATTCTAGAAATTTCATCTTTCTCTCATAGAAGCAATTGAATCCACTGATTTGGAAATTGAATCCCTACATTATTAGAGCTGTTTCAAATACAACTTTCATTTACATGCTTTAAACTAAACAGGCAAATATACACTGTTACTTTTTGAAATTGTCATGCAGTCCCAAGAAAAGTTGAGTATGGTTTAATGAGCTGCAATGAAGTGCTTTGTGCATGCCTTGGCATGCTCCAATGTACCTTTTTGCATTTGAATCCATAGTACTGACAGTTCTAAACATTATTCTCCGTGATAGTTTACATGTAGTAAAAGTAACATCCATGGTATTTCCTCATAAAAGGGAAGTAGTCTTCCTTTTTTGAAACAAAAACTGTATCCTGGCAAAGAGATGCAGCATTGGGTAGCTAACTTAGTAACACTGGCATACAACATCGTATGCACATTTAATGCAGATTATTGTTGCTAGTCATCTATCTGATGATATATTTCGGAAAAGAATGTTTTTCTTTCCTACATACACATGGTGTCAATCTTGTAAATTATTTTAAACATATCATTACAGATAGACCTTGACTTAATAACCATTCATCTAGTGACCATTCAAAATTACAACATAACTGAAAAAAGTGTGTAAAAAGGTTTTTTACACAACCATTCAGCATCCTTGTAATCACATGATTAAAAGTCAGACATATGGCATGTATTTATTATGGTTGCAGTGTCTCAGGGTCATGTTCTCTCACCTTTTACAACTTTCTGACCAGCAAAGTCAGTGAGGAAGCTAAATTCACTTAACCCATATTATTAACAACTGTGATTATTCATTTTACAAAAAAGTTTGTAAAATGGGTCAAAACTCACTTAACAATTGTCTTGCTTAGCAAAGGAAATTTGAGGCTAAATTTTGGTCATAAATTGAGGACTATCTGCATACAATATACTGGTAAGCACTGCAGACTTAGCAATATTAAAATTATAGTGCAACTTGTGTAGAACTTATACTTTGTTTCTATAGTGTCAAAGTTGAGTAAGTATTAGTAATTACAAACATTGTATTTTGTTAATGGAATACCATTTAATACCAAATTGCAATGTTGTGTACTTAGCTTCTTGCTCGAATTGAGCGTATGGAAAGGAGGATGCAGTTGGTGAAGAAGGACAATGAGCGTGACAAACATAAGATATTTCAAGAGTATGAAACGGAAGAAAAAGTTGACCCTGATATACCAGAGAAGCTGCCTATAGAATGCCCGCCACCAGAACTCCTGGAGACTTCCCAGCCGCTGCCTTTGAAACATTTCCCATGTGGAAGAAATGGGAAGGGTCACAAACGGTAAAATTAGAAAGCTGCACTTATATGTTTTTAAACCTGTTCTGTTAGAGTTATGATCAATGAACTGTGAAAATTTTTGTTCTACAAAAGAGCTTTCTGTTACTTACAAACAAATTATAATATCCTGCAAAATCAATTATTTAAAACATCAGTGATTAAATCTAATATCAAAAATATTGACTATACTGTGAATGAATCAAATTCAATTGATTCAGATCCCAAACCACAAAGTAATTCAGATTGAACTGAATTTGGTTAAAATGTAAAGAAATGTAGCATCAAAACATGTGTGCTTGCTTTTTAAAAAAATTAAGACAAGTTGCACTAAAATGAATCTCTATAATGTCTGCATTTTGATTTAGAATTGTTAGCCAAAGAACAGAGGGGATTGATTTGTATTTTTTTAACATTCCATATTTGAATAGGAAACCCACCATTTGTATGTTGGATTATTTTTACTTTACGTTTTAATTTCGTTGTATATTGTGAATATTTTTTTTAAAGTTCAAGCTATTTGTGCTTTTTCCTTTATAGCCATTGGAGAACATGAATCTCTCTTCAGAGCCAAATCATGTTCAATGGAGCACTCTCCCTTTTAGTGGTCTCTTAAGTAGAATTATATGCAGGAAATATTACTTTTAATCATAATCTGCATAAGAATCATGATAATTGTTGATATGTTAATATTTTCATCAGTCTTTGTTCCTCCCTTTTGCCAAGGGAAAAAAAAGAGGACATAGTGTGTCTTATACATCCATTCTACTATTTTCTTTTAGGGTAAGGAACTTACAGAGTGAAGAAAGAAAATACTAATTAGAAGGCACAAAAATAAAAATATAGGAAATAATAAAATGCAACATATTTATTGTATTTTACTTACCTTTCTAGCCTTACAGACCATTCTTTTTACTACCACGTCCATAATCATTTCTTACATTGCCTTTTCTTTTTAAAATACATATTTTGATGGTAAAAATATCTTACATAGAAGAATTTTGGAGATAGGTCTGTGATTAAAGCATTAATTACTGCTGTACTTTTTAGCAATGAAAGTGTTTAATGAACACTTTTACAATTTACTTTATGCACACCCACAAATTTATTTAAAGAAATATTAATGCTGTTGCATCTCTCCCACATTTACAGATGGAGTGATAATGAGGATAGATTTCAGACAGCTCATGACTTGCAATTGTTATTGATTCACAATAATCTACTGATTTCTGGTTTTGAGATAAGCACTTTATTCAAACTAGGAGTTTCATTGAATACTATCTCTAGTTGATTAGGAGCTATAAGAGAGTATTTTTGTTGATTTGGCATGATTCTGAATTCTGAGATCCGAATAATTGTGCTCAACTACATCTTGTGACTTCTTCAAGAAAACTTTTCTTAAATCCATATATTAATTTCCTTTAAATCTTAGAACTAAAATATTGTTGGACTTTAATTTAATTTCTAAATTTTAATTCTCTTGATAAAAGCTAAGGTCCTGTGTAGCCTTTTCTACTTGCTCCTATTAGCCTTTCCCTGTACTTTTTCAGAAAATCTGCATTTGGAAGTGCTGAGAGGAAAACTCCAGTGAAGAAGCTAGTAGCTGAATTCTCAAGAGTCAAATGTAAAACTCCAAAGGCTTCTCCACTAAAGGAGGAACCCAGTAGTTCTTTAACTGAGTCAATAAGCAGACGTGAACTGCGAAGTCAGGAGACTCCAGAGAAAACACGATTATTGGTGGACACACAGTTGAAGTCTTCGACTCCATTGAAAGGACCTGGGTGCCATTCAAAGGACAAAGGTTCCTGCAGTGAAATAGAAGATTTGCCGTACCTTTCCACCACTGAAATGTATTTGTGCCGGTGGCATCAACCACCACCTTCTCCGTTGCGAGAACCTTCTCCCAAGAAAGAGGAGACCGTAGCAAGTAAGAGGCTTGCTTATGCCTTTGTGGGATTGGTTTGATATTGGGTTGGAGGGGGAATGAACCTCATTAATTGGGGGTCTCTTTAAGAGTTTTTTGAACACTTGAAGACAGCTAGAGAACAACATTCCATTTCTGAGTGATGCTGATGTAGGTGATTGACTGGGTCTGGAATATCAAAGTCTTTGAAACCCTGCCTGTTCTAGACTGTGTGTGAGCAGTGTATGAAGACCAACCACCCTGTTTAATGAACTGTGGTCATATTTATAAATAACAGTGGCATTTATGTCTCAATATGCTCACAATATATGAAATAAACACCCCTTTATGTCACTGTCTGTTCCCTTTCATGATATGGGGTTGATTTGTGCACATGAAAAAAATGTATCAGCTAACTAATTCTTGAAAATTAGCTTAACTGATCCAAGAGTATTTGACTTGTTTGCATGATTGAGTAATCTGGTATTTCTGAAGTCTGCTTTCATTTCTTTCCTAGGCAACTCCTCAGTTATAACCTATTTGACTGTACAATACTGCAAATTTGCTCTGACTTGTTTTTTAGTTACTAAGGTTAAGCTTTTGTGGCAATTGTTTATCTTAAATATATGAGGGTGCTTCTATAACAATTGTTACCCTGTGCGACAAGATGGAGTTTTGAAATCCATCTGTCTGAATCAATATCCAAACTAGTAGTGCAATTGAGGAATACATTCTGCCAGCAGCTATTTTATTTTAAATGAAAGTGGAACAGAAGGAAAAGTAGAAATGGAGAGCGAAGCAAAAAAATGCATAATTAAAATGTGCTTCATGATATAGATTGGCTATAAATGTTGGTTCTGCTGAGGATTAGAAGAGAGCGATTAGCAAACAGAACCCTGATTAAGTTAGTTTGATCAGACTATTTTAAAAAATTATAAAGATAATGAATTGCCCAAGCTCTTATGTAGGGCTCTTCAAACTTGACAGCTTTATGACTTGTGGACTTCAACTCCCAGAACTCCTCCTCCAGTCATGTTAGCTCAGGAATTCTGGGAGTTGAAGTCCACAAGTCTTAAACTTGCCAAGTTTGAAGACCTTTGCTCTAATGTAACAAAATGCTAGGATATGATGTAAAATCGTGTTTTTGAAGTCCTGATTATATCTATAGCGTAGCATTGTTAAGAAAAGCCACAGCAAAGTTCTAGTTGTACTTTATATTGAAACAAAGCATGTAGGATCAGGAAAGGTTCACACATTATAATGAGGCAAATATTCTAGAATTTTGTCTCAATTGTCAAAAAACTAATGTGCTGCCACACACTGGTCTATTGCTGCTAATTGACATCTTCCATTAAGTGTGAATGGATAGATGAAAAAAGTCTTTAATCAGATTGTTCTATAAAATAGAATCCTTGTCTTGCTTCTTAAAAACAAATCAAGGATCAGAAACATGAACAAATCATGACTTTTCTAGTGCTAAATTGATAAGACAGTAAGCTATAGATTCTAGCTATGGCGCCAAGGAAAAAGATATTACATTTTTTCTGTCCTTGAGAGCAAATTGAGCAGTGGTTATGGTTATACAATCTGATTGACAGTAGTCAATATTTGAAGAAATTCAGACCTACTGTGATATGCAAACAAGACCAGACTCATGTAAGTTAACATATATATGTTATTTTTAATTCTGATTTCATAGGTTAAAAATAACTAAAATATTTCATAAAACATGGGGGAACATTTAAGTGTGTGTATAAAAGCTGATATTAATAGAAAACAACCTGAGAAACATTGAATGACAGTATATTTGTATAATTAATTGGACGATGATAGACCATGAACAATGTATTTTGGCCTATCCAGAATTTATCTGTTTGGTTGTCTATATTCTAAGAGTTTTTCCTATGAATTGTACTCTTCAGTATTAAAACAGGTCTTCATCTAGTACTCCAAATTTGACATTCCAAATTCATAGTGTAAAAAAGTAATGTTTACATAATTTACTGAATTGAGCCAAGATTATATAGCAAGGAAGGGATTGTAGCTGGTAAGATCATGAGCTGAAATTTTGGAAAGATAAAGGATCAAAAGAAAAGGATATTGTTCATTGATCTTGTAGATTCCAGTCTTCTCAAAATATAGAATCATTTGAAATCACTGCATTTTTTATTGAATTAGTTTTCAGGTTTTTTAAAGAGAAATATAGTTTAATTGGTTTATCTTTACAGAGTAGACAGTTGAAAGCATCTTCCAGCATAACATCTGAGACTTTAAACCTTTGCAAGCATACAGCATACCTTTGTATCTTTATCCATGAGAGCTCTATTTGAGATATGGAAGGAAGCATTTACAAAAGAGCATCTTAATATACACATCCTTATTTCAGATGAGTGGCTTCAGTTTCAGTCAGATAGAGGATAACCACTATATGAATTTATGAAGCAATGGCTTATTTTAAATTCCTTCTTTTTAGCATTTTCAGGAAGTAGTTAATTCCTTCCATGAATAATAATATATCTTGAGATTAAGAGCTGGGCAGAATTACTGAAATATGACCAACAGAAGCTTTCTTCATTCAACCAGTTTTTAAACATATAAAAGAAACTATAGTGTAGTATATAGTTTCCCTAGGTGCCTTGATGCAACTAGGAAGAAGATACGTGATAAAATATTACATACATAGTTTGGTTACCCTGGTAGCCTTTCTCCATAGGATCACTGTTCAGTGGGTGGTGGTCTTAAAAGGTATTACTTTGCATGGGTCATATAATATATTAATTCATAAAATAATCTTACCATGGTTTAAGTGTAATACATTCACACCATAAACTATGGGCTAATTCACACAACACATTAGACTAAAATGTTCCAATTGTAAGGCTTAAATAGGTTGAATGCAGATATTAAATAAGAGAAAATTTACTATTCACTATGTTTTTCATAGTAGCACAATTAGTATTTCATTATTAGCTTGATATTCTTAACAGAGAACCCCAATGAAAGTATACCTCAAAACATTTCATTCTTTTTCATCAAACTGTTGGGTTTTTTACAAGTTTAACTTGTCAACCATTGTATTTTTTCCCCTCTGGGTATTACTGTTAAAGCAATTTCTTCCAGTTAGTAGAAATAAAAACAATCCCACAGAATATCCTCATTGTTCCTATTTTGAGCAAGTTCCTTTCTATGTCTCTCCCAATTTCAATTGGAAAACCCAATATTCCCCAATAATATTGATTGCTTACAAGGTGTAAGTATCGATATTGTTCCATATTTTACAGTTTGAACCTAAACAGAAATGAGCTATTGTCTATCTTTTTATAATGTCTCAAAAAAATGATAAACATATTTGTTGGAGAAGCTGCAAAGTAATTTCCTTTTGAAGGTTGGGGAAGATATTTTTTCCCCTCTGACACCAGATTATGGACGCTGCTTTCTCTTTTAAATTAGCTTTTTCTTAACGTCAGGTTGTACTTGTATAGTAGAATGACAACAACAAATTCAGAGCCTAATCTCTCTTTGTGTCTTTGGCTTTGCTCTTGTCTATTTGGCTGTTTTTGCTAACATAATAAGTGCTTGTGTCTTAATAGTTGCCTTGCTGTACTTCATTAAGTCCACCAGCTTACTTCCATCTGCACCCAATTTGTTACTCTGGGGCAGTTCAGATGTCAGGCTCAATGAAAATAGCTACCTGGTCATATGTCTCAAATACTCTGATTCATAATTTCATTTGTAAAAAGGATAATAAGTATTCATGAATCCCTTTCTCTTTTTAAACAGTATCGAGCCAATATCTAATGCAGGATCCTGTGTAAATCAGTTTTTCGTGGGGAGCTAGAGCTAGATTAAACTCAGAAGGTTTTGTAATGGTTTCTATTAGATCTAGTTTGTGACGCCTCTGTTAATATCTTGAATAAATGGTCACCAGAGATAAACTTTAGAGTATTAATTTGTTTGAAAAGTTAGCTTGAGAACTTTCAGAAAATATTCCAGGTATCTTTACAAATGTTATGATATGATATAGCGCTGTTATGACATATTATGAAATGTTATGACATAGCGCTGTTTTAACAACCAGATTATTGTAAAATAAGTAATTGTTTGGTTTATGAAAAATAAAAACCAATTCATAGTCTGAAAGTTATTTTACCTTGTAATTTTAGGACACTGATTACTTTATGATTGATATAGGCATGTGTAGATGAATGGCCTTTTATAGATTTCATATATAAAGTGGCTAAAATTAAGCTTTCTTAGCTACTTTTAACTAGAATATCTTGAACTTGGGTGTGGGGAAGTTTTTAAAAGTAAGTTTAATAGCAAGTTAATATTGGAATGTTTCATAATATTGAAAAATTGTATGTTCTTTAAAAACAAAATTCAAATATGCTTGTAGAATGATGAAAAGGAAGATAAGGGATAGGAAGGTGTTAAGTAATTAATACTAGTGAAATGTCTAACCTAAAATAACTTTGAATGTTTGATGGTTACATCGTTAGCTTCCTTCACTGAAATATTTCTTTAAAATTAGTATTGTAACATTGTTTTCCCTTTCTTAGTTCCATCGTGGAGGGACCACACAGTAGAGCCCCTGAGAGATACAAATCCTTCTGAACTTCTGGAGGTATGTAAGCAAATAGAGTTGTAGTAATAATTGAGCAACATAATTAGATACAATTGCTGATATAGAATTGGTAACCTAGGAAGCTGTTATGGAAGAACTATAGTTTCTATATTTTATAACTATATAGACAGCCACCCTAATATATTTGAATTTTTAAACCATACTATCCAACAAGATATTTCCTGCAACTGTTATGGAACATATATTGAAATATCAGATAAAATGGGCAGTATGTTATATGCTCTGGTAAATTTTGTAGTGCTTATATTTTGACCTGCAGTAGCGACTTAGTGGTTCTGAGACACACATTTTGAGGGGTTCCTGAAGTCATCCAAATTGTTGATGGCAAATTATTTTATCATCTAAATCACCTAGATGGCACAATTTTATCACCTAAAATTAAATACCAAATTAATTCATTAAGCCTCTAATAAATTTAGTATTTTACTTCATGAGATAGATTCAGAATATTCAGCAATTTTAGAGAAATATATTTGGGAGTTTATTCATTTAAAAAAGAGGGGTGATGTGGCTCAGCGGTTAAAGACACTGAGCTTGTCAGCTGGAGATATACTAATAATACAATCAAACTGGAGAGCTAAACACCAACGAAGAACCAATTTCAAAATCTTGTAGCAATACAAGCATTTCAGTTTTGATAAAACTAATCTAATCCTGCCCTCAACTAGTTTTCATACTCGGGGGACATGATATGAGATGCTTAACCATTATCATTTAAATGAAATTTAACAGACTGTTAAATAAGACTGATTTGCAGAATTCTTCATTTATATTTGTATTTAAATCTAAATCTCTTACTGTAGTTGATAAATTAAGTTGTGGTGAAATTAATCCAATTGCATCATAATTAACCTAAATTTTGCTTAACTTCTTCAGATTTTGTTTCTTGAATCTTTAGACAGATCATAATGTTTGTAGTATTCTGTTTATAAACAGTGATGGGAAAAGTAATAAGTAATAATATCTTAATAAATAGAGTGGTATTGCAAAGATACAAAAAGTATATCTGGTTCCCTAGAAGGAAAGTTGGCAATCAGTTTTGAACATCTTTAGTCCTATTTCCTTTTATCCTTGGATGATATTTTAACATAAAGCAAAATTTAAGTTTGCTTCTTATGATCAAATGGTAAATAACAAGGCAGACCTAAATGCTTTCCATCAAAAAATGGAAATGGAGGAACTCAGATACTGTGAAAAGTACAGCATATAATAATACCTGTATCTTATTCCTCCTTAAATTTTTTACAGAACTTAGATGACAATGTCTTTTCTAAACGACATGCAAAGTTGGAATTGGATGAGAAAAGGAGGAAAAGGTGAGTGATGAAATAAAGCTGTTCATATGCCAGAAAATTCAGTATCTGCTTTCATTTAAACATTTAACAATAAAGTTTGCATTGGTTGCAAACTGTTAAGGCTGTAGTATGAAAAGTTTTATGCAGTTAGTATATCTTAAATGTGTTTTTTGCCATTATCCATGTGTCTTATACTATGTGCTAAATTACTTTGGATTGGGGATTTGTATTTAGTTGAAGAAAGTAGGATAGCACTTTCATCTTGCAAGTGATTACTATGGTTTGGCTGTAATGAAAGGACTTGGGATAACCTATAGAAATTGAAAAGCATCCTGTTTAATACAGAGAGATGCACTACTCTTGACGTTATGATTTTTATAGAACTTACAATACCGGTACTCAAATTTTCTATAAATGAACATTTCAAACTTTTCTGTTGTTGTTGTTGTTTTGCTCACTCCATTCATAGGTGGGATATTCAGCGTATCCGGGAGCAAAGAATTTTGCAGCGACTGCAACTTAGAATGTATAAAAAGAAAGGAATTCAGGAATCTGAGCCTGAAGTTACCTCATTTTTCCCAGAGTCAGACGATGGTGAGTGGTTGTCAAAATTCTCATATCCCTATCTTATGCACAAAAAATCTTGGATTGAGATTATTCTATTGTAAAAGCAGATGTTTTCAAATAAATATGATAATGTGAATGAACATTGTAGCTAAATATATAAAATTACATTATCTTCCATTTCCACTTCTAGTTGAAAGTTTGCTGATCACCCCATATTTGCCTGTTGTAGCGTTTGGCCGACCATTACCAAAATTAACCCCACAGTAAGTATACCAAAGTATTATATATCTGCATTAAGGAATAATGTACTTCGTAAAAGTTGTAGCAGAGTATCTTCTTTCTGCTTACGCAGTGCTTTGTTCGCTTGGTTATTTTGTGGACCAACTTGGGTTTCACTGTGATGAGAAAACACCAAATCAAAAATTTATCAAATAGCATTTAGCCAATATTACCTTTACATCCTAGGTGCATTTTAGTATTACGAGCTACTAGAAAAGTTAGGGACAATGCTGCATGGGCAGTCATGGGGAATTGATTCTCTTAGACTTTACAATGGTGAAATTAATTGAGAAATCATAGAGACTTAGTAAGAAATCCTTTGACTGGCTACGAATAATAACAGCTACTTTTTTAAAAAGAGTAGAAAATATGGAAAAGTTGGGAGGCTCAGTTGAAACTCCTGACTCACAGAAATTGCTTGTTCATGTATTAAGGAAAGAAATACTTGTCACTATCAGTCTTATATCACCTGTTGCTTATAAAATATCATCTTTATTATTTTATAAGGGACAAACTTGAAATGTTCCCATTTTAAAACTCTCCCACTTGCTAGTTTTTTTATGGGATTCTTGCATCCTAATGGTGAATATCATACAAATCACATTTCTTTGGCTTCCTTATTACTTGTGTTCTTGCAGTCATGGTTTCCTTCCTTTCATATTGCAAAGATAAAGAAATAAAAATGTATTGATAAAATACATGGGCAAAAATAATTGGTTTTTAGTTTTAGCTCCCATGAATTAAAATACACATTTTTCCTGTTTCACTTTTTTCTACAATTAATAGTAGCTGGCTTTACACACCGCATGAAGCCATAATGTGGGTACATTTCATCATAGCATGTTATGTGGATGGATTTGTTAGTTTGTAATCTATTGCTTAAAGGATAGCAGATATCGTAAACTCAGCCAATTATGTTTTATTCAGCAAACATTATTATAGGGCACTCAATATTGTAAAATAATGCTCTTGATAAAACATTTTAAGTTTAATATCGTCTGTATTCATTTGTTATGTAAATCTTCTAGAAAATGTGCTTACCGTTTGTATTTCTTTGCTGTCAGAATGTAGGCTTGAAGGCAAGTTATGCAAATGTAGACAGAGCTATTAACCATTCTCTTCTTTTCAACATCACAAATAATCTTCTATGGGGCGCTTTCTGTTTGGCAGGAATTTTGAACTGCCATGGCTGGATGAACGAAGTCGTTGCCGCCTAGAGATGCAAAAGAAACAGACTCCTCATCGGACATGCAGGAAATAAATGCATCAAACTAGGAGAAATCTGTCTTCATGGTTGGCTATGTCATTTGCTGCAAATGGCAGAGAACAGGACATGTTTTGTTATGTCTTTTTCTTGTACCATCCTCCATGATGTATATTCTTGTTCATTATAAATATTTTTATGCTACATTTCCCTCCCCCCTGGGGTTTATTTTCACTTTTTTCATTATTTTTACCTTTGCTTGGTAGAAAATATTGGAGGTTTGTGTTGAGAGAATAAGGTTAACAATTTATGGTATGCCACCTCTGTTGAGCTGTATTGGATAACTGCAACCACTTTGTGGGAAGAGGTTATCTGTCATTGAGCAACACAAGACACTTCATTTGACCTATTGCTTCTAACTGCTATTCTATAAAGCATCCACATATTGATTCATGTATTTTCTCCTGCCCCAGTGTCTTTTTGAGGCTTTTTAATGAATTCCTTTCATGCCTTCTGATTCAAAACAAAATTACTAATCAGGTCTTGAATTTGTAATACTGAATGCAGGCAGTTCTGGTAGTGAAGAGCTGCATATCTTCACATCTTTGTCACAATTCTAATGTATAATTTGGCAAAATCCAGAAATAACCATGCAATGCTAGTTTGTCTCTAGATGTTTTTCTGTTTTGTTTAATAAAATATCTTGTCAAAACTGTGAAACGATTGCTACTGTTTTTTTTTTTAATGGACAGTTTGATTTCCCAGTGGAAATACTGAGAAGTAGTTTAAACTTCAATTTGTGATTGTTTAAAGTTTGGCACTTTTTTAAGCTAATCATAATCCTGTAACTTTTACAGTAAGTGAAATCAATACTTTCATCTTCCCCGAGTGTAGGGAATTCGTTTGTAAAATCGCATGTCCTTCTGCCTGATCTACATCATTTTTGGAAGCTGCCTTTGTTTGTGTATTGCCTGCTTATGGGAATACTGAAACTAACTTTTTTAAAAAATGGCTAAAATTTCTAGATAAATGGGGGCGGTTTCAGTTTCTTGAATTGTAAAAAGCCCTACATATAATTTTCTGCATTACTTATGGAGGACACTAAAAACATTGTTTCATTGTCTATTTTAATTTCAAGGTGTTTCAGGACAGTTGCAATCACACTTCTGGGCAGTTTTCCCTGGGAATTTAAAGTACTATTTTTTCCACCAAAGGTAGAACACTTAGTATGAACATTGTTAAAAGTTATATTCTATGACCTGAAATTAAAATGACAATAACAGATCCTCTTTTCTGCCATGTAGTCTATTGTAGTAGAAGTAGTGCAAAATGATTTTGCTTTAAATGAGGCTGTATTGCATCTTTTGCTTTTTAGCATGCCAGCATGCATCCATAAGTGGTTATTTTTTGTCCCCTGCCAAGTACAAGTGTGGATGTTTCAAAGAAGCAGATTTTTGGTAGAAGCTTCTTGAAGACAATGTTGATTTTAGAACTTGATCTTGCTTTTTCTAAAGTAATTAGAAATTATCACATGATCAATTCTTCAATCAATATTCCATTTTCAGAAGACAATGTTTTTGTTTAACCCACAATAAGACAGTTATCAGAAATAATTCAATTTGTACTCTGAATAAAACTTCATATTATCTCTTCCCTTCCTTCAATGAATAGAATGTTGACTTAGAAAGACTTACCATCAATTATAACACATGCATCATAAAAAGATGACTATGCATGTGGAAGTAGGTAGGGTTTGTAGAAACAGTTTGCAGTGGATGTTAGCTGGGAATGGGCTGGTAAAAATAGCGCCCCACCCTGTAGGAAGTTCAACATTTGAAAACTCTGTTAATCAAAAAAAAAGCCAATGCAAATTATATCTGATTTAAAAAAAAACATTATCCAACTTTATGGTAGTTCTAAAAACTGTCTATAATTCTCTTTCTCTTGTATTTCTGCCCTTTCAAATGTGGTTGTCTGCAAATGCATTCTTTTTATACCATTTTCAATATGTAAAATCAGTTGTCTTGTAAATAACTTATAAAGAAAAAAAGTTTGTAAATACCAAATTTGTGGCTGTTAATGTTCATTTTTTGTCTTTAAAATTGTTTTGCTTTGTTCAGTTTAAACAGTGTTAACAAGGAGTATTAAAAGAGAAATTCTGCTTGTATGTTTAAACAAAATTGAAATAATTTTTTTTACAATAAAATGAAAAGAATATTAATGCTTTTGTCATGTATTGCCTCATTGCCCATCAGGTAGAATTCTGAAACACCGTGCTTTTTCTGTATCTATCAAAAAATAGTCATCTGACCATTGCTAGTAATGGGCAAGACTCCCTGTGCTGTCAGCTTAGCCATCTGTTTCTGTGTCTCTTGGATCATAAAAGTGGCCAAGGAGGTGACCCTCGTTTGGATTTATATTGTGGTGTCAGTCTCTCTAAAGGAAGTGGTGGTACTTCCAGCCTTGAAATAGGTGGTTCTGGTGACCTTCCTCAAGAGGCCATCTTTGAACCAGCAAAGGGTTGAATCTCCCAACTTTCTGTTTTGATGAAAGTTGTTTAGAAGGTGGAGGAGACAACGTGATGAAAATACTAAAGGAAAGGGATAATCTATACCCATTCACTCATGTTTCAGGCCAGGAAGTATTGAGACAGCTTTGGTTGTGTTTGTCAAGGCTTCTCCTATGTGGAGTTCTGTACTGTTCTTTCTGTCTCCTTCTTTTCAATATCTACATAAAACTGTTGGAAGAAGTCATCTGCTGGTTTGAGGTTTGGCATCATTGGTATGCTGCTGATACCAAATTATTTTTCATCTCTTGAGCCAGTAAGGCTGTGAAGGTTCTGTCATAGTGCCTGGTAGGTGTACATATTTCAATGAGAAGGAATCCTCTCCAACTCAAAACCAAGTGTATGTGTTTGAATTGTCTAGATCTAGAGATACTCCATCTTTGACCTTGACTAGGGTTGCACTTCTTTCATAGTTGGTATGCAATCTGGCAATCTCTGGACCTGCAACTCCTGCTTGAAGAGCAGGTGTCAGCTGTGGCCAGAAAGGCCTTTGCACAATTTTATCTGGTGTGCCAGATACACCCTTTCCTAGATCAGGGCATCCTTCAGTTGCTCGTGCTCTAATTACCTCATAGCATAAATACAGCAATTCTCTCTATATGGAGCTGCCCTTGAAGGCCATACAAAAGTTTCAGTTGGTCTGAAATATGGGCAGTTTATGGGCAGTACTTCGATAAGCAAAGCAAAGCTATAAAATCTTTGCTTTGTGAGAAACACTGGTTCCCAATAATACCTGCCCTTTGGAACAAGACTGACATGTCTTTTCAACCAAGGCTTCAGCTAGGGAGCATGAAGATCCCTTACTTCATTGTACTTGCTGTCTTTATTTTTTATATTTTATGGCAATTTCCTTGTTCTGAGCTACCCAGTCATTGACTCAGATGGCATACAAGTTTAATAAATCATTATCTTTTTCTGCTTGAAGATAATACATGGTATGAAGCTTGCAAACAAAATAGTTAGATATGTATTTAGAAAAAAAAATTGATTACAGTACATAAATTCCATTGCACTTTACAACCAATGCCTAAATGTATGATCTTTGCAGTGTCCCTCAGTTGTGATCATCATTACAAAGAGTATACACTGTTAACAGGTAAACCACAAAGTTAAACCTCAAAATCCTTCGTTAGCAATCTATTATTATATTTAACTCACAGAAAGTGAGCAATGGCTTCTTATTTATCACAAATTACCATAGCCCTTATCTCTAATCTGTCCAGGATCAAATATCTTCATTTTATTCTTAATAATAAAATTTTTCCTTAAGATTTTATAGCGATCTTTCCTAAAATTGCATCTCATTCCGCAGTCATACCTGTTGTATCTCCACAGCATGTGCTGTTCAGAATATATCTCTAAATAAAAACCAAAGCATCTCGGCAATTGCTTTCTGATTAAGCATAATCAATGACACTCCAAATTCCATCCATCTTCTTAAGAAAATCTAGTCAATCACTCATCAGTTCTATCATCTGAATCTTTTATATTCATGCCTCTTTTAATCTTACCCACCAAACCTGCAATTCTCAAGACAGACCCTTTTCCTTCATATCCGCTAGCAAAAGATCAGATTCCAATCCATTTGACTGTAAGTCTAGTCCAGCTGTTACTGTATTTGGCTGTTATCTTGGGTTGCATTAATATTGTTAATTTATCAAACTTTTTATCCAAGTTTTCAATTAGAATTTGTAAGTTAAAAAGCATTTTAAAGGTTTCCCAAAGGGCTTTATCTCTTTTTGTAGACAGTGTAAAGCACTGGTGGGATTCAATTTTTTTACTACTGGTTCTGTGAGTGTGGCTTGGTGGGAGTGCAAAGGAAGGATACTGTAAAATCTCCAGTCAGAAGTGGTATTTGTTGGTTTTCTGAACTACTCAAAATTTCCAGTACCGGTTCTCCTGAACCTCTGGTGTAAAAAATATAGAATATATTGTATTCAAATCATTTATTGTTATTTATATTTACATATTTACATTTTAAAATAATCCAAACTTTTGTAGTTGAGCATTCACGACAAAAGTGCAGTTTCAATCTCAAAGATTAGAAATAAAGGTACCATAACTGAACAATCAGAGAAAAATAGAGATAAAATTTCCCACAATAAAAAGTAGTTAGAAAAAAAGGAAATTTTCCATAAGAAGTTAAAATAAGACCAAAGTTTTTAAAAATTGTTAAAATACAGAATCCTTGTAGTAAACGTTCAATATAAATATGTTAAATTGGTTTTCATCAACAAGGAATAAATCCTCTTGCCATCAACTTCCTTTCAGCAAAAATGAAAGTGATTTTAAACTCTGAAACAAACAGTAAAAAGAAAACACCAAAAGTTTTATTTTAAAATCCAGCAACGGATTGTAGAATAAGTCAGCATTCAGTCAATTAACAATTAAAAATATAAATCAAAAAATAAAGAAAACTTTAAACAGTGCAATTAAAACCAAAGCATGCTTAAAGATAACGAACAGCGGGAAGGAAAAGATGAAAACTTGACCCTCCAATAGCTTCTACTAAAAGTTGTGATTATCAAGATCCTTCTTCCCAGCAAGCATGTAATCATCTGAGGGACATCTTGGGTCATTCCTAGTTGCTTTTTTTCAAATCTGGGGAGAGGATCACCAAATAGCCAGTTTTGATGGCATGATCAGCTGTTTGTTTGCAAGGGGGCGGGGAAATCACCATCACTCAGCCTGCCATGTTGGGAGAAGTCCTCAATGGTGGTGGTATTCCATGGTCTGCCTGGAGGGTTTGGGAAGATGGTACTGCTCTGCTCTTTCCTCAGGTAGGCAGTTCCAGTCAGTATTAGGTTAAAATAAACATTAGCCCAATGTCTATTCCTTTATGGCAATCTTCCTTAAAGATTTGAGTCAATAAATATAATGAATATTGCTCAGTTAAACATAAGATTCCCTAACCCATTCCCTACACAAATCCTGGGCAGAAATTTGATGTTCTGAATATTTTTATAGCCAAATGACAATTATTAGTTAAGTACAACTATAATAAAGTTATATGCTGATCACAAAGGAATCAATGAAAATCAACAAGAAATTTCTTTTAAAAAGAAAGGCTGTATTTTGGTGTTTTAAATTTAAGAAAAAAGAAGGGAAAATGATAAAGGTGTATGAAAATGCAGAAAATGGATAGGGATACTTTTCTTCCATCTTATAATATAAAATGGAGTCAACCTAATGAAGTTGATTAGAAGAATATTCAGGGCAAAAAATGGAAGTACTTCTCGTTATAAATTTCCTTGCTATACAATGAGATAGCCTTTGGATTAAGATGGCTTCAAGAGATCGGAAAGATTTCTGAAGAGAGTGCAAAGTGGAATGGAAGCAAGGAACAACCCTTCAGAAATCTGTTTAGTCAGGACTCCTCCCATCCCTAGGGGCTTTGCCATCAAATGTAGCGTGGGAAAGATCTGCATAGAATTTGGAGATGACCCCCCCTCCTCATGGCATTGTAACAGGAGTTGCCAGAACGATGCAAAAAGACAGCACTGCTGATAGCCGCATTGCCTTGCCTAATGTCTAGGTAACATTTTGTGTTGTGTCCCTAATGATCAACTGGCCACCCTAGCCTTACATAAGCCGCTGTTCTTTTAAACATTAATGGCTCCCTTGTTTTCTCCAGAGGAGGCTGCTGCGCCTCAACTATTTCGGCACTGCAGGAAAACTGGAATGATGTAATCCCTGCAATGGGAAAACGTCATGCTATTTTTGACTAGCAAGTCACCTTCCGTCCCCACCTCTCCTGCAGCAGTTTAGAAGAGATAAAGCACGTGACATTGTCGCCAGGACTTCTCCCGCCCGCCCCCCTTCCCCGCCTATTGAACCGCTTTCTCGTGATGTCATCGCCCTTGATTGGGCGCGAATTTTCTTCTTCCCGCAACCTTCTTCCAACGTGCTTCCTCCGACGTGCCAAGCACAAAGAGTTCTGGGTGAACGAAGTCAAGTTTTGAAACAGACCTGCGTTGGACGCTGGGAATCGTAGTCTTTTCATGATGGGACGTCATCTTCGTTACCCGTCATCCTCTTTGGGCCTTGCTTCCTCTTCCTCCTCCTCCTAACCGTTTCGCTTTTCTTGTTTCCTTTTTGGGTTCCTGTCAAAATGGCGGATCGTAGGAGGCAGCGCGCTTCGCAGGACAGCAGCGAAGAGGATGAGTCCGATTCGCCGCCTGGAAGCGCAGGTTCTTCCCCGCACAGCGGCAGTCACCGCTTTGGCTTACCCGTAGCGGCAAGCACCGCCGGTGCTACTCCTACTCCTGAAAATGTAGAGGCGCCGGTGGCGGTTGGAGGTAGCCCGGCCGACTCGGAGTGTGTGAGTGGAAAGATCCGGAAGGGAAAGAGGGAACGGGAAAATTCTTACGGTCGGCTCCCCGCCTTCCTTTGCCCATTATAGCGGGGAGACTTTGACTACGGTCCTCTCCATGGGCGTTTCTGCAAAGTTGGGAACAACTGGGGAGGGGAACATGGTTCTGAGTATGTGCAGAGTACTCCTTTAATTCGTCGCTGAGTAATAGCCCACCAGATTCCGCTTGGATGGGGAAAAACAAGCTAGTGTCTGGTTTTCTTTTCGATGTTTTCTCCCTAGCCTCTCTGTCGTCTCGGAAGTAGATAGCCAGCACTTCCGTTTGCGTGCTGCATTAAACAAAATTGTATCTCTGAGTATAATACAGTATGCAGAAGGTGCGTACCTGTTATTCTAAGATAAAGGATGGTGGTGATCATGCAGATTTCACTGATGGTGTCTTTTATTTTGCGGGTATTTAAATTGAACTCGGTTCGTTAAGTCTCTTTGAGATTAAACGTACTCTTCTTGGGTTTCCAGTAGGTAAATACTATTATGTTTGAATGCGTGTCATATTTTAGTTTCTTACACCTGAGGGGGGTCTTCTGCCTTTTTAAATAAGCATCGTGGGTTTTATGTTATAAGTCATGAAAATGTGGCCCTGAAGATTTTGTTGTGGCATTTTGAAACTGGTAATATGTTAGGTTAACAATCCAAATTGATACTGTAAAATTGATACTTTGAAAATAATTCTGGGTGAATTATAACAGACATTGTGCTGAAAGTTCAAAGTCAGAAAGGGCTATTGTACAAATAAAAGATTTGGTTTGGTAGATGCAGGAATTGTTGTACAATGTATCTGTTACATTTAGCAGACTTACTTTTATGTTTAGCAAGAAGCAATGTTTTCTGTATAATGATGTTTTTCCATTTCAATCCTGTTCTCCATAGTATTAAAAACTGTATAAGTACTTAGGAGTTAATGTTCAGATCTTGCAACTTTAATTTAGGATACTTTGTTTGTATTGTATATTATATGGTAATATTATATTACCATTGTGAACACTTCTGTAAGAAAGTAAAATCTGTAAAATAACATCTTGTCATGTTCTTGTTTTCTTGTGTTTTCATAGAAACACAAAGATAACATCTGTTTTTTAGGCATAGAGAGGCTATTATGTTTCGGGAACAACTAAGTTGCTAATGTAGACAACTGAATAAAGACCCAGTTTTTATTTTAAAAATGCACATGGACAATGCATGTATTAAATAATGATTTTAGGTTTTCCAAGAATTACTAATCATCTCCATGGGACATTTTTTTCCCTGATGAAAAGTATTCATATTCGTGCTCTTATAATCTTACCTAACCTTCCATCTAATCATTATGTTTTCTAATGTTTCATAAGGCAGGATTTCCTGTAAGTGGAAGAAAAAGATGCCTTCTTTCTTTTGGAATATCCTGGTGCTTTACTTACAATATAGCAAAATAATTACTCCTAACAACTATCGGGCTCAGTTTTAAACAGCTATTGAAAAAGCACACATAAACAAGTTTAAGAATAAGAAAAATAACCAAATATATCAAGAAAGAACGGAAAAATCGATGTCCTAGAATTTTGGGGGAGGTGTGGATTGTTGTGGTAGATTATTCTTTGAATATTAAAGATGTAGTGATTTAAAGTAGAAAAGAATAGAATACTTTATTGGCGAAGTGTAATTGGACACACAAAGAATTTGTCTTGGTGTAAATACTCTCAGTATACATAAAAGAAAAGATAGAAAAGATAAAAGTAATATTCCCCTATCAAATATTCATGAAAGATGCTGTCTGGAAATTTATTTAATGCTTTTAAAATAATTGAAAAAAAATAAGATACAAAAATAATTATGGTAGAAATATATGCTTAAAAAAAAGCTCATAAGTATTTGAAAAGGTAAAAAAATACATAAAATGTAGCATGTCACAACAATAAACTTACAGTTTTATATATGCTTATACAAATATTCAACTGTTTTTCTGATATACTTAAATAAGTCCACCTGTCATTATATTAGAGATAAAATTATATCTCTAGACCATCCCTTCATAGGTGACAATGTAATCAGGTATTCAATCCATTTAGTAAATATCTTCATCTTACCAATGCTGCAATATCAGTCTTTCAGTCATAGTAAGAACACGGCCATTTACTTTGTTAAATTCCTTGCCTAGATACATAGTTAAGTGATTAATATCTTCTGAACATTTTAACTTTTTTTTTTGTAAATTTTATTTGAGTTTTCACAAAGAGAAAAAAAATACAAATAAAACATCTATTTTGAAAGCAGCATAATCCCGGGTTACATTTCTTCGTACAGACACAAATTCAGGTTCATGCTCATTTTTATATTCTATTCCATATCTTATTACTATTTTACATTTTCTGCATAGCTTCTCCCCTCTTAATTTTCTCAATTTTATTTTAATTATCTCATCTCAATTCAAATCATTGTATTTATATGTTTTGTCTATCCTGTTTCAATTATCTATTATCTTTTCTCATTAAACAAAATTTCTCCTGTAGTTACTGATTGGAGTATGACGCCTTTATATCTTTTCCCTAAAGTTGTAACATTCAATATAATACATAACTTCCATTCGGATTCTGCTTGGTACATTCTTAAAATGCACACTATATTCTTTAAAAAAGAAAAAACTTATAAACGTATATAATTAAAACAACATTCCATTCCAATTCAATTCTATCATTAATATTAATATTCATTAAAGTCTTAACATCTTTAACATTACTTTTCAATTAAATATCATACTTCTATGGGAACAATTATAAGCTTTCCATAGTTAATTCCCCCCCCTTCACTTATATTTTATAAAACATTAACTAACTAAAATGTTCCCGTTCCTTCCTAATTCAATTTTCTCATTTATTTTATTTCACTTATTTTATTCACAAACATTTCACTAAATTACACTATTTTATCCCTCATTTTAATCATATGTTGTTTCCAATTTTCTAAAGTTATTTCTATTACTAATATAACAATACAATCTTATGTACCTTTACAGAATCCCTTTTTCAGTTAGATTTTCACCCATTATCTCTAAATAGGACCTGTTTCTCTATATCTTGCCCCGGTCCTTTGTAACTTCTTTTACTTTCCTTCTTCCCTCTCTTCTTCTCTCTCCCCTTTTTACCCCCTTGTCTCTCTACCTCTATTTCTCTCTTCTGTATTCCCCTTTTCTGTTGCTTTCCAGTATTATACTTATTTTTTGAATTATTTTTCTTTTCTTTGGTTGTTTTTTTAAGTCTTAAATTCTCCATTCTCTTTTCCCCCTTTCCTTTTCCTTTTTTCTTTCCCACATAGAATTACTTGTTCATTAAAGATGGCTTCTTTTTTGTCCCAGTCTTCTTGTTTTGCAGTCTTTTCTTGTTGTTTCTCATAGTTCCAAATCTCCATTTCTAAGAATTGAAAAACGAAGCCAAAAAAACCCTTCCCTTCTTGTGCATCTTCTTTGTACTTTTTAAGTTCCATTTTTAATTCATCCAGAAGTGGTGCCATTGTATAAATTTTTAAACAACCACCCAATTGATTTTAGTTATTCAAATATAATAACCAAAAATCCAAAGATCACCAAATCATCCAAATACACGCAAGCTGTTTTTTTTTTGCTCTTTTTTTTTCACTTTCTCTTCCTGGGGTTACTATTTAGTTGCAAAGTTTCAGTTAAAATGTATCTTTTAGAAGTCTTGTTGAAGTTTTACTTTAAATTCTTTTTATTCCAGGCAGTCTCCTCCCTTTTCCAGATCCTGCCCTTATTCTTTTTCTCTCCCTTCCTGCTTATGAAAAAGAAAGTTTTTAATGTCCAAAAATCTTTGGCATTTTGTTTTATTTTCAGCTTAATTGCCTATTGATGTCAAAGCGGATTTTTCCGATTTCTTATTTAAGTCTCTTAGTTGTCAGTATAGGGAAGGAGAGAGAAGAAAAAAAAAAAGGCAAACCTTTCCCTTTTCACTTTCCTTCGCTGCTTCCAACTCTTCTTTGGGAGCGATGCTATTTTTTGTAAGTTTAAATTCCAGGGTACCTTGGTTGTTGCCTTTACAATTTAACCCGGTCAGCCAAAACTTTCACTTCTTATCTTCCTCATGCACATTCTTTTCCGGTTGAGTTCTTCTTTGTGGTGGCCATTTCTGACCACCACTGCAACCGCCTTCGGGAAAGGGAGTAATGGCCAGCTGAGGAGGAGAGATGCGGCTCTCCTCAACCCTGCTGGTGGTCTCCCCCCTCTTCACCATCTCTACAGGGTGGCTTAGCCCCGAAACCAGCCGGCTCGGGGCGCTCCAGTGGTGAGCCCAGACAGAAACCGCGCACGATCTAAACATTTGCATATCAAATTTATGACAAATACCTACAAAAACTAACAGGTTTTTATTTAATAGATTGTTAAACAAGGATTTAAGAATTTTTTCCTATATCTTAGATTGGTCCAAACACTGTTAACAAATGTAGCAGTAAATATTGCCATTGGTTTATATCTGATAGATGACTTTTATCTCTTAACACAACATATGTTAAAAATTATCTTCATCACCTATCAACTGAGCCAGTACCAATATCCCCCATCCATCCAATTTTTCCATATCTTTTTCCTAATTTTTAAAGTTGGGTTTCCCCATAAAGTCAATCTCACATGAGAAAAAGAGTCCATTTTTATTAGGCATTACATTCCGTAAGTTTCTAAGCGACATAATTGTTTTCACTGGAACTTACTGGAATTGCACTGCCAGGAGGATATCTTCCTGTAGCTTTGATACAATTCCATCCCTTCCTAATATTTATATTAATAATAATAACCTGATAATGCATCTCTGTTATAGTTGTATGGTTATTAGTTGCATTGACATACTGATCATTCCTTCAGAAGTTCAAATCCCTCCAATATTTTCCTTATGGTAATATGGCAGGTAGGCTACCGAGAAGCCTACCTGTCAAATTGCATCATTATATGATGCAAAGTCATATAATGAAACACATAGCCAAGATAATTCTTAATTTGAATCTCCTCAAACTATGTCCAATCTTGAAGCAACTATTATACTCAATTGTTTAGAAAATAAACCATGCTAAATTCATTTATCTATTTTTTCATAATAAAATACATTCTTAGAGCAGTCTAATGTAACATATTTGCATCTGCCTGTTTTCTTTCTTTGATAAATGTTTTCTCTCTCAAAACAGGAAAGTGAAGATGGCATAGAAGGAGATGGTAAGTGGTATTAGCTTTTAACAGTAGTGATTGGTGCTAGAAATACAAAATAATTATGTAGCAATGTTTTTAATATCATAAAGTATTTGTTGCAAATCAGTATTCTAATTCTATTCATTTTTTGGCAATAAGACCAAAAATGTATAGACTAGTATTTCTGTTGTTAGCAATGGAAGCAATATATAATCGAGTACCAAGGTATATATTTGTTATTTGACAATATTCTACGTTATTTGGCTGCCATAGCAGGGTGCAGTTCTTCAAGATGGTTACGCTGCAGTAATATAATTGTAAAGAACATGGATCACTGATGATAGTGTTTCCCAGTTCAGACACCAGCTACAGCTTGGTGTAATTGTTATTGTTTCTAAGGCCAGTGTGTCTCTACTGTAATATTGAAATTAAGAAGAGCTCCTAAAATATACATCTGATATTTTGGTGGAGCTACTATGATCTAGAATAGGACATCTTAATTTCTGGTTCTGAGAACTTCCTGACAGTATTTCCTTACATCCTGACTGGATTCAGTTTGCTGTTTCTCATTCACTCCAATTCTACATCCAGGTAGCTCTCAAGCACTTGTGCAGTCTTTCCTGTTTCTGATGGAAAGGAAGGATAAAGGTGAATGTTATCAGCATACTGATGACACTTTATTCAAATTCTCTGGGTAAATGTTCCCACAGAGAGGAAAAAATGGAAACCTATGAGAGTCCCATCACAAGTTTCTTGGAAACTTTCCACTGCTAGTTTAGATAGTTCTGCAGGTAGGAATGAAATCATAACCACATTGTGGTTCCAGTTTCTAACTACCTAAACCATACAACACTGTTCCAACTGCCACATAGTTTAAAAAAAATGATCAGGGCAGCTGACAGCCTTTTTGTGGTATCTTTGCATCTGAAATAATACTGAAACAACTCATTCCCCAAATGAGGGGAATGAGTGGCACTGTGATGTTCTTTGTGCTGGCCCATCCTTGCTTTGGGCAGCTTTGATTTTTCTTCTTCTTGAGATTGGCAGGAGCCACTGATTTGTTGCTTTGCCCCTCCACCTTTCCTCTGGGTCCAGCATTTTGGGTTCCTCTTCCATTTTGACTTCACGGTGAGCTCTCTGCTCTGAGAGACTGAAAACTTGGAGTCGATCTCCTTTTTGCAGACATCCCTGGAAGAGGCTCACAAATGGCCTTCTCTCTCTCCCTCCCCGCCCCTTAGAATAATTAGGTTTTTTCAACCTTACTGATAGTTAGATAACCACCACTTTTTTTAGCATCTTGCTGAAGAAAGTTGCATAACTTTATTCAAAATGATTGGCATTGGAAAAAGACTAGTTTGTATACCTTTCCAGTTAGACTTCCTTATTAGATCTTAATAGGGATAATGTGCAAGAATCCAGATAAAAAGTAGTGGAAAATAAAAGCTTTTCATAGGTAAGATAATAATCTTTAAGGGAGGGAAAAACATAAGAGTTCTGGAGTCATACTTAATGGCAAGTTAGAAAAATGGAATAAAGAAACAGGATATGGAATTAAGGTTGTAAAAGATGGATGATGAAGACCAACATTTTTTACATAGGGACAATGAGTTTAGAAAGGATTAAAAAAAACATGAAACAAATATAAGGATATGTGAAGACATAGCCCCATGGGAAAGGTGAACAATTTTGTGCAGAATTCTTGGAAGAGGATTTAATATTAAAAAGAAAAATGTGTTAGTCAACAAATTAGTGCTGTAGTTTTTCCTGAAATAGATTCAGAGGAACAATATTTTGCATTTGTTATGCTTTATAGAAAAATGATTTGTGATAGATGGAATATTCAAAACAAGCAATATTAGATGGATGAACCAAAGATAAAACAAGATTTTATATATGAGCAAAAGAAACAGGTAATACAGTTGCAAAATGGATTTGGAGGGTATGAATGAAATGCTTGGGAGAAAATAAGGGAATTAAGCCTTTAAAGCATTACATTTTGGAAGATGTTTTTCACCTCAAATAACTCTTTATTTTTAGCTGTTCTCTCTGACTATGAAAGTGCTGAGGATTCTGAGGTGAGTTGAGGTCATATACATCATTTTATAATGTGCATGAATATGTAATACGGCAGTTTATTGGATTTTTTTAAAAAACCTGCTACCGTAGGTAGATTTAGAGACTGGGTACATATAAGTGCCTTTGGACAAATCAGGGCATGAAATGTTTACTTCCTTATCACAAAAAGCCATTCAGCTCTTTTTTTCTATACACTTTGTATGTTTGGAGAGTTTCAGACATTCAGGTCATGCATATTTCAGCAATTCCAAGGAGGTGCCACACCTATCTGCATTATTCAAGTGATCCTGAGAGCACAGATAAATCTCAAAGTGGCCTCAGTGACTCTCAGAAAGAGTACTAATGACCAGATGACTGTAAGGAATGTAAGGAAGGATATGGAATATTCTTCCATCGTTCACCATTTAGTCAGAACTGAAGAAGCTTCGTGGATGAGAAGTGAAATGTCTTCAAGGAAAAACAAAGTCCAGTTGCCTTTTGAAAAGACACCTTAGGATATACATTCTATAGTATATTTTTCTTTACAGCATTTAGGTTTTCTTTACACCATTTTGTGGACTAGAAATGCATGCTTTGGACATATGTTTTGTTTCTGTATATATTTTAAAAAGGTATTAAATGACACATTGTATAACATACTCTGCATAGTGTAAATATAGACAAAATATTGGTTATTCTCCAATTCTCCAATTGAATCAAATTGGATGTTTGTTTTAGGCTGAGGAAGGAGAATACAGTGAAGAAGAAACTAGTAAAATGGACTTAAAGCGGGACAGAAATGACACTGAATTGAGAACAAAAGCAGACAAAGCGGATGAGAAACCAGAATCAAAAGGCACAGTTGCAGGTGAAAGGCAGAGTGGGGATGGACAGGTATGTTTTGCTGAATTTTAAGCTTAAGTATTAATTAACCTAGAAATTAAAATATGTATTTGTATTGTTTAGCAAAACATGGTCATAGAATAAAAAAAATATTTTAAGAACACATTTAATAGATTTTCTCTCTCTCATGCTTGTATTCAGTTGCATTCTAAGCAAGTAGTTTTGCAATAATTTTATAAGCAATATTTTGTAGCTAAAAAGAGAAGAGCTACCTTGGTTTAGTGTAGTAGCAGTAAAACTCAGAAGTAATAGTGAGCTTTGATTGGATGTGTCCTCAGCTAACCACTGGCATTTGGTTAATAGTGTTAATGGAAACTTGCAAGATTTAAAATGATCTGTATTGCTTAAATACCATGCTGAAATAGTTTTCACTAATATCTATACACAAAGTTATAGACATTTTTAAGAGGACTTATTTTAATTGACTACCCATTATTTCTCATATCGTGACACATATTTCATCATATAGCCTTGTGTATATTGTCATTTTCTAACATAATATTGAAATATAACCACAATTGTTGATTTAACTTTATAAAACAGGTGCTTATCTTTTACATGACTAATATTTTTTTTCATATTAGTACTTTCAAAGATATTTTAAAATGTTATGCTGATTGATTTATATTTGGTACAGGTAGTCCTTGACTTACAACCACAGTCAAGTCCCAAATTTCTATTGCTAGGAAGACACTTGTTAAGTGAGATTTGCTTCATTTTACGATGTGAATTGTTGCAGTTAAGTTAGGAACATAGCTATTAAGTGAATCTGGCTATCCCATTGACTTGTTTGTCATAAGGCTGAAAAGATGATCATATGACTCTATGACACTACAACCATCATAAATACACACCAGTTACCAAGCATCCAAATTTTGATCACAGGACCATGGAATGCTGCAACGGTCATAAGCAGAGGTGGGCTGCTGCAGGTTCAGACCGGTTTGCCTGAACCCCTTGTTCTGATTCTGCACTGTTGGGAGAACTGGCAGATCGGACCACCGGCTGGCCCCCACTTGTTTTCAGGCTGTTTTCTGCAGTTTTTTGGGCAAAAAATGGCCTGAAAAAGACGACTGTTTTTTTAGCTGTTTTCAGGCAAATTTTGGCCAGAAAAACAGCCTGAAAACAGCCCAGAAACGGCCTGAAAATGGGCAGGGGCATGGGTCGCCAGTGATGGGATTAGCCCCAAGCAGCTTAATCCTACCTGTTCCTTTGAGGCGAGTGGCCGGAGGCGGGGCTGGTGTGACATCAACCACCCAGTCACATGACCAGCTGGCCACGCCTACCCAGCCAGAGAACTGGTTGTTAAAAAATTTGCAGCCTACCACTGGTTATAAGTGAAAAACAGTTATAAGTCAGTTTTTTCAGTGCTATTGCAACTTTGAATGGTCACTAAATGAATGACTGTAAGTTAAAGGCTACCTGTAGTAGTTCACAATCAATTGTCTATCCAGAATACATAATCATAACACCTCATCAATCACATTTTTAGTAATGAAAACCATGGTTTCTGGGATATTATTGGTGGTTTTCAATAAGTCAGTGAGTGTTTGATTTCTCTCATTTTAGGAAAGCACTGAACAAGTTGAAAACAAAATTGGTAAAAAACTTCCTAAGCATCTAGACGATGATGAAGACCGGAAGAACCCAGCATATATACCTCGTAAAGGTCTTTTCTTTGAGCATGACCTCCGTGGACAAACCCAGGAAGAAGAAGTCCGGTAGGTGATAGGAGTAGCAGACAGCAATTGTAGAAAGAATTCATAGGCAGGAACATTTTACTTGCAGGCACAACTGACTGCTAACAAAGAAAAATACATAAACCTCTAAAGAGGATTACTGTGAGTTATATAGTAAAATAATGAAACTAAAGGAAAGTATGGAACCCATTATCAGTCTTTTAGTGGTTATTGGATAATTAATTGACTGGGCATCCATTAATAGGAGAGTACAGCTCTAAAAAGGTCTTAATTTACAGGCACAACTATTTCCTTTGTCTCTCCTTTGTCTTCCCAGGCGAGGTACCTTTTTTATTGAGAGGCATAGTGGCCTCCCTGAAATCTAGGAAGATTTTTTAAAATAAAAAATTGTCAAGGATTTGGGTTGTTCTAAATTTTCTCTTGTGGAGTCATATTTTTTATGGCTTTGGCTTTCATTCACTGTTACATATCTATGGTAAAGAACAGCAGTCTCCAAACTTTTTAGTATTCCCACATACCATTCTAATTGTTCTAATTGTTTTTCTTTATCTTGGTATACAAGACCTAAGGGTCGCCAGCGCAAATTGTGGAAAGATGAAGGACGGTGGGAACATGACAAATTTCGAGAAGATGAGCAAGCACCAAAATCCAGACAAGAGCTAATTGCTCTTTATGGCTATGATATCCGCTCTGCACACAACCCTGATGATATCAAACCCAGGAGGGTGCGCAAACCAAGGTGAATTTGTAGAAGTGGGTATATGTACTTTTTGTGGAATAATATAGGGCTTGAAAAAAAATTTCTGACCTTGAGAGAAGGAAATTGTGATGATGCATTGAACATAAAACATTCATTTCTGATCAATAGCATCTCTTCATTTAGATTTGGGAGTCCACCACAAAGAGAATCCAATTGGTCCAGTGAACGACCAAGTAAGCCACCACGACATCAGAGTCTAGACAGCACTTCTGTGGCACCTCGGACATTCATTAATCGAAACTCAGCAGGAACAGGACGGATGGCCAGTCCAAGGGCATTCCCCAAACCTAGTGGCTATAAAGATACTCGCCCAAGTTATCGAGCTGTGGATGTAAGTAGTCAACATGCACCTCGCTTCAATGAACAGTCAAAGCCTGAGAGCAGTTACCGCGCCAGACGATCAGATCCAATCCCAGCAAGAGAGCCGTCTCCCAAATCTGAGATACCCCCTATTCAAAACAGCCCTGTTAAAAAAGAAGAAGTTGTTTTGGAAAATCAAACTCCACCTGCAGATATTCTACAGACACAGCCAGATAGGCCTGTGGAAAAAAAATCCTATTCTCGAGCAAGGAGAAGTCGGAACAAAGTAGGTGAGACAGGAAAATTGGCAGATGAAGTTCCACCTCCATCAGGGTTGATGCCGGCACCATTAAAAAGTGCTGATATTATACCATCACCTTCTTCAGCAAAGACTGGTAATTGGGAGGTACCTGTTGAGGCAAATCTGGATGGTCTTGAACAAGACATGACTCAGTTGAATATGACAGAACAAAACTGGAATCAAGGGCAACCCCAGTTTATACCACCACAGGGTAAGTGATATGCTAAAGCAAGGAAAAATTAATTTACAGAATATATAAACTAGACAACTATCCTCTTTTGATCATCATTTCAGAGATCTTTCCTTATCTTCCTTGGTAATTTCCAGTTTGTTCTGACATTCAGTTTGTTTTTTTCAGATATTTTGGTTTTTGCCAGTTTTTTTACATTCATATACCATAATAATTTCTTTGAATTCATTTCACAATTTCTGTGGTTCCTTATTAATATGGTTTAATCCTTCAGAGCAATTTCTGAAAGTCTTCTTGAAGATGATTGGTATATCTTCCTATAATATGGAAACAGGTAGGCTTTGGCCACATCTTTGATGTTGTAGCTGAGTTCTTCCCTCCCTATACCAATAATATAATCACTTTGACTTCTGTGTGCTAAGGTATTGTTTAGATAGACAGATTAGATGGATGGATGGATAGATTAGATTGGGTTTTTTTTTGCTATTTTTCAGCAGAAAACAGCAAAAAACACTCATTGGATATGCTGGATTAATGATCACATGCCGAGTCTAAAATTGAGTCTGGTGCCTTGACTTAATACCACGATAAGTAATAATTGAAATTCTAGGTTTCATTGTGTCTGTAAGTCAAGAAGAAACTAAGTTATTCTCCTACTTCAGTTTCAGTTCATTTTTCTCATTATTTCCCATTTTGGTATTTTTCTCTCCAACCAAAATTGGTACATCTCACTTGCATTTTTGGAGCATTTCAGATTGAACTTCATCCTAAAGCTTATTGATCTTCTGTTTTGTTTTGACCATAAACTTAGATACCTTTGCTATGTCCTTCCTAACTATAGAAACAGTGCAATTCCTTTTTTCTTTGTTGATGTTTAAGTATAATTGATACTTTTCCTTTTTACATTTTTTACATTCTAGGTTCCTAGTGACTGGCCCAAAGTCACCCAATCGGCTTTCATGTCTAAGGCGGGACTAGAACTCAGTCTTCTGATTTCTAGGCCAGCCCCTTAACCACTCAGTTCTTCCTCAATAGCACGTTGAGTGACATTTAATCTGAGATATCAATCATCTGGATTTCTAATGTTATTCATTTGTTTGATTTTCTTGTTGAGACACATGAGTGGTTTATCACTGCGTTTTGCACTGAATGGAATGATGCTATTGTCACTTAAATGAATTTGCTGCTGTCACTGAAATAGTCATCTGCCTCCAGCATCTTATTATATTGCTGCTGCCCAATTTGGCTTGCTGAAATTTCTTGCGTGCCTTGAATGACCCTGCTGGGAGTATATACTCTTGGTATACATTCCCAACCTCATTCCTTCTGGGACCATTCCGTACCATATGGCAGCAAGGGAGGATTTTGGCATACTTTTCTCAATGTGAGAAGCATTTGCCTTTCTTATATTATCTAGGACTTTTCCAGACCTGCTTTCTGTTTTTAAATTTTTCTTAATATTAGGATAAAGCTGAAGAATAATTTGGTGTTTTCTTTCTCCTTTGTCTTTCCTAATAGGTTTGCCTAATCAGATGCACATTGGAGCAGCCCCACCCCCTCAGTTCAACAGGATAGAAGATATGGTAACATTCCATTTATTTTTCTTGGTTCTGAAATGGTGGGTTCGATTGGCAACTAGAATGCAGATTCTCATCGAAGGAATGAGAGTCTTTATCAAGCAGTAGGATCAGTTCAACAACTTGAACTTAGTGGGATACTTACCTTTGTAATAGATTCATCTAGCTTTGATTTAATGTTTTTGGAAGAAGAATGATACAGAAGATAGGATATCTATATGAACCAATCCTTCCTGTATACTGTTGGAGAGAAACTTGAATGTATTGTTAAAAAAAACAACAACCAAACAGCTAATCATTCCTGGGCAAAGTTTGACAAAGTTTTTAAGAATATAAACCATGCGAGAAACCCTTCATAATTAGAAGATATTTTATGGCTAACCAAGCTCATCATACAGGAAAATATTTCGCTCTGTCAATCTTTTAAGAAATTAGACATTGCTATGCTTTTTTCCAGGGGGTTCAAGGTGGGCGTGCAAAGCGCTATTCCTCACAGCGTCAGAGGCCTGTCCCAGAACCTGCTCCACCAGTCCATATAAGCATAATGGAAGGACATTACTATGATGCACGTGAGTACAAACTGTTCATTAAAAGGATTCTTATATTCGTTTGGATTGGGTTTTGCAGTACTGTGGGCGACATATAATGTTCTTAACCTTTTGTAAACAAAAACAGCAACCTGAAGAACTTGTTCAGAGAAGTAAGATTCATATGTACTAGTATAATGGGGAAAATGAATGAGATACTGAATAAATACTCTTTCTAAACCGCACAGGTGTTTGCCTTTTGTAAGTTAGAAAAAGTACTGTATTTCTGGAAGCCTGCTCTTTGTTAGAAAACTGTTTATTTCTAAAACTTAGAATGTTATCATTTTTTATCAATTTCATCTTCATCCTGCCTTTAATCAGACACATTTGATAGAATGTATGGTGCTATCCTGTTTGACAGGAAGTCCTTGGGTTATGACCACTTGATCAGCAACTATTCAAAGTTAGGATAGTGTTGAATGAGATATACTCATAATCCGTCTTTGAATTTACAGTCACATGAATACAATTTGGTTGCTTTATAAACTAAAGCTGCAATTAAAATTCATAGTGTTCCACAATCACATGATAACCATTTTCAACCTTCCCTATTGGCTTTCCATAAGCATAGTAAATAGGGAATACAGCAGGAGATCCCAAGTCATTCCCACAGGTTACTCTCACTTCTGCTGCTTTTCTTTGCCCACCTGTGCTCCAAAGTGCCCATCCACAGCACCCACCTACCTGCACTCCATAGCACCCATTTGCAGCATCTTTTTGCCTGCCTGTGCTCCACAGAATCACCTACGACACCCTCTTGCCTGTACTCAAGAGTACCCACCTGTGACACTCTCTCACTTCCCTGTATCCATAGCACCGACTCATGACACCCGCCTGCCTACTCATACTACATAGCTTTCGCTTGCTGGATTCCGCTTCCCTGGATTCCGATCTCTTCCCAATGGTCCCTCCTTAACAACTCACATTACCCTCACGTAACAATAGCAACAAGGATGGATGGGATTGCCATTGCTACATCATATGACTGCATTGCTTAGTGATGGATATTTTGGTCCCAGTTGCCATGGTAACCTGAGGACTACCTTTAATTTACAATAGCCTTGAAAAACTGATCCAAGTTTCAAGTCAAGTTGAACTGGGTTGAACTTGACTTGAACCCAGTTTGCTGTTCTAGTTACTAATGTACTAGGGGCTGGGGGTGGATTTTTTAAATGTTCTCTCTACCCAATACATTATATGTTGTTGTTGTTACTCTGCCTGATGGCAACTGAGGCTTCTTTTTACTTCATTTCAAAATAATTACTTCTGTCAGTGTTAGAAAGGTAATGTCTAATGGTTTGTCCTTACAGTACAGTTCCAAGGTCCAATTTATACACATGGTGAAAATCCTACTTCACTTCCTCCTCAGGGGGTGATTGTTCAACCAGAAATGCATCTTTCACATCCAGGTAAGGACTGATTTTTCATAGCTCCTCTTCCCTCTTTCATTTTTCTCTAACATTTCCTTTATATTTTAATTTTACCAGCTTGTTAGAAATATTCTCAAATTCCTGCATTGCATCACTTATATCTCTTGAAATATATTTCAACAAATACATTGTTTGCTATTAACAACAACAAAGTGAGATTGCTATTGACAACAACAAAGTGAGATAGTTCCCCATGGAAAAAGGACATAACCTAATAAAAGAACTAGAACAATTTGGTTCAGTAGCAGGATTAAAGATTAATAGAAATAAGACAAAATTACTGACTAAAAATCTAACAGAGAATCAGAGGAAAGAATTAGAAAAAACCATGGGGATACAGGCAACAAAAAAGGTCAAATATTTAGGCATATGGTTAACACCACATAGTAAATCACTCAAAGAGAATAATTATGATAAACTGTTACAGCAAATTAAGAAAGACCTAGAATCTTGGAATAAGTTGCAGCTTTCTCTATTGGGCAGGATTGCCACGATCAAAATGAACATCTTACCAAAACTCCTTTACTTATTCCAGACAATCCCAATTAAATTACCAAAAAATTTTTTTGAAGATACAAATAAGGTAACTCTTAAATTTATTTGGCAAGGGAAAAAAGCTAGAATCAATATTAAGGCTTTACAAGATGCAAAAAGTAGAGGTGGGCTAGCGCTCCCAAACTGGGAATTATACTATTGGGCAGCCAACTTATTATGGTTAAAAGACTGGGTCAATTTACTCAATAAAAGAACTTTAGCCTTGGAAGGGCACGACCTTCAGAGAGGATGGCACGCATTTCTATGGGATGTGGGGAAAACTAAACAGTCGTATTTTCATAGACACCTTATTAGAGATTCATTATTAACTAATTGGAAAAAAATATGCAAAAAGCATTATTCAAAAATTCCGATTTGGCTTTCAACAATGGAGGCAATGGTTCATCCCAACAATTTGGATATAACAAAAACGACTAAATATAAAGATTTATTAGACCCTTTAGGAAAATTAAGAACTCGACAGGACTTACAGGAACAGGGATTTAAAATTGACCAGTGGTTATATATACAAATCCATAGCAGATACAAACAAGATATCAAAGAGTTCGGAATCTATAGCAAATTATAATATTTAGATAAAATCTTATTAGGATCAAATAAAAAGAATATTTCCAAATTTTATAAATATTTATTGGAGGTAGAATTAGAGCAAGAGATAGTGAAAGGGAACATGATAACGTGGAGTAGGAATATTGGAAGAAGCATTACATTAACAGAATGGGAAAAGATCTGGAATAGAAACATCAAGATTACAAAATCCGCGGCGTACAAAGAAAATATGTATAAAATGTTATATAGATAGCACTTACCCCCTTCGAGGTTAGCGAAAATGAACCCAAACACTAGCCCAAAATGCTGGAAATGTAAAAGCACAGAAGGAACCTGCTTTCATATGTGGTGGTCTTGCAAAGAAGCCCAGAAATATTGGCAAAAAATCAGAAAATGGTTGGAGGAGATAACCAAAGAACAAATCGAATACAAACCAGAGTTCTTCCTACTAGGGATCTCTGATAAACATTTACCTAAAAAGATGAAATATGTAACAATTCATATCCTAACGGCGGCCAGATTAGCATTCGCCCAGTGCTGGAAATCATCCTATATACCTACAGAACCAATGGTCATCCAGAAAATATGTGACTGTGCAGAAATGGACAAATTAACTATAGCACTTAAAAATAAAGAGTCTTCAACATTTTATGATAATTGGAACTCGTGGTATAATTGGTTATTTCAGAGATAAACTGTTTAATGAACAATGGGTAATTTAAGCATAGATATTGATAAGATGTGTGTATTTAAGGTAGGAGAATTGGATCTTGCAGACTGTCAAAAAGGATATCTGTCTGTTTTTAAGTGTATTTTCTTTTCTCTTCCGTTTCTTTGTTTCTTTCTTTCTTTTATATCTCTTTTTCTCTTCTTTTTTCGGTTCGTAAGACCGAGCGTTTTTTTTTTCTTTTTTCTTTTTCTCCCCCTTTTGTATATGTAATGTCGATATGTTTTTAATTGTAAACTCAATAAAATTTATTTTAAAAAACAACAACAAAGTGAGATAGTTCATCATTTCTAGTACATGGTTGCTCTTCTGCATTAAAGAAAATATTAACTATCTATTAATATATGTGATTGTAAGGAAATTAGGAAGATGGAAAGTAGATGCACTTTCTTTCTTCGTTCACTGGAGTGACAAAACTCTTTGGCGCTACTATAAAGCTTTGCTTATTTATACACTGTAAGTGTCATAAGAAAGCTTTGGATTCCATTGTACCATTTTGCTATATTGCAACAGCTTTTATAAGTATCTAAAAGATAAAGCTCCAAAATTTAGTTTTGGGAACTAAGATATGTCAGGCAAAAAAAAAGAATGGGGGTGAGGGTGGATTTTTTAAATGTTCTCTTTACGCAATACAATCCAATATAAGTTTTGCAAACTGGGATGATTTTAATTGAAGGAGAATGAAACTTGTAATTTGAGATCAGATTTATTGAGACTATAAAGTTGAAGGTAAAGGGCTTTGTTTTTTGTAAAATATTTGACTTTTTGGAAAAAGAGAACATTCTGAATCATTCGTTTCTCACATATTTGATGCACAGTTTACATTTTTTCCTTTCACTTCTGGAGAAAGGAGAAGTTATACTTACTTCAGGTCCTGCCACTGGCAAGGAAAGTTGTTAAAGCATATTTTTAAAACTTTATTTTTTCTCTTTCCTTGTATGCCTTCTTAAAATGTAATGAACTGGCATGGTTGGCATGCACCAGGTCCCTTTGATTAAATAAAAAGAAATTGGACCAGGAAGCGTGTCTTGGCTCCTGAATATTCCAGAATAACTTCACAATCTGGCTGTTTTGGGTTAGAGTGGATGGGGTCTTCTTTTGGATAATTTTTTTTTTTGGGGGGGGGGAACACATATTCTGTATTGACTCTTGATACTGTCATGGTTATTCTAATTTATTGTGCTTTTATTTTGTTCCTTTCCTAGATATGTTTTGTAGTCAGATGGTGTCTACATCTAATGAAATAAATAATTACACAAGAAAGAATTTTAAAATGTAAACAGAGTGAGGGGGGGAGATTTTCTGATCCTTCTGTTAATCAAGTAAATTAACCTTTGAAAATCAATCTCTGCAAGCGAAGAACAGGGATTTATTTGGCATATTGTAGACGTATGTTCCAATGACTTATTTTTCTTAGCAGCCAGATGGATTAACTATTCTTTTAACTTTAGCACATATATTAAAACATTATCTATTCGATCTTTGCTTCCTGATAGCATTTTGATTTTAGAATTGTTTGATTATGTTATCTGTCTTTGCCAGGATTGCATCCACACCAGACACCTGCACCTCTGGCTAATGCTGGCTTATATCCTCCTCCTGTCTCCATGCCTCCTGGGCAGCAGCCTCCTCCTCCACCACCACCACAACAGCTGTTAGCACCAACCTACTTTCCCCCTCCTGGAGTAATGAATTTTGGCAATCCCAGTTACCCCTACCCTCCAGGAGCCCTTCCACCTCCCCCACCTCCCCACCTGTATCCTAACACTCAAGTAAGTCTACTTATGTTTTGCTTTTAAATGCTAGTCATTTTGGGGACATTTTGCTGAATGAAGAAAAACACGAATTGATGATTTATGTAGTTGAAGAATAAGAAAGATGCAGATTAAAAGAGGAGGCTGAGAGGATTTGTAAAATATTTAAGAGGGACAATATGATTATAATTAATATGTCAAAAAGATGGTTGAAAGTTGTTTATATATTTCTTAACTATAGCTTTGTTTTTTTCTTTGACTTTGTTTTTTATTATATGAAAATGTTCAATAACATTTCATTTTCATTTTAACAATAAGTGCATTGTTTCTTAGAATATACTGTATTCTTAAGAAAATCTTCATATGCAAGTTTTAATAAAATGTTTATTTCAATAGAGAGTTCAAATGTTCTTTAATATATAATGTTTATATCTTATAATTTCACAATTTACTAGATATTGCTGTCTTTTTAACTCTGAGTTTCTAAGTCAACTAAAATGTCTGTGTTTTGAATTTCAGTGAATTCAATATACATATATAATAATATTTCTTTCTTTCCTTTTGGATTTGCAGGCTCAATCTCAGGTGTATGGAGGGGTCACCTACTACAACACAGTTCAGCAGCAAGTGCAGCCCAAACCTTCACCTCCCCGAAGAGCCTCCCAGCCAGTCACTATCAAGCCACCCCCTCCTGAGGTCTGTTATTTCCCCCCTGTCTCTTCCTAGTTTACTATTGTATCTGCTTCCACTGGAAGAATGTCCTTTAATAATGAGAGTGCCGATCTCTCCACCTGATTGATTCGTTGCAAGCTCTAGTTTCTTATTACAGATTGTAAATAGGTTTCGTGTTAACATCTATGAAGACTTTCACAAATAAATTTAGAAGTTAAAATTAAGATTGATGTCTAAATCCTGTTTGACTAAACTAAAAATGTATTTTAAAATCCATCTTTTTAACTGCAGCTTAACTACTTAAGACATAACTTCACAATAAACCTGAACAAGCTTTTTTGTGCAATGTATAAATGAATGTACCACTATTTAATTGATCTGGCAAAAGCTTCACTTTTTGTGTTTTATCTTTATTTAGTGCATTTTTTAAAAAAATCTGAAAATATGTGAGGCCCTATTGCTACATCAGCACAACATTATTAGTTAAAACATATTGCTCCAAAATGTGTGAAGGTAAAGCATTTCCCTTTTTAAAATGTGGGGAAGAATCTATAATTCTACAGAAACTCAATTTCTTTATTTTGGGGGCACCATTTGAGATAAATTCCTAAAACCTTTTAAAGAAAATGGGAATAACTATTATTTTTGGTTTCTTGACTTAATATTTTTTATGATTAGTTACCCAGTTGCTGTAAATTAAATTCAGATTTTATTTAATTTGCTGATTTCATATTGAATTGTTGAATTGACAGGTAGCAAAAGTTAGTAACTTTAAGGACATGATAATATATTTGTATTAACAATTGTTAACTTCTGACTATTCTCTAGATAAATACCGACTAAACTCACAATTTGTGACTGGGCCGCACCGTTTCAGACTGAGGCTGGGCGTTTCCCAACAGAATGTTTCTTAAAACTCCCTCCTTCCATGTAGGCAGGTAGAATGTTGCAAAGAATCCTTAGTTAAATTGTTCTGAAGGAATATTACTTGTAAGGAGCTCTGTAGTTGTATACATTGGTAAAACAAAAAATATGTACTTGTGTGTATTGGCCAATAAAAAGGATGGTATTTCATAAAGGGGAAATGCTTGGGATATGATCAAGAATTTGATTGAATCTTGACAACAATAAGCTATATCTTACATTGATGATTGTTTAGACTAGAGAACAGGAGCCCTTTACATGTCTTCTACTGTAGGCTGGATGATATCGTGGTGCTGAGACTAACCTTCCTCCTTTCACAGGAATTAATTAATTCAAAAGTCATTTCAAAGCATCACAAATGCTTTGAAGCAGCTCCTGTTGGGAGCAACTTAACTGACTGCTCTCACAGCCAGCTTCATACAACCCACACATTTGTTTGAAAGGCATGTGGCTGAAGTGGCAGGGAGTGAATGCTTGCCTGTGCTCCTAACTCAGCACCTCTTTTGACAGACAGATTTGCAGTTTCTTCTTGGGAAAAGTGTCGGAGTAGGTAAGATATCACCTCAAGAAATAGTTATTTCTCTGCAGAGAAGTGCAGTGGGTAAGGGGCTTCATACTATCAGCTCCAAAGCCATATTAATGAAGGAGTTCTGCTCTTTTCCCCCCTCTCATTTCTATCTAGGATGGCAGAAATGAAAAATCCAAAGAAAGAAGCAACATTTAGAGAATTCTGCATCTTGCTGATTTCAGTAGAGTTCCAGAGCTGACCCTGTGGAAGACAGAAGACAGCTCCTTTGTGGAATCTCTCCTCTTTTCCCTTGGTAATGAATGATGCACAGGGGTGCAGATACATCTGCTAGGCCAGGCCATATCAGTATTATATCTGAGGCAAGATGTCTATCAGAAGGGTATCAGCAAAATCAGATATTTTTTGCAGTTCCCCCCTTTTTTTCTGGTGTAATATTCTTTGGAAGATATATATGATCAATGACAGAGGAGCAGTTCTACTTTATTCCTTTCTAAATGTGAGAGTTTTTAAGTGTCAAGCTAAATCTATTCAGCACATCCCTGGTGTTCGTTTCTTATTCAGTGTACCTGTCCCTGCTTTATTTGTTTATCTGTTTTAACTAGTTTGTTAGCTTGAGTTATATGAATTTGTTTTGCTTGGCTATGTTTTTTTTCCCCAACAATACAATTTTAAAATAAAATACCATTTTACATGTGCAAGATTATGCATTTGGGTAATTAATGCTCTAAGATCGCCTTCAAATTTAGACATTTTATGCTCAAAACTGTCTCTGGTGCATTGTTAGACGGCAGAAAAGATATTTGTTCCTTGTATAACACTATGTTCTTTAGGATTCCAAATCACTATTTCTCAGCCTTGGCAATTAAGCTGGGTGGATTTTAGCTTCCAGAATTCCAAGCCAGCAATCTAGGGGTAATTCTCCTCACTGAAGTCCACAAAGTTTAAAATTGTCAAGGTTTTCTAAATGATGCTTCACAGACATCTTTTTCTTGCCTGCCCTTTGCAGCTTACAATTTCCCTATTCAGGCTGCATGGCTTCCATTAACCTCTTGTAATCCTCATAAACTTTGAATGTACTTGATTTGCTTACAGAACCATAATAGTAAATGGCCACCTTATAATCATTTGGGCAGGAGGAAATTGATTGGCATTAAACTAACTTTTGGTGAGGTTTTCAGAAAACATCCTGGATCTGTCTGTCTTTTTTTTTTTGGGGGGGGGGGGGAGTGCATGTGTAAATTCCTACTTGGAATGTACCAGGACCTATTTTTAAAAAAAAAATATTTTAAAAAGCAGTTTAGCTAACATTTGGGAAAAAACCCTGTATGATGAAAATATATTTGGTTTTTTCCTGCCTTAATGTTTAAATGTATTCTTTTAACATCAATCTTGAATCTTAGACCCAACGACACTGTGATAGTTAATTCTTGTTAATAAATTTTTTTGTTCCTGTTTCCAAAGTGCTTTTTTGTGTTAATAGTACTACAGATACTATTAAAGTTAATACATGATAGTTACTCAGTAGAAGCTTGTATATTAATCATTTTCATCTATCCTCAGCCAGCCAGCCAGCCTACTTCCTTTCTTCTTATTTAGAACCAGTCCTCATGTCACCAGTCCTCATTAGTTTCAGGCTCTCTGTAAACATTTCAATCTTGAATTAGCATACAGGTGCTTTTCTAAAAAAGTTCACAGTTATATAGTATGACATATTTTTATTCCCCTTGAAATAGAGGCAGTCAACTTCTTCCAGTCAAACCCACATTTAATATTATTTTGCAGAATGAGAGCTGCAATGTTGGGGTAGGGAATTTGGAAATTTTCTTTGCTTTTTTTAAAAAACTGTGATAGCCTGTTTCAAGATTTACATTATGATACTTGTGTTTTCTACTCCAAAGTAGTAAGGAATTATACAATCAGATTTAAGTTTGAAGATAACTGGAGAGCTAAGGGTATAAAAGACTGATAAAGCCTTTCCAATTTGTGACTTTGATTTAGAATTATCAGTGGGGCCTCAGTGGGAATTCTGGGAGTTAAAGCCAAGACATCTGGAGGATGCCTAAGTTAGTCAGAGTAATGGTTGTTGTTATTGGTTTTGGTTCTTGAAGCAGGATTTTTCCTACTTGGGAGAAAATGGTGAGGGAGAAGCAGCATGGGTTTTATCTTACTGTGGAATTCCGGGTCATAGACAAAACATGGGAAATGATTTCACATCATTGTGGGGAAAAAAAGAAAAGTATTAAGTATTTGAGAAAATATTTTTAAGTGAGATATTTTGGTCTTAGCAATAAATAGTAAGCTTTTAAGAAGTTGTGAGACAGTGTTTAAGTTTTAAAAACTGAAAAGCAAGGTGTGTTAGGAGAGGAGGAAGAAGAAAAACTATAATCTTCCTTAATTTTTTTTCTTTTGAACTAAATAAGTAGAAGAAGACCATGGTAAGAGACAATACAAGTGATGGAATGTACAGTAGACATCAATCAACAGAGAACTTAGGAACCTGTCTCAGTTCATTCTAGAAAGATAATAGGTTTTCTGGACAAGCGTTTTGTTCTGAAGAAAGACTTTAGATTAGCTGCAATATTAATCAAAAGGAGATGTTCAATCTACCTCTTTTTGATCTAAACAACACCCAACAATATTTGGATGTCCTAGGTATGAGAAATAAATTTTCATAGATATTAGCCTTCATTAAATTTTTTGCCAGCAACAAGGGCACAAATAGCAAGTTATAGGAATTTTATTATGGCCTGTAGAAAGTGCAGAAAGAAGTAAGTTGCAAAATTCCCTGGCAAAGGCACTTGAAATTTTGAATGGAATAAATCAATGGGCAAAGATAATATGCCAAGTCTTCCCTGTGAAATACATTTGGGCATCCTCTGGAAACAATAAAATAAAATAAAAAGGAAAGGAAAGGAAAGAAGTTATGGTTCTTTTGCAATTCTCAGCCATCAGGGAATCAAGTATGTTAGCATGTGAGTCTGAACCAAGACCAGAGATTACTTTGAAGTTCAATTAAGTGGCTGGAAGAATTGTATTCAGTGCTCAACAATTCTTAGGGCTGTTGCCTAAATAAATAAAAGGGGGCGGGAATATGACCTATTCTTTCCTTTGCAATAGGCACAAACCACCATTGTGGTATTATTGGGTGGTAGATTATTTCCTATGCCTGAAAATTCCCTAACCAGATTTCTATATGGTAGGGATGGATGGTCGTATGGAAGCTTTTTGCAGTTCTGTCCTCACATTTTGCTCTCTAATTATCAAGCCTCAGCATCATAATCTGCCAATCTCTTTCAAGATACCTATGCATCATGGCAAATGTTACATTCTTTACATGCTGCTCCCATTAGGATATCTTCTGGACTGACAAATAATCAAGCCACTAGAGGGCACCATAGCTCACAAGTAATGTTCTATGGACCAGAGTCAGCAAGTGTGAGCAAATATCTTAGTACTGACATTTTAAGTTACTCTAATAATATCCCTAATTAAAATAGGGGTGAGGTGGGATTTGATACATGTTTTACTAATCTTTCCATGTAGTGATGGAGGTATTACAATTAAAAAACAGTTTCAAAGTTCAAAATTTTCATTAAGTTCATACATTATAGTAATACACTATATACACATCATAGTAATACACACACACAAACACACACACACACACACACAATATACATACAGAGGGAGAGACTTTTGTTTTACAATATACATTGTATGAATCCAGCCATTTTACTAAGCAAGCCATAATTAAAATAAAGATTGGGCAGGATATGTGAACCAAGTCACAGAAAGTACTTTTTCTTCGGCCTGTATGAGAAGCAACAGAGACTTTCTGAAATCAGGCAAAGGTCTTGTTCAAGAAGTGCCACATAGCTAATCACCATGGGTGTGGCCCCCTAGCATTTTTGTTATAAGAGCAAAGACTGAACATTATCTTCAAATAGTTAATGAGCAATGTTTGCAGGACCTTCAAGAATGGACTGGAAAATAGGACACTACCTTATATTGATTTCTTTTTCTAATTTTACATGGTTGTCACAACCTTAAAGATGCCCTCTTTCTTTGTAATTGCGAGTATTAGGAGCCACAGAGGCAGGAATAATGATATGAAATGATAAGGTTGGAATTTTGTTTTTCTTTGGAGACAGATAAAATCCTTTTTGTTGTTGTTGTTGCCTTCAAATCAGTGTTGACTTCTGGATTAGTCCAGTCTTCTTGGTAAGATTATGGAAGTGATTTTGTCATTGTCTTCATAACCAGCCCAAGATCACCCAACTGGTTTTATGGCATAAGATGCATAGGACTGGCATTCACCATCTAATTTCTAACCTGATGCCTTAACTACTACACTAAATTGGTTGTCTAAAATACCTACACAGAGTTTAAATTATGACAATCATGGTGTTTCTATCCAAAAATAAAAGTATCCCTGAAGCATAAATCACACTGTGTAAAACTGAGAAATTCTGGGTGTTTTTAACTCAAGGAAAAATGAAGCACTGAATGGACCCAGTTCCAATCTGATAATGGAGCTCTGCTTCCAGTTGGTAATTTACAATATACATAAATTCGATACTTAAGAAAATTTTGGATACAGAAATCAATAGAGGCATCCTTCATTAAACTGCAGTCATACTACAATCCAATCTTGAGAGATAAGGATATAGGAAAGGATGTATATATTTGGTGTCATACAATAGCTCATTCCACCTATATTCTCCATATAAGTGAGAGACAGCAATTTTTGCAATTTTTTTATTCATCCACTTTCTCATTCTTATTTGATCTTCCAGTTGTGTAGTTTATCCATTTCTCTCCATCCCATCCTTTTATCATTGCACAGGCATTCATTTATTTTGATTAAAGACAATAATTTCAATTGTATTAATTTAATAATCCTTCATGCATTTATAATTCCTTCATAAGCTTTCCTTTTAACTATGCAGAATAAATCTGTTAGTTTATTTCTGTCATTTATATGCCATCAATCTACTACGCTGGTCCTAGCAGAGTACGTCAATAAAACAATAAAATTAAAGCAATAATAATAATAATAGTACATTACAATAACAGAACATACACTCATCATCCCCTCGCTTCCAGCTCTGTCTTCTTCACCAGGTTCCGGAAGGCCATTAAAGTAAGTTCTGATCTGAGCTTTCATACAAACGAGGGTGTGTGGACTTCCTGTGTTTTGTCCTTATAAGATCAGGCGCCACATTTCAATTTGGCCTGGTTGGCAGAGGGAGGGGGAGAGGAGAGACCATGTCACCCACACCAATTTGTATAGAATTGGGCAAATTAACTTCCAAATAATCTAAGGCTAATATTTTTTTGATTTGATGATCTGGCCACTGCATGGGTCAAGAGGTCCTTGGATTGCTCAAATTAAAACCACGAAATTAGATTGCTAATGTTCAGTGGAAAAAATCAGATTTCAACAAAACAGATGGAGACTGCAAAAAAAAAAAAGACACATTTTTACCAGTATCTTTATGGCTATGCTTGCTAAATCTAAGGCTACTGTCAGTTATAGGCTATACATTTGCTGTTTTCACTTTTAAGTGGTAAAAAATAGAATGAAATTTGACAAAACATGGGAACATGAACTATCTAGGATGTGGGAAATTTATTTATATAGATTTATATGTGGTAGCTGCCCATTTCACCGAAGTGTCTGGGCAGCTTACAAGGATTAAAACATTATTATATGTTGCATTAAAAAAGTGCAACATATTACCATCACCCCCATACCCAAGGATTAAAAAAAAACCATTAACCAAAAAAAAAAGCAGAGATCATCTATACCTAAATGCTTGAGGGAATAATACCTTGTGTTGGACTATCAGGGTTGGGACTATTCAAATGTCTTGGGAGACACTGTTCCATAGGCCAGATGCTGCTACTGAGAAGGAACAGCTTCAGAGTCAAGTCTTTCCTGTTCAAAGAGCCAATTTGATCTAGTGATTAAGGCTTCAGTCTAGAAACCAAGAGACAGAGTTTAGCTCTGCCTTTAGGCATGAAAACCAGCTGGGTCATTCACTCTTGGCCCAACCCACTTCACAGAGTTGTGGAGAAAATAGGAGGAGGAAAGAATATTGTGTGTGTGTGTGTGTGTGTGTGTACACACACACATACACACATAATAAAAGTGAAATAATCATTCTCAGGAGAGTACAAACTTGGAAGAATGGAGAAGAGACTTATTTTGTTCATTTGTTTCTTCTGTTTGGTTGTGATTTTTTAAAATAGATACTATTAATTTATTTGTAAGCTGCCACAGTTTTTAAGGAGATGGGTGGCCTTGAAATGGGATAGGGGACAGACAAACTTGCCATGAAATAGCACTTTTAATCAAGACCAATTGTTTCTCAGCCTTCACAACTTTACACTATATGTGGACTTCAATTCCCAGAATTCCAGAACCAGCATGACCAGATATTGCAACTCTCATGAACATGGCTGAATGATGATATGTTTCCTTCATATTACAAAAAATAATAGGTGGTGGCTTTCTTCATATCTGAATCAATACAACAGAAGCTAACATGATAAAGTGTTTGGAATATGTGCCATTCTAGATCTAGGCTACTCAGCACTCAAGATATATGGCTTTTACACAGCTTTGAACTCCAATAAATATATTTATACCAATTTCAATAAATATATTTACACCCTCCAATAAATATATTTACACCAAGTATCATGTTATATAATAACATCTATGGTTTCTTTGATTCAGGGCTCCCCCCTTATTTTGTCGTATTCGTCAGTCTTAAAAATCAGTGGCAACATCTTATTCTCACACCCAAGGATCACTGCCTGAGAGAATGTGCATGCACATACATGTAGATATTATATAATCTCTATCACCACAATTAGATATTGCTGCAGGCTTTTCTCCATCTGTGTGCTCAGTGTACTTTGCAGTCATCTGTACTGTGTCTCTTGGAAAACATGGAAAAATGTTCTGTTAGCTGAAGGATGCTTAGAAACAACAAAAAAGACTCATACATTTTCAATTAATACCTTATCATTTGCTGGGTACAGAGTGACAAGCTGATGGTAATATAGTAATGTATTTTAGTTTATGTTTAAATGCACATATATGAGAGATAAGATACAAAAAAAATCACATAGCTTCTGCAGAGCTGATAGGGATGGATTAAGACCTTAGTGGCAATTCTAGCAATTTACCTGAACAATATTCCTAAATGGCATTCTATAATATCTTAAAGGGGCAACTTGTATGCAAATGATTATTCATGCTGGAAAATGGAAATCAGCTGAACACAGGCTGTTCTGGAATATACATGGATTAATATTCATGCTGTGTAATCACTCAAAAATATTTTTCTCTCTCTATCCTTGATCATGACTTCTATATTTTTTACCTTAACCTTGGAGTTCCAAGTAATGTCTTTCAAAGTTGGTTATATTTTTGAAGTCTTTTATTGCTGTGCATGGTGGAGGATGCTATTGCTACTGTTGTAGATTTCTCCTCCTCCTTCCATCACTCTCTAGCCTTCCTGGATATTCACACTGTCCCACAAGTAGATGGAAGACATGCACTTCAGGAATTTAACAAAAATGTGTATAAAAACCAAGAGCAACTGCTGGAAATAGGGTCGTACAGAAAATGAAAGATATTCACAGATGCCACTTAATTAAATTTTTTCATCTAGATTAATCAAGTGAAAGAATAGCACTATTCCACCCAAGACAATTTCACTGAAAATCTATTCTTCAAATATTAACAGCAAATTCTCTTTTTCGTCAGCTGGATGAAAATATGGCAACAACAAATGAAGATTCTCCCCCCTGCATGGAACAAGTTAATATTCTCACAAGCTTACAGATATTCCCTCTCTCTCCTTTCCCTAATTGTTCTCCCCCACAAATGCCATGTAATTTGTCACTCCCACACATAGTCTGTTTGGCAACGATGTCAGCAAGGTTTTACATGTATCGCCAGGCTACTGGGACTGCCAGAACTGAAAATTCCTTTACAATAAAATGGAAATGAAAGAAATTGAAGGGAAGACCAAAGGGAAATGTCCAAATATCTTCACAAACCTAAATTTTAAAAGGCATTATGGCCAGACAGACATTTAAACTGGATTTGGCATTTTCATCCACCTATCAAGTCCTTCATCCAACTATCAAATCCACCTATCAAGCCCTTAGGCAGATGTTTAACAATATTAAGAGTATCATCACAGGATCTAAGTTGTTCCAGTGCTTTTTGTAATTTATTGATGGTAATTTTATTGGTTTGTTTTATTGACTGCTCATCTTGCCACCCTTGTCAATGCTGGTAGTGTCTGATTGGTGCTCTAGTTATTTTGGGATTGTACCCAAGGCACTTGTTACTATTGGTACTATTTCTGCTATTTTCTCCAGTTCTTTCTCTTCTATTGTCTCCAGTTAGTGGATAATGTCCGCTATTCACAATTTTTTTAGCTTTCTTTATCAACAATTGTTAAGGCTGGAGTGTTGTGTGGGGCAGATGTTTGTTTGCATTCTAAAGTCCCAGAACACTTTAGCTTCTTCATTTTCCATTACTTTATCTATTTTTGGTTCCACCAGTTTTACTTGCTGACAGTTTTTCTTGCAAATATTCCAATGCACCATTCTTGTTATTTTGTCATGCTATTGTTTGTAGCCAGTCTATGCAGATTTCTTGCAGCAGCCAACTAGGTGATCCATTGTTTCTTTAGCTTCTTTACAGAAATGATATTTGCTATCTTTTGTCTTTTCCATTTTCACTTTATATACTTATGCTCTTAAGGCTTTTGCTCTTGCACAGCCAGAATTAACTCCTGTGTCTCTTTGTTCTGTTTCTTGTTCTTAGCCATTACCAGGTTTGTTAATCTGCTTTGTTTGCTAAATTTGTTATGTACTCAGTATATCATATTTTGCCTTACCATGTCTCTTTTCTATTCCTTTGGCTTTTCTTATAAGCCAGTTTGATCTCTCTGGTACAGTGCAATGTCTTCACTGTCCTTCAGATATTCTTCACCTTTTTTCCTCTTCAGTTATCTCACAACATTCAATTCCCATCTATGCTCCTTGCCAAATCTCTACTTTGCTGTATGGATGAAGGGCATATTTCACTGTCTTCGTATCCTATCTCTTACTTCAGCTTGTATTTTCCATTATATCTAATGATTGAAATTGCCCAGGAGTTAGTTGCTTTGATGGTATTTCTGCCTCTGAATTAGTTATTCTTCTTACAGATCTTCTTTTTCTCTGGAAATTTTCATTCTTATTCACTACTAATCTTCTTGATTTCAGTATGCTTGATATAATTAGCTTGAAGGGTGCCCAGATATTTGTAGTGATCTTTTGCATGCCATTTTATGAACACTGCAACACCTACATGGCACTTTCAAAATAGCACTCGCTTTTTGGTATGGCATGTGATGGCTTCTGAATAAGAAAAATGCATAGCACACTAGCAGATTCTCTTTTGGAAAGACTTTGAAAGAAATAAGTGAAGCAAGGCACGATAGGGAAGGGAGGAGACTCAAGAATGTGGGGCCTAGCTGGATGGGAAGTAGGCTCAAGGCTTTTGGGGACCCAGCCAGGTGGGAAGAAGGAATAGGATGTGGCAACATTAGGTGGGCAAGGGCAGTTGAAATGTCCTTGAAGTCTTTTGTAAGGGCAGGAGGTATAGAAGATGACCAAGCTAAGCCCGAAGGAGGGATCAATATATCATCAGTTTAAAGTCTCTTCGTCCTCACAAGAGAGCCAAGCTAGGCCACCTTGAATTCTATTGATTCTTATCTACAGCCAATTTGCTTTGACCAGTTCAGATTCTTGTGGAGATTCTTAGCATATAATAAAGTATGTGTTCCGGACTAGCAGGCTCGTAGCCTGCAAATCTGATTGGCCCACTGAAAGCCGATCGTGATTGGTCGCCATAGACTGATGCGATTGGCCAGTAAACGGGCTGCCGCGATTGGCCCTGCCAAGAGCGGCAAACTCAAATCGCCTTCATTGGCTGCCTAGCTGCAGCCAGCCCTATATAAGGGGCTGCTGCAGCTGGGGTTAGTTGCTCAGATCTGAAGTCACAAATAAAGAGCTTTAGTTACTATCTGAGTCTTGCCTCCGTTCTTGAACCGTCCTCCCAGATATAACACTGGCGACGAGGGTGGGATGCGGAGGCAATGAAAGCTATTGAAATTGAGCTAGCTGAAGGAGCACGTGGCTGACAGAGCGCAACGACGGCGACATGGCCAGCAGCACTATTCCACCCGCACCATTCGATCCAGCTAGCGAAGATTGGGACTCATACATGGACAGATTTCAAATGTTCCTGGAGTCCAACAACCTCAAAGATGCCATGCCCAGCAAGACACGAGCCGTTTTTCTAACCCATTGTGGACCAGCCATTTTTAAGATGGCTAAAGCCTTAGCCAAGCCAGCTGAAGTTAAAACCATGGATTGGGACACCCTTGCTCCCATCCTGCGCAACCATTACGCCCCATCCGTGCCAACTCTCATTCGCAGGCATGAGTTCTACCAGAGGGACCAACGTGAAGGTGAGAGCGTTGGGGATTTTGTGGCAGACCTGAGGAACCTGGGTGGTTTGTGTGGCTTCGCCAACCTCGAAGAAGCCATGAGAGATCGCATCGTCCTTGGCCTCAGAGACCCCACCGTCCAGAGCAAGATCATGGCCAAGGGGAACATCTCGCTTGCAGATGCCATAGCAGACACCACAGCAGCCGAAGCCACTCGTAAATTGGCAGCACGAATGCGTCGAACCAGCGGGACCAACCGCCAACCCACCAACGATGCTGGGAAACCTTCAGACAAGTACACATGAACCACCCATCACGAAGACATCGAGTCATCCTCAGACAGCGAGGAAGAAGAAGTCCACAGGCTCCGGTCAGAACGTGAGCAATGGGACCAGAGGGGTCGCAAGTCCAACTACCAATGCGCCAGATGTGGGGGAAACCACCCCCGATCCGAATGCAGATTCTTAGATGCCATATGCTGTTTTTGCGAGAAACGGGGACACATCACGAAGGTATGCAGAAACAAGAGAAATTCCAGCCCCAGACGGAGAGGGAGCAGCCCAAAGAGAAACGATGGCAATGCCACCACACAGAGGGACTGCCCTAGCAACCAGTGGAACCGGTACAGCAGACCCCGAAGGTTTAACGATGCCCCCAGACGAGAGGAGGCTCATCAAACCATCACCATCGGCCACGCTTCATCACTTGACGCTAAAAAGATCCGAGTAGAGGTCACGATTGAAAACAAACCGTGCAACATGGAAGTCGACTCTGGGTCATCTCTATCCATGGTATCCTGGAGAACACTCAAGCAGCTAATCCCCAACATCCGACGCCAAGACCTCAGCAGTCAGAGACTCATACTAAAAGACTATCAAGGCAACCGGATTCCAGTCGCAGGTACCCGCCATGTACAGGTCTCGTTCAAGGGACATAAGGCAATTCTACCACTCACCGTCGTAGACTGAGACCGGCCAAGTCTATTGGGTCTTCAGTGGTTCGCGCCATTAGGAATCGGAATGGCTGGCATCCATCATACTGAAGACAATGACTGGGAGGCGGCCCTCGTCCACGACTTCCGAGAAGTGTTCAACGAAAGCCTAGGCAAGTACAAGGGGTCCCCTATTTCATTTAATCTTTGCCCCGACATAGCACCTATTCGTCTAAAGCCACGCCGAGTTCCCTTTGCTCTTAAATCCAAAATTGACGAGCAACTGGACAAATTAATTGTGCAAGGAGTGTTAGAACCTATTGACCACGCCCGATGGGAGACACCAATTGTCACCCCCATAAAACCTGACGGGTCCATAAGAATCTGCGGTGACTACAAGGCCACCCTCAATCACGCGCTACAGCAGAGCGCCTACCCAGTGCCAGTTGTTCAACATCTCCTGCATTCACTTGGGGGTGGCAAAATATTCGCAAAATTAGATCTGGCCCAAGCGTATCAACAGCTACTAGTTGATCCCGAGACTGCAGAAGCTCAAACTATAGTCACACATCGTGGTACATTCAAATGCAACAGGCTCCAGTTTGGTGTAAGCGTAGCCCCAGGCATCTTTCAAAGCCTGATGGAGAGACTATTACAAGGGATAAAAGGGGTCGTGCCCTATTTTGATGACGTATTAATAGCAGCACCCACAAAAAACCAATTAGAAAAATGTCTCAGAACAGTCCTACAGAGGTTCAAAAACGCTGGCCTCAAGGTTAAGAAGGAAAAGTGCCAGCTTTGCACAGAAAGGGTGGAGTTTCTTGGCTACCTCCTTGACAAGCAAGGAATCCACCCCACAGAAAAAAAATTGGCAGCTATCAAAAACGCCCCAAGACCCAAAAACAAAACTGACCTCCAAGCCTTCCTGGGACTTATTAACTTTTATAACATCTTCCTACCCCAGAAGGCGACTGTTGCTGAGCCCCTCCATAGACTACTCGATAAAAGGGCATCCTGGATTTGGGGACGTCGGGAGGAACACGCCTTCCAGCAAGTAAAAGACCTCCTTACCTCAAAGGCAGTACTAATTCAGTATAATGAGACACTACCTTTGACTGTCACGTGTGATGCCTCACCATTTGGGGTAGGGGCCATCCTGAGCCACGTCCTACCAAATGGCTCAGAAGCACCAATTGCATTTTTTTTCACGAACTCTATCAAAAACAGAAAGAAACTATAGCCAATTAGATAAGGAAGCCCTTGCTATTGTCTCTGCAATAAAACGATTTCATGAATATGTTTATGGGAGACCGTTTTCTATTATAACGGATCATAAGCCACTACTTGGGATCCTGGCGGGCGACAAACCTACTCCACACATTCTCTCCCCCAGAATGACGCGATGGTCAGAATTTCTCGCCGCCTACGACTATCAATTAAAGTACCGCCCCGGGAAATCTATTCCCCACGCAGATGCCTTGAGCCACTCACCGCTACCCGAGCCACAGGAAGACCCAGCTCCCACACTCCCGGTACTGCAAATAGAGACAATGCCATCGCCTCCACTAACGGCTCAAGACATCGCCTTTGAAACCAAAAAAGACTCTTGTTTGGCATGAGTTCTTGGTTGGGTGGAGAGGGGATGGCCAGATTACGACACTAAGGAACTGTTTAAGCCGTTTAAAAACAGACAAACGGAACTTTTTTCACAAAAGGGGTGTGTTTTGTGGGGAGACCGAGTTGTTGTACCAACTAAGTTACAAAAAAGGGTCTTGCAAATGCTACACGATGGACACCCGGGCATCGTGCATATGAAAGCGCTGGCAAAAAGTTACGCCTGGTGGCCTGGTATGGACAAACAAATCGAAACCTGGGTCGCCTCTTGTAACAAATGCCAGGAAAACCACTCAGCTCCACCTAAAGCCCCACCAACAGAATGGGAAACACCCAGGGGTCCTTGGTCTCGCATTCATATTGACTTTGCGGGACCTACGAGAGGCCACACCTTCTTAATAACTGTTGATGCCTACTCAAACTGGCTTGAGGTCAATAAGATGAAAGCAACCACTACTGAGGCGGTCATTAAAAAACTGAACAGACTCTTCGCCACACACGGGTTACCAGATGTCCTGGTCTCTGACAATGGGCCCCAATTTACTGCCTTAGCCTTTGAACAGTATTTAGCGGAACGGGGCATCCGACACGCACTCACATCGCCGGCTCATCCTGTGGCGAATGGCCGGGCTGAACGAATGGTTCAGTTTACAAAGAAAACCCTGCAGAAAATGGATCAAGGCAACATCCACGACAAAGTCACTAGAATGCTGCTCCTACAACACATCACACCAAACAGCACGACCAACAAGAGCCCAGCTGAACTCCTGATGGCCAGGAAACTCAGATCACCTCTAGATCGTTTGCACCCTGCCTACACCCCGGAAAAGCCCCTGGGTTCCAGCAGCAAGCACCGTGTTTTCAAGGTAGGAGACCTTGTTTTTGCAAAAAAAATTTCTGGGGACCCCCTTTGGATTCCTGCCCAGGTAACTCAAGTTACGGGTCCCTGCTCCTACCGTCTACTCACCACTGATGGCAGACCATGGAAACGCCATATTGACCAACTGCGCTCCAGACTAACCACATCTTCCAACCCTGACCCTAACTTTGACACTAGGGGGGGAGGGGAAGCAGTGAACTCAGAATTAGAACCAACACCTGTTTATTCTGAGCTAACACCGAGATCACCACACCATGGTTGGCAACACTCACCAGCTGCAGCTGAGACGGGACAGTCAAACACTTCACCAAGAAGCAGCAACCAGGCAGGTTCAGCGAGCCCCGGGAGCCATGGCAGTAACAGCGAGGTTGAGGACTCCATCACCCCGGGAGCACCAGAAGAGAGCCCTAACCATGACACCGGGTCACTGTTCCTGTTTGATCCAGCAACCAGTCCATCTGAACCCGGGTTTGAACAAGGTCAAACGGAACTGCGTAAGTCAGGCAGACAGGTGCGAAGACCTGCCTACCTGCGAGACTATATTACTCCACCCCTTAAACGGAACCGAGAGGGGAGGGGTGTTCCGGACTAGCAGGCTCGTAGCCTGCAAATCTGATTGGCCCGCTGAAAGCCGATCATGATTGGTCGCCATAGACAGATGCGATTGGCCAGTAAACGGGCTGCCGCGATTGGCCCTGCCAAGAGCGGCAAACTCAAATCGCCTTCATTGGCTGCCTAGCCGCAGCCAGCCCTATATAAGGGGCTGCTGCGGCTGGGGTTAGTTGCTCAGATCTGAAGTCACAAATAAAGAGCTTTAGTTACTATCTGAGTCTTGCCTCCGTTCTTGAACCGTCCTCCCAGATATAACACTGGCGACGAGGGTGGGATGCGGAGGCAATGAAAGCTATTGAAATTGAGCTAGCTGAAGGAGCACGTGGCTGACAGAGCGCAACGACGGCGACATGGCCAGCAGCGCTATTCCACCCGCACCATTCGATCCAGCTAGCGAAGATATAACAGTATGTAACATTTAAACAGTCAGATTTCCACTCACCTGAATTTTTATTGTATGATTGCAGCTATGCTGGTAGAATAGGTAGTTCTGTGAGATGTTTGTCATTAATATATAAATTCCTTTCAGAATCTGATTTTTCATCTACAAAAACATAATACCTTTTATCCAATTGTGCATAAGCAAACCATTGACACGTATTATCTTTCTTTTCCAGCTCTTCCCTTGTTTTTAATTTAGGTTCTCTTTCAGTAAAAGCCAGTAAATCAGCATAAGTCAGCCAAGTTTGTATAGCCATTGTAGCTCTTCTATAAAAAACGCTTTCTGGGGTAACAACCATAAGGGATTTTGGAGACATCTTGCTTTGTATTTATTCCAAACTATGGATATGGCAGGTCTAACAGAATGATTTTTAAAATTAACTTAGATTTATTAAACCATAAATACCTGTTCCAACAAAATCTCAAATCGTGTTCCTCTAGCTCCATTTTTTTTTATTCTTTGAAGTCGCCCATTTCTTCATTCATACCAAACAATATGCTTCAAAATACAATCATAAATTGAGTAAACCTAGCTTACCTGTTTTGTTCACATCTTGCAACAGTTTATAGTTAATTCTTGGTTTCCTACTTTGCCATACAATCCTGGAAAGGTCTTCTGCTATTTTTTAAAAAGTAAATCAATTGCCAATATAGGTATGGTTTGAAATAATAATAGAAGTAACAGAATAACAGAGTTGGAAGGGACCTTGGAGGTCTTCTAGTCCAACCCCCTATTCAGCAGGAAACCCTTTTTCAGACAAATGGTTGTCCAATCTCTTCTTTAAAATCTCCATAGCGCCCACAACCTCTGGCAAGATGTTCCATTGATTAATTGTTCTGTCAAGAAATTTCTTCTTAGTTCTAGGTTGCTTCTCTCCTTGATTAGTTTCCACCCATTGCTTCTTGTCCTGCCCTCTGGTGCTTTGGAGAATAGGTTGACTCCCTCTTCTTTGTGGCAGCCCCTGAGACATTGGAACACGGCTATCATGTCACCCCTAGTCCTTCTTTTCATTAAACTAGACATACCCAGTTCCAGCAACCGTTCTTTATATGTTTTAGCCTCCAGTCCCCTAATCATCTTTGTTGCTCTTTCCGGAGTCTCAACATATTTTTTACATTGTGGTGACTAAAACTGGATGCAGTATTCTAGGTGTGGTCTTATCCCTCTGTTAATGAAGCCTAGAATTGTATTGACTTTTTTGGCAGCTGTAGCACACTGCTGGCTCATATTTAAGTGATTTCCCACTAGGACTCCAAGATCCCTCTCATAGTAGCTACTATTCAGTCATGTACCACATATACCATACCTGTGCATTTGTTTTTCTTGTCTAAATGCAGAACCTTCCTTTTTCACCATTGAATTTCATTTTGTTAGATAGTGCCCAATGTTCACGTTTGTCAAGATCCTTCTGTATCTTAAGCCTATCTACTTGGCTATTCCTGGAGTATTGGCTATTCCAGCCAGCTTGGTGTCAACTGCAAATTTGATGAGTTCTATCGCATCTAAATCATTGATGAAGATGTTGAAAAATACTGGGCCTAAAACAGAGCCTTGGGGTACTCCACTGCATATTTCCCTCCCTGTAGATGCAATTCCATTGAGGACTACACATTGAGCGTGGTTGGTCAGCCAGTTACAAATAAATCTAGTGATGCTGTGTAACCCACATTTTTCTGTCTTATCAAGTAGTAGGTTTGGTCTATATCAGTGGTTCCCAAACTTTTTCAGTCCCTGCCCCCTTGGTGCTACAAACTCATCCTGGGTGCCCCCCACCCAGGGTGGGATTCAAATTTCTGTGGGTGTGGCCTAATTTGAGGGTGTGGTTTTCTGGTCACATGACTGGATAGGCGTGGCTTGCTAGTCATGTGACTGGGTGGGCATGGCCAGGTGACTTGTAAACCAAATACAAGTGGTCCTCACTTAATGACCGGTTGTTTAGCAAGTGTTCTAATTTATGACTGGCCTCCCCAGAGCTACTTGACCAGTTTTTGGAGTTTTGACAGCTTTAGATCAGGGGTCTAAATCCCATCCCTGCCTGTGTGTGTGAGAGAGAGGGAGAGAGAGAGGTTTGATCAGATCTCTCTCTCTCTGTCTCTCTCTCTCTCTCCCACCAACGCCAGAAAGCCGTCAGTCAAAATTCATATTAGTGGTCTCCGGGATTTAAAATTATGAGTTTGGTGGTCTCTGAGGTCCAAAAGTTTGGCGACCCCTGATCCAAAGGGATGAGCCTGAGAGAGGGAAATAGAGAAAGAAAAGAAAGAGGGGAAGAAAATAAAGAGAAAAGGGAAAGAAAGAAAAAGGGACAAAGAAAGGGGGTGGTGGAAGGAAGGGACAGAAAGAAAAAGAAATAAAGAAGGAGGGAGGGAGGGAGGGAGGAGAAAGATAATGAGAGAGAGAGAGTGTATGTGTGCGTGTGGGTGCGTTCTCCTTGTAATTTGCTAGTACCTTTTGGTTTTGCCTTCTTCAGAATTGGCACTGTAATACATTGGGGAAAAGTAATTTTTAGGGTGGAGATCTGGTCCGAAGGATCCTGTTTAAAGCCTCAACAAAATGTGAGAACTTCCTGATAGTCTTGACCATGTTTCGTCCACAAAACCTTTAATAGAAGCCAAAGAGGTTTCAATGTGCTGGCAAAGATGTTTCAATGTGGAAAAGGGCCTCAGTCTAAACTAGGCCTCATTCAGTCTGATGCATCAGGTCTCTTTCTCTCTCTCTCTCTCTCTCTCTCTCCCTCCCTCCCTCCTTCCCTTCCTCCCTCTCAGACTGGCTTTGCTCTACTTTCCCAATGTGCCTGTGGGACTGACGCTTCGAACATGGATGGATGGATGGAGAGAGAGAGAGAGAGAGAGAGAGAGAGAGGCAGGCAGGCAGGTAGGTAGGTAGGCGGGAAGGCAGGCAGACAAACAGACAGACCTTTTGGATGGATGGATGGGCAGACAGACAGAATACGACAGTGACGGCACTTTGGGAAAGCGATGGCAGCGGCTTTTCCCAATGTGCTGCCGGATTCGGGGCACCAGTTCTGGAGCATTACTGTTATGTCCTGAGGACTCAAGGAGTTCTCACCCAGGTCCACTCACTTTGTGTGGGCGATATTCCCCCATTTCCATTGGTTGGTTCTCCCCAGCAGCCAGCTATAAAAGCAGGCTGCGGGGTCCAACTGGTTGCTGATTGCTGCGAGCCAGTTCCAGGCGTGGCAAGCACGGTCAGCCCTTTATTTGTTAAATAAAGTACTGTTGCACTCATGCTCTGGTCAGCCTCTCATTGCTCAAACTTAACACTGGCGACGAGGATGGGATGGCTACCAGATGCACCTTGCAACCGCTGAGTCACTAGCCTCCGATCTACAGCCCAGAGAGAGCGATCGGCTGGCGATAAGGGAAACGCTGATCCGCAGCCAGAGAGAGCGGTCAGCTAACAAAAACGAGCGATCAAAAAGAGCAAACGCAGATCCGCAGCCAGAGAAAGCGGTCTGAGTCAAAAAGTTAGAAGCGTCTGTAGCCGCTTGTTAGCCCCGCTACGGGGAAAGTGAAGCGCTGCGAGCCGCAGCCGCTCTGCATTTGGCGCGAAATTCAAACGGGTGTCATTTGAATTTCGAACCAGTAGGAATCACAGCACAGCGCTGTAGAGAGTCACTAACGCCCACTTTTTTTGGCGCGAATCTAGACACCTCCAACGGCTAGCAGCCAACGTGGTAACCCAGAGAGAGAAAGAGAGGTTAGCAAAAAACCTCTCCAGAGCTGATATCACTGGTAACTCACGAGCGCTCGTAGTCCCAGAGAGATTTTTTCCGCAGGTAGCCCAGACGTTTCCAGCACCATGAGTTCCAACCCAGTATTCCCAGCGTTTAAACCAGACGAAGAGAAGTGGGAGTCGTATAAGAACCGTTTCAATCATTACATCGATGCGGTCGGCCTGGCGGATGCGGGAGAGCATCGGAAAAAATCCTATTTCCTAATCTACTGCGGAGCCACCGTTTACGATACCGCCGCAGCACTCGTAGCACCGAGAGAATTAAAAAACGTTCCGTGGTCCGAGTTGCTTGAGATCCTCACTAACCACTACGCTCCCAGGCCTTCACAAATCGCCAGGAGGTTCACGTTCCGTATGAGGAAGCAATCAAGTAAGGAGACCATCAATCAATATATGGCCGCCCTCAGAACAGCAGCCCTGCACTGCGGGTTTGGAACATACCTGGAGGACATGCTCCTCGATCAATTAGTTTGTGGGGTCAAGGATCTCAACCTACAGAGGCGACTGCTAGCTAAAAAAGACCTCAACCTTGCGCAGGCGGTAGAGGAGGCCCTAGCAGCCGAGCTAGCAACGAACTCAGCCACCGAAATTCAGGGCCCAAGTGCCAAGCTAGCATCGTTCCCAGTCCATTCCGAAGAGGTGGAAGCGGAGGAAGCCCACAGCGATGAGAACGATGTCCATCACCTCACCAATGACAGACGGTCGCAGGTAGGGGCCAAACAAGAATACACCGGTCCACCCAAGCACATCACGCTGTGCCTAGCCTGTGGGGGATCACATCAAAGGGCCACCTGCAAGTTTAAAGGAGCCGTTTGCAACAACTGCCATAAGAGGGGGCACATTGCGAGAGTCTGCCAAGCCCCCCAAAGCGCTGCACACAGACCCCCATCCTCGCATTCGGGACCACAGAGGCAAGTATTAAACTGTCGCACGCACCGCCTTGCCAGACGTACTGGCCACACTGTTAGTAAAATTTCTCTCTCCGTTTCCCTAGAAGGTAAACCGTGCCACATGGAGGTTGACACAGGGTCAGCGCTCTCAATAATCTCGTGGAACACCCTCAAGAGACTCCACCCCAGCCTATCTACTACCCGGCTTCAGAGATGCCAGTTCGGTCTGAAGGACTACCAGGGGAAGGCCATTCCCGTGATCGGCAGAGGCAAGTTCTTTGTCAGTTTTAGAGCTTTTAAAGGCCACCTACCTCTAGTGGTAGTTAACGGCAATCTACCCACCTTATTGGGGCTCGATTGGTTTCCCCACCTCGGTCTAGGGTTAACAGGAGTCCATGCTGTCTCAAACTCAGACACTGACTCCTTATTCGCTGACTACGCAGATGTGTTCAGCGAGGAGCTGGGGTGTTATAATGGAACCCCCATCTCGTTCACCGTTGACCCCCAGGCAGTTCCAATTAGATTAAAACCACGTAGAGTTCCATTTGCTATTCGACCAAAACTAGACGCTGAATTGGATAAACTACTAAAACAAGGGGTCATTGAGCCAACAGATTTCGCCAAGTGGGAGACGCCCATTGTCACACCCCTCAAAAAAGATGGTAGCCTGAGAATTTGCTCGGACTACAAGACAACAATCAATAAATATTTACAAGTTAGCGCCTACCCTGTGCCCATCATTCAGCACTTATTGCACACATTCGAACCGGGCAATATTTTTGCTAAATTGGACATGTCTCAAGCATATCAACAGTTCCCTGTTGATAACCAAACAGCGGAACTTCAGACCATCGTCACTCACAGGGGTGCCTTCCGATGCAAGCGTCTCCAATTTGGCGTAAGTGTTGCCCTGGGTATTTTTCAGTCCCTCATGGAGCGGATTTCACAGGGCCTCCCTGGTGTAGTACCCTACTTCGACGACATCTTGGTCTCGGCCAGGGACAGACCCCAACTCTTCCAGAGAGTGCGAGCAGTGTTAGAGAGGTTCAGACAGCATGGCCTCAAGTTAAAAAAAGAAAAATGCGCCATTGCCACTAGACAGGTGGACTTTCTGGGTTATAAAATTGACGCCTCTGGCATTCACCCCCTGGAGTCCAAGGTTAGGGCGATCCACGAAGCTCCCACACCGACCTCCAAAACGGAGCTACAAGCTTTCTTGGGGCTCCTAAACTTTTATGCATCCTTCTTGCCCCATAAAGCCTCAGTAGCCGAACCCCTACACAGATTACTAGACAAAAAGTCGCCGTGGCACTGGGGGCACAAAGAAGACCAGGCGTTTAACGCCGTCAAATCACTACTTATGTCAGAGGCAGTGCTCATCCAATTCGACCCCAACCTTCCTTTAGTACTGGCAGCAGACGCATCCCCTTTTGGAATTGGGGCGGTCCTTAGTCACCGACTCGCCAATGGCACCGAGGCTCCCATCGCCTTTTTCTCCAGGACGCTCTCGGCCACGGAGCGAAATTACAGCCAAATAGACAAGGAAGCCCTAGCAGCTGTTGCAGCCGTGAAAAAGTTTCACGAATTCCTTTTTGGCCATTTCTTCGAACTGGTCACCGACCATAAGCCCCTCCTGGGCCTACTGGCCGGCGACAAACAGACACCTCAAGTCCTCTCCCCTCGTATGACAAGGTGGACACTTTTCCTAGCGGCCTACTCATACAAACTTATCCACCGCCCGGGCAAAACTCTATCCCACGCTGACGCGCTCAGTTGCTGCCCCTTACCCGCTCCGGCTGAAGACCCAGCTCCTGTCAATGCCATTTTTGAAATCACTCAGTTGGACCTGCCCATCACCGCCCTTGACATCGCCACCAAAACCAAGGCAGACCAAACGCTCGCCCAGGTGCTTGACTGGGTGAGGAGGGGGTGGCCGGGAGGCAACGTTGATAACAAATTCGCACCCTTTAAGACTCGCATGCAGGAGCTGTCCAGTTTGCAGGGTTGTCTACTGTGGGGCACTCGAGTGGTCATTCCGACCTCGCTGCGTACCCGAGTCCTGGAAGCGTTGCACGAGGGACACCCCGGCATTGTGAGAATGAAGGCGTTGGCACGCAGCTACGTGTGGTGGCCGGGTCTAGACGAGGACATTGTCAATTGGGTAAGTTCCTGCAGCATTTGCCAGGAATCCCCTCCTGCTCCCCCCATCGCCAACCCTACCAGATGGGAGAGCGCCAGCGCCCCTTGGTCTAGAATCCATATCGATCTGGCCGGCCCCGTGCATGGAAAGATGTTCCTAGTGGTCGTGGACGCTTATTCCAAATGGATAGACGTGGCACAGCTATCCACGACCACCACACTAGCAATCACCAACGTTTTAACGCGCCTGTTCGTTACACATGGACTACCCGACTCCTTGGTCTCCGATAATGGCCCACAGTTCGCATCAGTAGAATTCAGCCGTTTTGCAGCCAACCTAGGCATTCGCCACATTTTCACAGCCCCATTTCACCCTGCGAGTAATTGGTTGGCTGAAAGGGCCGTCAGGACCACCAAAGAGGCCCTCGCTAGGTTTGGCAGAGATGACTGGCACCACAAACTCTCACGGTTCCTGATGAGCCAGCACTCAACCCCCTGTGCAGTCACCAATAAGTCCCCAGCGGAACTTCTGATGGGCCGGCGCCTGAGGACTGTATTAGATAGACTGCACCCACAATACTGCCCTGACTCTCCCCTCGCTTCCACTTCGGGGGTTAGACATTTTATATTACAGGAGCCGGTATTCGCAAGGAATTTCACTGGGGACCCACTTTGGATTCCGGGCAAGGTCATCGCCGTCACCGGGCCAAGATCGTATAGAGTCAGGCTGGAGGATGGTCGCGTCTGGAGGAGACACATAGACCAACTCAGAAGGCGCCTCAGCAACCTCGCAAACAAGAATCCAGAGTCTCCAGTCGAAGGGGAACCGTCTCATCCGCCGCCCAGCCACACCGCACCCAGCGACCAGTCTGCGCCAGCGGTCGTTCCGGTCAGCCCAAACTCGGACAGCAGCACCCAGAGAGTTGACCAACCTGATCCAACCCACGAGAGCTCGACCCCAGAAACCAACCCGGTGGTTTCCGAGGATGCCCAGTCCAGAGAGAGTGTTGGTGACACTATGCCAGCTCAACCGTCACAGACTGATACCGGACAGACAGACAATGTTCCCGAGTTGCGCCGCTCCGGGCGCCAACACAAACCCCCTGTCTACCTCAAGGACTATGCGTGTTCGCATCTGGGGGGAAGGGGTGTTATGTCCTGAGGACTCAAGGAGTTCTCACCCAGGTCCACTCACTTTGTGTGGGCGATATTCCCCCATTTCCATTGGTTGGTTCTCCCCAGCAGCCAGCTATAAAAGCAGGCTGCGGGGTCCAACTGGTTGCTGATTGCTGCGAGCCAGTTCCAGGCGTGGCAAGCACGGTCAGCCCTTTATTTGTTAAATAAAGTACTGTTGCACTCATGCTCTGGTCAGCCTCTCATTGCTCAAACTTAACAATTACTACAGTCAATAGGTGAACCTGCAGGGCCAGTGCCTCGAATGCCCCGCTACCGCCTCTTAGTGTCCCCAAGGGGGCCTGCAGAGGGGGTCTAAGAGATGGCAGGGGGGTGTTCAAGGCGCCAGCTGGCCCTGCAGTTTCACCCATTGACTAGCACTGCTCCGGAGCCGGCGCCTCCAATACAGAAGTGGTGGCATGTTACATGCCGCCACAACTGCGTTCGACGCACCGCCCCCCTGCCGCCTCTTAGCGCCCTTCTGCTGGCCCCCTTGGGGATGCTAAGAGGTGTTGGGGGCGTTCGAGGCGCCGGCCCTGCAGGTTCACGCATTGACTGTAGCACCGCTCTGGAGCTGGCACCTCAATGGGTGAACCTGCAGGGCCGGCTGGCTCCTCGAACGCCCCCCTGCCACCTCTTAGCGCCCCTCTGCCAGCCTCCTTGGGGACACTAAGAGGTGGCAGGGGGACAATGCATTGAATGCTGCCGCACATAACGGCACATAACGTGCCATCGCTTCCGCATTGGAGGCGCCAGCTCTGGAGCAGTGCTAGTCAATGGGTGAACCTGCAGGGCCAGCACCTCGAACGCCCCCCTGCCGCCTTTTAGCACTCCCCTGCCAGTCCCCTTGCCTCTTAGAGCCCCCCTAAGGCATCCCATCCCCCCAGGGGGCGGTACCACCCACTTTGGGAACCATTGGTCTACATTATCAAATGCCTTATGAAGTCCAAGTAAATTATATCCACAGCATTCACTATTCTCCAAAGCACCTGAAAGCAGGACAAAAAGCAATGGATGGAAATTAATCAATAGAATAGAATAGAATAGAATAGAATAGAATAGAATAGAATAGAATAGAATAGAATAGAATAGAATAGAATTCTTTATTGGCCAAGTGTGATTGGATATACAAGGAATTTGTCTTGCTGTAAATGCTCTCAGTATACATAAAAGAAAAGATACATTCGTCAAGAATCATAATGTACAACATTTAATGTTAGTCATAGGGTACAATAAGTAATCAAATCATACTAGGAAACAGTCAATATAAATCGTAAGGATACAAGCAACAAAGTTACAGTCATACAATCAAAGTGGGAGGGGTTTGGGTGATAAGGAGTGATGAGAAGATTAACAGTAATAGTAGTGCAGACTTTGTAATAGTTGAACAGTGTTGAGAGAATTATTTGATTAGTGAATAACGGGTTTTGGGGAAAAACTGTTCTTGTGTCTAGTTGTTCTGATGTGCAGTGCTCTATAGAGTTTTTTTGAGGGAAGGAGTTGAAACAGTTTATGTCCGGGATGTGACGGGTCTGTAAATATTTTCACAACCCTCTTTTTGACTTGTGCAGTGTACAGGTCCTCGATTGAAGGCAGGTTGGTAGTAATTGTTTTTTCTGCAGTCCTAATTATCACCTGAAGTCTGTGTCTGTCCTGTTGGGTTGCAGAACCAAACCAGACAGTTATAGAGGGGCAGATGATAGAGTCAATAATTCTTCTCTAGAACCGTATCAGCAGCTCCTTGGACAGTTTGAGCTTTCTGAATTGGCACAGAAAGAACATCAAGGAAAGAGTCGCCATGGGCAAATAGGTGGCTATATAAATTCAATAAATAAATAAATAAATAATTTCCTCTGGTTCGCTAATTTTGTCAATTTGTCTGGCATTATTTGTAACCAATCCAAGTTGGCTTTTGATTATGACTTTGTTTGCCTCTAGGTGTCTGCGGATTCATGATCTTTTCCAGAATCTTCCCAGGTATTTAGGTCAGTCTGTAGTTTTCTGGATCTATTTTTTTTTCCTTTTTTGAAGATGGGAACTACATTAGCTCTTTTCCAGGCCTCTGGGAGTTCCCCAGTGTTCCAGGATTTTTGAAAGATATAGTTCAGTGGTTCTGAGATCACGTCTGCCAGTTCCTTCAAAACCTTGGGGTGTAATCCATCTGGTCCTGGTGATTTGAACTCATCTAGAGTGAACAGGTGCTCACTTACCATTTTCTTGACAATTTTGACTTGTATTCCTAATCTGTTTTTTATGGTACTGCTTTTTAAAATAGATTGGACTGTTTTTTCTTTTGTGTAAAAACAGCACCAGGGGTGAAACATTCATCTTAATAAGCCAGACCTCTCCCATATCAAATTTCTGGTTGTTTATTTATTTATTTATCTCCCATATAGCTTACCCATCTTTATAAATATTATGAGTGGATCACAAGCAACAACAAGTACACCACCAAAATGGAATAAGAACAGCAAGCAAATATAATAAATAAGACGAGTTAAAGAAACAATATAAAATCATAAAACTAAATGGATAGCCCATGTAAGCATCTCCATAGATAACATGACTATTGCATGGCTATATTGACTGTTTCAGAAAGCACTGTAATTTATCTTCATATATACAATCATTCATATGCAGACATCATATTTCTTATGCATCAAATAGAGAAGGATGTCTTAGAGATTTAATTTCTGCTAGACTTGAGCCATTCTGGGAACTCTTCCATTGTTCCACCTCCCCACCAAGCTGTTACTTGGGACCCAACTGCTTGCAATCTGTAGGCATTAGTACAGAATTTTTGGCAAACTGTACTCTCTTCCTTAGTACCATGATCAAGGATAGATTAATGCATTTTTTGTCAATGGCTGTATTTTTTCTGGGGGTCAAGGAAAATCACACTTGCTGTTTTCTGAAACTTCTAAAGTCAGGAGATATGCACAGATTTTGTTCCACACATTCCTCCAGATCTATAGATTCCTACATGAAGGTGCTAAGCATATCTGAAATAGAATCCTTATGTTTTAAATAATCAGACTGAATGGCCGCACCTTTAAGCTATGCAAAAACTGTGATGTGGAAAGATAAATTGGTGTCTCTTCAGCTTGCCATGTGCCTATTGATTTTCATTTAAAAAAACAATGATGTAACCTTAGTTTTCAGAATGATGGTTTCCCCATCTCATCTCTTTTTGCAGACTTCTCCTTTTAATACTCGATCTGGAATAATAAAGATACTAAGACATAGTTTAGAATTTGGAGAAACAAAATGGTTCAGAATAGAAAAAGGAGTGAATTTGAAACAGATTGTATCCATATCTGCCTAACTAGTATAGTGAATATATTATCAGGATGGCAGCACTTGAAGTGGAATAAGAACTGAAAATGGAAACACTCACAGTTTAAGATATATAAATACCACAACTAGGTTAACTGAACAGAAAGAAGACTTAGAGGAGCTCAACAGGAATGTAAAAATGCATAGTGAAAACTCCAAGTTAATGTTAAATGTTAGGAAAATAAAATTAATGTTATTTTTCCTTCCTATTTAACTTGCAATTGCTGGAAGATAATTTTGTGTTTTGAGCTTAAGAATAAATCATGATAGCAGTACAGTGGAGTTGGGAAAATTAATTATTTTATATGAAGGAAAGCAATGGGAAACTTAAATAAGATAGTGAAAGGTAGTATCAACAGTAACAACAAAGATCAGCATAGTTATTGCCTTAGCTATGCAAATCTTTGTTGTTACTGTAATGATATCATCTTTTTTTCCAATGGGTATGTATGACTATGAAAACTGGTCATTGAGAAATAGCAAGAGAAAGATGTTAAATACATATTTAGAAATGATTATTAAGAATCCTATGGACTTCATAAAAAACTATCAATTTGTCTGGTATGAAGCAAAAAATGACTGGTTCCTTGAACTAATGATCAACTACTAAAAAATCTTCATGTGTTATCAGGGGATGAGGGCTTAGAAAAAATGATTATGCTTCACAATGTTTGGGAAATAAAAGGAGAAAGCCACAAATAAGTTGAATGGATGGATTCAAAAATATTGGAATATCCATGGAAAAGCTGTGGATTAATAGAAAGGAAAAATCAAAACGAAGGGCATTTCTTCATATAGTCATCAGAAGTCGGGCCTCATTTGACATCCCACAATTAATTCACTTATTTATGCTCCTTTCAGAAGTTGATTCATGAGTCAAAAAGTACTAAATTTGGTTTTTGTGGTATTACATCAGGGCAGCAGTACATATTTGGGTTTTGGGGATCATGGTGGTTCATTTTCCAAACCAACCATAACTTAGTGAGCAATATACACTATAGAATCTGTTTCATTCCTACATAATACGTTATAATGCAAAAATGTTGGAACATCTCAGAGAAGTTCTACTCTTCCTGAAATATCTCATCAAATTTTCTGAGCAATTTCTGTAAAAGAAACTCGAAAGATTACCCTATTCTATTCTTCTGCTTCACAAGATTACAAAGCTTTTTGATATAAATGTATACAAAATCTGAAATACATTATTTTTAACATTCACTGATTTTTACTTTGTATTAGAACGGCTGGTCTTTTAAACTCAGTTTCTTCTTATACAACCACAGAACAGAACAAGATGGCCCACATTAACTCAAGCTGAATCCAATCCAACCTTACATACCACAGTGTGTTAATAAACTCAGGTCTGTTCAACCAATCTTCCCAGCCCTGACCCATCTGGCTTTCCAAAGGCCAAGAGAATTTGGCTGTGAAGGCACACTCTGAAAACAAAAGATGGATTGTCTTGAACAAGATGCTGGATCCTCCAGGCACCCCTCCAGGGTGTTTTCAGCTTCTGTCTAACCATGTGATTTCAAGTTGTCTTATGCCATACCATCTGGACAAGAGAAGATGGCTGATGGCTGTACGATACCTTCCAACAATTCCTTATAGCTCAGAGTCCTAAAAGTAGAGCAGATCTAGTACACAAATTAGTAATGGCACAATCCGAGTCAGCATTTACCCCAAAATTTATTTACAGTGCCCAAACTTTAAAGCATAAAAATCGTATAAAGAAATCTAGTAATTCTAATCAGGATGAAATCCTAAAAATTTAAATGTTAGGGCTCAATACCTACACAAACATATTAAAAATACAAATTAAAGACATAACACTAACTAAAAAAACCCCACAAGCTGTAGAAGAATATGATGAGCATAAATCATTCTATCATTATGCAACTTGAATGCCTCTTCTTCCAATTAAAGCCTTTTTTGCTCGCTGACCAAAAGATTTTTAAAGATCAATCAAGATCAGCAAGCTATTATCACCAGAATCTCCCACTTCTCACTCTGCAACACTCTGCAATTTTCAGGATTGGCCTATCAAATAATGTGGAATCCTTCGTCTTTGAACTTGGTTATTTGCTTGTAGACATTTGCTTGCAAAATAACCATGCTCACAGTGTTTCATTACCTGACATGGTAACATCACCAGTGCTAGTCAATGTGGAATTTTCTGCCTATTTATATACAATAGTTTTCCGCCCAAGAGTGTTCTTCATGGATGCACTTTGCTAGTCTTCTATCTATCTGTCCTATTCAATGGCTGTTACAGTCCTTATGCTATATGTTATAGAGATGACTCCTGTTTTCTTTCCTCCTTGAGCATCTTTTTGTTTAAAGTTGTTTTGGAGAACTTTTGTTGGTTTGAGAGTGGTGAAAACATGCATATCTGGAAAATGGTGAGAAAACCCAACAAGTCAACAACACAAGCCTCATCTCCTCATTTAATACTCTTTTCTCACATAATATTCCATCCTACCGGTATTATTGTTAATGTTAATGTCAGTATTAACATTATTCAAAGAAACAAACAAACAACAGATTGAGAACCTGGTGTTTCCCTTTTTATATCTAGTTTCACCCTAAGGGAGTATCCAGATGGCAATCCTGGTAACAGCCGACTGTACTCCAGTTCATGTTAATCCTTACATCTGACAGTACATTTAGACCTGTCTATTCTGCAGAGTATCATCTGCACCAGTTTATTGGGATTGAATGTTAGCGCTATTTTTCAATCTGCGTACTTTTCAGCATATGCAGAGGGGATCTTACAGATTCTCTCCTAAAAGCCAACAGAAATGCCTAAGAAATCCTTGGTTAGCAATTATCTATTCTTCTATAGAGAGAACAGCTACCTAAAGTGAGAACATAGGAGATCAAGTAGAATAATCTGGAAGTATCTGGAATACAATACAGATGATTCTCATTTAATGATGGCCATAATTTCCATAATTAAGCAATGAGGCCATAAAGTGTGACATCATGTGACTGCATGTTTTAGCAACAACAGTTTCAACATTTTCCAGTTGCCATATTTAAGTGAATCCCCACAATGTTGTTAAGCAAGGACTTCACACGATCATCATATGTGACTGTGGTTTTCCCATTGATTTTGCTTTGTCAAGAAGCTGACAAAGAAGATTGTAAATAGCAATAGCAATAACACTTAGACTTATATAATGCTCCATAGTATTTTAATTTACAGCACTCTATGAGTGGTTTGCGTCAGCACATTAACTCCAACAATCTGGGTTTACTCATTTTACTGACTTCAGAAGAATGGAAGGCTGAATCAACCTTGAACTGGTCAGGATTGAACTCCTGGCTATGAGCAGAGTTTGTCTGCAATACTGCATTCTAACCACCATTCTAACTGTGATGTGCCATCACGGAAATGATGACTATGTGATTGTGAGACTCTGCAATGTCATAATTGCATGCCGCAAGCTGAGTGTCTGGACTGCAGTCATGTTACCATGATGTGACAACTGGAACTTTGAGGATTGGTGGTAAGTATAATTTGTTCAGTACCATTGTAAGTTTGAATGGTCACTGAATGAATTGTCATTAAGTAGGCACTGCTTTACTTTTGGAAAATCCAGGTTTCTGTTTCATCTAAGGAAGGGAGGGAGGGAGGGAGGGAGCTCTGCCTGGCAGGAGACATAAAAGTATCTAGGATTGTGCAGAGAACTGGATCTCTGAGAATGATGTTCTTAACATTAGCAGAGATGGAAGGGACACCTCCTTTCAAAACGGATGTCATTGTTCCCACACTTCTCCTCTGGGCTGCCTCCAACCATTAGGGAGGTGGCACAAAAGGTGCATCCTCTTTGGTTTCCTGCCTGTAATTATTGCCATTCCAAATTTTAACTAGAGAACAGGTTGCCAGGCAACTGGCTCTAACGTGGTAACTCATAAAACAGTGCCCGGAGGCTTTGTAGGCCTCATCCTCCATATCACCATGTTATTGCTAATTCATCTGGGCTCCCAATTGAGAGGATTTTGGCTACTGCCACTTTCTTCATCCCTCTCACATTTTAAAAATTATTTGTATTTTTGAGTGGGAGGAAGTTGGTGGAAACAGGTAAATAATTAATTCTGACAGTTTATTAATAATTTGCTACAGTGGCTTGTGCTGCTTCTACATTATTCAGTGCAGGTAGTTTTATCATAAGAGAGCCAATTTAGCTTAATCTAGGGGTTAAGGCAAGCAGGTTGGAAAGCAGGAGATCATGAGTTCTAATCCCACTTTAACCATGAAACCCAGCTGGGTGATCTTGGGCCAGTCACACCCTCTTAACTCAAATTACACAGGGTTGCTGTGGGGAAAGTAATAGGAGTTGATTGTAAAAATAATAAAAGCAGAATACAAATAAATAAATCATATCAAAACTTTGCATGAAACATCTGAGATAAATGATGGTGTGCTAAGCTTACCCTTAGAATTATAATTCCGTGATGGCAGAAATAGGTGCAAATATGTAATATGACATGGCTTTTTGCATTATGTAAAACCATCATATGCTTTGTTTGTTCTGGGCCTAGAATGTTACCTGAATCCAACCACTATAGTTTACCAAAATATTTTACAAGCCACATTTATTATTGGGACCCCAATGTAGTTTTTATAGGCAGAAATTTCCTTTAATACCTGCCAGTCCTGCTACCTACACCTCCATTTTAAAAATTGTAACTATTTCATTTTAAACTTAAATAGTAGAACTTCCCATGTTGTAACTAAAATGATTGTCTCCTGAATCATATTTACTTGTAAGGAGCTCTTCGAGGGCCTCTAAGAATTTTTAGGGTGTTGATCAATGTAATAAGTAGATACAGTTCAGTACATACTGGTATTTATTTCCCAGAAATGAATACAGTTAAACTGGGAGTGGACTGTGAATATCTTGTGGGGATAAAATGAAGGGTTGAGAGCATCTTCACCATCTTTCCTTTAAATAATTTGTTGTTTTGTGAATGGCTGTGCCTATATAAGTAGGCTTTTCAAAAATGGGAAAATCTGCCATTTGTTTTGGACAAATCTCAAATGTACCTCTTGGCCCCAATTGCTTTAAGGATTCTAAAGGCTGAATTTAAACAATCTATGGCTTAGTCTACTATGGTAAACCCAGCTATCTCCTTTTTTTCCATTAATGAAAAGGGTTAAGAACAGGGGTGGGATTCTACCAGTTCGGCTCAGTTCTATAGAACTGGTAGCTCTGAAGAGCAGCGGACACCAAACCAAGATCTTCTTTTCTTTGGTTGGGCCCACTTGCCTGCCCGGGCTCTAGGCTGTCCTTTATTCCCTGCTGTGCATTAGCAGGAGAAATTGATTTACAAGTACTGCACATACACACACTGAACCTGTTGTTATGCTGGTAGGATCCCATCCCTGGTTAAGAATTTTATCTCTACAGAATGGGGATGCATATGCACCAGTGCTCTTGATTTATGTTTGTACGCTATCTTTGTTTCTGAACCATTTTCCAGAGTTGTTGCATTTTCTGACATTATTTTATTTGGGGGAGAATGCAATTGTTGTTTTTTAAAGAGAAATTACTGTAATACATGGCAAAGGAATGTAGTTGCTTGGGGAACATAATCCTCTATAGATTTTTATCTTCACATGAATTATGATGGAAAATCCTGTCCTTTTTCTTCTCTTCTTTAATCACTGGGTAACCTTTCTGCTCTAGGACTTTCAGTTAACGAAAAAACAATAAATAAGGAGAATAGTCTCATTAGCAATTGAGTTTCATTTGCTTACCAAAATGCCTCATTAAATTAGATTTTATTATTACCTAATTATTGCATGTCTCATGGAAATTATTTCCAGACTGTCATAGAAAAATCTTCTGACCTCACAAACCAGTCTTTTGCAGCTGTTGCTCTCTAGATGAGTTGAATTTTAATTCCTACCCACCATTGGGGCGCGGGGGGCTGATATAGTAAAATCAATAACAGTTAACAAAAACATTAAGCATTATAATTGTCAGCTGGTGCTCCATTCAAAATCCAGGAAAGAAATACTTAGACTCCTTTGAAAAGTGAAAAGATATCTTTTAGTGGAAATCAAGTGGTAGCAACAAAAGAATTCTGAATCTGAGAAAATGGGCGCGTAAATCACATATACAAAGAAATGGCAACATTCCCACCCCCAATAGTTCAAATGGTTCATCCAATTAAAAGTTGTGTATATCATCATGTGGGCATCTCCAGGTGGTGATGAGGCTTCTGTCCGTTGACCTTGACATAGTTTGATAAAGAGTTGCAGCTGCGCATAGCATAGAATAGAAACCTAAGCAAGAATGTACCACCACCACCACCCCCGTTTATACAGTTCTGGTTTGTAACATCTCCAGCTCACTTCCCATATCCATTCTCCCCCTCCTCCCCCTGTTACTTATGACAGCCAAAAGATGCAAAGCAAAGGGAGAAAATCTTGAAGGCTGACATTCAGCCCTCCTAGAAAAGAGACGTTAGTCCTAAAAAAGATAAAAATAGAAGGTAATAAACAATATACAGGTAACAACAACATACTAATTTGTTAGGGTTTATCAGGATATTTAATACTAAATGCCTTGATAAGTGTAGGAGCTCTAACATCCTTCTCATTCACCCACTCAGCCTGGGAAGGAGGAAAATGTTTCCAAGCAACCAAATACTGGAGTCGACCCCTTCGTTTTCGAAAATCCAAAATTTCTTTAACTTCAAAATGTTGTTCACCTTCAATTAGCAATGGTACAGGAGGATCAACCTGAGTTGGTCTCAAGTCGGAGGTCTGTTCAGGTTTTAATAAACTAACATGGAAAACAAGGTGGATCTGTCGAAGAGTTTTTGGTAACTTCAGTTGGACTGCTACAGGGTTTACAATTCGTTCAATTGAGAAAGGGCCAACATATTTAGGGCCAAGCTTTTTTGACTTTTGGGTGGTTTGCAAATATCTGGTGGATATAAAGACCTTGTCACCCACCTGATATGGTTTTTGTGGAGTTCTCTTTTTATCTGCAAATTTTTTATGAGCTTGATGAGCATCATCTAATGCTTTACGAGTAACCGGCCAGGTAAGCTGAAGCTGTGTTATCCATTCATCTATTGACTGAATGTTAGGTTTCTCCTGTGGAAGCTCGGGTATGGGTACAAAGTCTTGTCCCAAAGCCACTTTAAATGGAGTAAACCCAGTACTACTATGTACCGAATTATTATATCCCACCTCAGCGAATGGCAATAGGTCAGCCCAATTATCTTGCTGATAATTTATATAACATCGAATATATTGTTCCAATACCAAGTTAGTTCTCTCACAAGCCCCATTGGTTTGTGGGTGGTGGGCGGAGCTTAAGCCCTGGGCGGAGCCCAATAATTTCAGGAATTCCTTCCAAAAGTTTGAGGTGAACTGGACACCCCTGTCTGAGATTATGCATTCAGGAAACCCATGTAACCTGTAGATATGTAAAATAAACAGTTTAGCCAACGTTTTTGCAGATGGGATCTTCGGACAAGGTATGAAATGTACCTGCTTGGAAAACAAATCAGTTACTACCCAAATAACTGTATTCCCCCCACTTTCAGGTAATTCCACTATAAAATCCATAGAGATGTCCTTCCATGGAGCCGTTGGTCTAGCCACATTTTGTAGTAAGCCTGCTGGTTTACCAGGAGGCCGTTTGGCTGAGGCACAGATAGAACAACTAGCTACATAAGTTTCAATGTCCTTTTTCAAGGTAGGCCACTAAAATGGCCTTTTAACCAAGTGTAAGATTTTCACAAATCCAAAAGGACCAGCGGCTTTAGAGTCATGAGCTTGCTGTAATATTTGGTTTCTCAGCTTTGCTGGCACATATAATTTGGCCCCCACCCATGCCAATCCATCTTTAACCGTACAGTTATTTGAGTGAGTAAGGAACCAATCATCAAGTTTTAGAGCTTTAATTGTGCTAAGAGATCTAAGTTTTAGATCTCTTAATTGTGCAGTCAAATCATTTGATAAATCAACCTCCTTCTTTTTCTGAGCTCTGGTAACCACTGGAGCTGCCAACTGTTTGGTTGGGACAATCAGCTGTACCATTTCTTGGCAAGCACTGTTATATTGAAGTAATCTAGATAAAGCATCCGCCATGAAGTTCCCCCCCCTGGAATGTACTTCAATGAAAAATTAAAGTGTTTAAAGTACTGTGCCCAGCGAACTTGTTTGGGAGACAGCTTCCGAGGCATTTTCAAAGGCTCCAAGTTTTTATGATCCGTCCACACTTCAAATGGGTGTTTTGCTCCTTCTAAGAAATGCATCCAGGTTAACAGAGCCCAGAGAACTGCAAAAGCTTCTTTTTCCCAGGTGGCCCATCTTCTTTCAGTTTCAGTTAGTTTACGGGAAGTATATTCACACAGTTGCAGAGTCCCCGTCTCGTTTGCTTGTAGTAACACCGCTCCAATGGCTACGTCACTCGCATCGACTTGGATTACAAAGGAGCATCCATGTCCGGGTGCTTGAGTACTGGTTCAGCAGCAAACAGTCGTTTCAGCTATTCAAAGGGGGCTTGACATTCCATGGACCACTCCAGTGGTTTACTAGGCTTTGGTTTCACCTCCCCTTTGGTTTTTAGATTTGTGATAGGCATTGCTATCTTCGCAAAAGCAGGGATAAATTGACGGTAAAAATTGGCAAATCCCAAGAAACTTTGAAGTTGTTTCCTGATGCGGGGAGGGGCCCATTCCAACACGGCATGAACCTTCCCCAGATCCATTTCTATGCCCTTATGTGAGATGCGATAACCTAAATAGTCAATTTTTCCTGGTGGAATTCACACTTGGACAAATTTGCATACAGCTCGAAGTTTTTCCAGAACTGACCGCACTAGTTTCACATGTTCATCACGAGTCTCTGTGTAGATAAGGATATCATCAAGATAAACCAACACCCCTTTGTATAGATGTTCATGCAACACCTGATTGATCATTTGCATGAATACTGCAGGGGCCCCCTGTAGGCCAAATAGAAGAATGTTGAATTGGAAACAACCCATTGGGCAGTTAAAAGTGGTTTTCCATTCATCCCCTTCCTTAATTCAAACCCGGTAGTACGCTTCTCTCAAGTCGAGCTTCGTAAAAAATTTTCCTTTGGCCAAGTAGGCCAACATGTCCTTCATCAAGGGGAGGGGGTACACATTCTCCACTGAAATAGCGTTCAGGTTTCTATAGTCATAAATGAAGGGAGCCATCTTTCTTTTAATGGAACAATACTGGGGCTGTTACCCGGGGTTGAATTAAGGAAGGGGATGAATGGAAAACCACTTTTTTCAGAATAATGTCAGCTGGTGCTCCATTCAAAATCCAAGAAAGAAATACTTGGACTCCTTTAATCAGAGAAAAGATATCTTTTACTGGAAATCAAGTGGTAGCAACAAAAGAATTCTGAATCTGAGAAAATGGGCACGTAAATCACATATACAAAGTAATGGCAACGTTCCCACCCCCAATAGTTCAAATGGTGCATCCAATTAAAAGTTGTGTATATCATCATGTGGGCATCTCCAGGTGGTGATGAGGCTTCTGTCCGTTGACCTTGACATAGTTTGATGAAGAGTTCCAGCTGCGCATAGAATAGAAACCTAAGCAAGAATGTACACCCCGCCCCCAGTTTATACAGTTCTGGTTTGTAGCACCTCCAGCTCACTTCCCATAACCATTCTCCCCCTCCTCCCTCCGTTACTTATGACAGCCGAAAGATGCAAAGCAAAGGGAGAAAATCTTGAAGGCTGACAATAATATTGCTATCTCAGTGTTCAGTTGTGAGGACTGTCCAGCTCATTCCTAGCAATTTCCAATCCAGCTCGAGATTTGAAATGCTGAACTTGGAGGTTTAATTTAACAATTAAAATCTTTGGGGATGTGATATTTCATATCTTTTATAGCAATTATATAAAATATACGTTACAAATAATAAACATACACAGTTATCTCACATTCCTTTTATATGGATTCCTGAGTATTCAAAGAGGACAGCTAGTTGGTTTTTAATGGATCAGAGGAGAAGCATGGTAAATTTGATATCTAGTGTGACAGGATATGGGCAGAAGGGAAAATGCATTTAATCCCCAGATCATTCTAAAAATGTCGCATTAGTGAAAGAAAGTGATTTTTTTTTTCTGGATGGCAGGGTTTCCATTTTTCAATAAGAATTTATTAAGTTGCCATATAAACATGCAAAAGATTGGATTCTCTAGAACAGGGGTGTCAAACTCACGTTGTCACAGTGGCATCATGTGCATATCAAGATTTTTTTCCCTTTCACTAAACCGGCATGGGCATGGCCAGTGCATGACACATCTGGCCTTTGGAGTTTGATAGACCTGTTCTAGAATCTCCCACACCACAGAATTTGGTGAAAATCAACTAGAATATCAATTTTCCAAAATGTTGAAGATCCATGTTCTCCATCCCATTTCATATCTTAGTTGAAAACAGGGTGCTAGAATAAATGTCATTATTATGTACAGTGTGATTTAAATAACAATTCAGAGTTCTAGCAAGATAGCTTGGAAGGTTTTTGTGCACATCTGCAAGGGAGAACAAGGTCCAGTGATAAATCACAATGAAAGTGTCATCATTTTGTTTTCAGTGTAGTTAAGAAATGATCTCTCTTTCTCTGTCTCTCTCTCTCTTTCTCGTATGTGTGTGTGTGTGTGTGTATGTATGTATGTATGTATGTATGTATGTATGATCTATTTCTCTCCCTTTCAACCGCTATTGGATATAGTGCATAAAACATTTAATACATAAACTTATATGAATAAATATTTGTATAAAATGTCAGCGTATTCGTTCTTTTTAAAAAGGAAAGTGCTTAATTTATTTGTTCTACTTTGATAGGGGGGAAAGCTGTGGAATGCTGATCTGGAAAATGATTTGAATTCAATATAAAGTTCAAGATCAGCTTCCTGTTAATACTCATTCCATAACTAGTTTTTGCTTCTGTAGAAAATAGAAAATTCAGGGCAGTTTTCAAAATATAGTGAACAAGGAATTTCTGAATGTTCTGAATGTTCTATTTTTCAGGATAAGTGTTAATAAGAGAAAGAAGAAACAATCTTTTTATAGAGACAGATTTTTTAAAAAAACAGTTAACTCTGAGAGTATTTCCTGTATTATTTATTTCTTTATTAATGAAAACATGGTTTGTTTAACTATGGTTTATTGCTTAAACCACACTTCATAAGATGCCAAAAACCATGCCCTAAAAACTTGAGAGACTGAATTTATACAACCCGCTAAGGTAAATCAAACCAATTGGATGCAGGCCCTGGGGTCTGTTATTTTTATTTTCTGTTTACATATTATGCCCAGATCCCTTGTTTTATTTGGTTTGTAATGACTTTTCAAGTTACTATTTGTAAACTATCTAGACACAGTTGGAATTGAAATTAAGTTAAATAAAAAAATAGGATAGGATAGGATAGCACAGCACAGCACAGCATAGCTGGTAAAACGAATCTCTGTAATTTAGGGGCATGTCCATTAGCTGTAGTTCTCATTCATTGCTCTTTTCACTGGCTGAATTCTTTCTCCAAATCTACAGTATCTCCAGCAAAGAGGGAACAGCAACCTCAAATAGTACAGTTTCAGTCCATTATTGCCACTGAGGAAATACCATATCCAGAATGTCTGTGAACTGTCCTTAAATTATCTGTGAACTGTCCTTAAATCATCTGTGAACTGTCCTTAAATACCACAATCCGCTTCTTACTATGCTATAGGGCCCCTTATTATGACATAGTTTATGCAAACAAGCTAACTTCACTGCTAACGTGGGCTGCCTCTTCCCCATATCCTCTTATTTTCCTTGGTGACCTCAATCTACCTCTTATAAATTGGACCCTAAATGAATATACATCTGAACCAGGGGTGGGATGCTACCAGCTCTGCCCGGCTCTAGAGAACTGGTAGCTTTGAAGAGCAGCAGACACCAAACCAGCTCCATGTTTGCTGCTGTTTTGCCCACCTGCCCATCCAGTCTCTTACCCTTTATTTCCTGCTTTTTCAACCTCAGCTGCTTTGCGTGGCACAGCTGAGGTTGAAAAAGCAGGAAATAAATGGTTTTTCAAATGCTGCACACCCATGCACAGCACTTTTCAGCTGTCCAGGCGGCACAGCTTAAGGTTTTTTTACACACACACACAACGCAGCAAAACATAATAACCTAGTCGGTAGTAACATCAGTTGAATCCCATCCCTGATCTGGACCCATATATGCAACGCTGTATAATGCCGTTACTACTCTGGGACTGGATCAATTAGTAGCTAACAACACTAAACTCAGCAACTGCCTCGACCTCATCTTCTGCAACAGCTCAAACTCAATTTATGGCCTACAAATGCAAGAACCCTTTTCAAACAGTGACCACAGCATGATTGACCTTTGTCTCAATTTACTCCCTCACAAAGAAGAGAATAATGATGGATCCCCAAAATCCAACTTCAAAAAAGCCAACTATGATCTCATAGCTGCCAGCCTCTTGATTGCCACATTCTGTTCTCTAGATGTAATACTACAAAAGACCTTTATAACACATTCTTGCTTGAACTCGAAAGAGTCATTAAACTATATGTACCATTAGTAACTCCCCAAAACAGAAACAAACAAACAAAAAACCAAATTACCCATAACAATAAGGAAACTTCAATTTAAAAAAATCACTATGGCAAAAAAACAAAACTAGCTACATAGCTAACTTTAAAAACCAATACAACATCTTATGCTGACAGATAAAGGCAGAATGCACCTATTACCACTGAAAGCAAGAGGAAAACCTCCTATGCACAAAATCCACCCAAGCCTTCTACAATTTTGCAAACACCAAACTTAAAGACTCAAGAACCATCCCACCCCTAAAAGGACCAAATGGGAAAGACTGTAGAGATGAAGCTGTTAAGGCCAAGCTCTTCAACACGTTCTTTGGTTCAGTCTTTGTAAACAGCAATGGCTCATGCCCCAGATTTCCTAGTCGCACCACACCTAACTGCAATGTTCTACTACATATTGACTTTACTAAAGATAACTTAGAAAAGGCACTACATAACCTAAAACCATCCCTATCTATTGGCCCCAATGGATTATGTGCATACTTCTTAAAAAAGCTTTCCACTTCCCATAGCATAACCCCTAAGCATAATATATGAGATATCATTCAAAACCAACTCCTTACTGAACCTATGATCCTTAGCAATGGTCATCCCTATCTTCAAAAAAGGTGACCCCAGCCTGGTTGAAAACTACAGACCAATCTCACTGTGTTGCATCACATGCAAAGTCATGGAATCAATCATTAACCAATCCATTACCTTCCACTTAGAGTCAAACAATCTACTCTCCAAAAACAATTTGGTTTCAGGAAAAATTGTCCTGAAATCTGCAACTCCTACACTGTAAAAACATATGGACTACTCTATTCAGCCAGGGTGAAGCAACGACGCAATTTATATAGACTTCTGCAAAGCCTTTGATTCAGTGGTACACAACAAACTACTGCTAAAACTAAACTCTTATGGCATTTCCAGATCTCTTCATAAGTGGATTACTGCATTCCCGTCAAACAGGCAACAAATAGTAAAAATAGGGAGTACCTTATCAAACCCTGCACCAATTAATAGCAGTATCCCCCAAGGCAGCGTTCTAGGACCCATTTTCTTTATACTCTACATAAATGACCTTTGCAATCACCTTATAAGCAATTGCATCCTCTTCGCTGATGACATAAAACTATTCAACACCGCCATGATTATGTGTCTGAATGGTCAATCAATTGGCAATTCCAAATCTCAACTAATGAATGTGCTGTCCTATACATTGGTTAAAAAAATCAGTACACCAAATACAAGCTAGGTGGATATGACCTCATTGACGACCCTCACTCTGTCAAGGACCTTGGAGTACTCATATCAAATGACCTAAGCTCCAGAGCTGATTGTAACAGCATTGCCAAAAAGGCATTAAGAGTTGTAAATCTAATCTTACGAAGTTTCTCTGGAAATATAGAATTGCTAACTAGGGCACACAAAACTTTTGCTAGAACAATACTCGAATACAGCTCATCTGTTTGGAATCCGCACTGTATATAGGGTATTAATACAATTGAGTGAGTCCAGAAGTATTTCACGAGATGAGTACTACACTCCTGTCTTGCAACAGAATATCCTACACCACCAGGCTTGAAATTTGGGGCTCGGACAACCTAGAACCATGCCACCTATGGTTGGACTTGTGTAGTACACAAAATTATCTGCAACAATGTCCTACCAGTCAATGACTATTTCAGCTTCAACCACAACAGTATAAGAGCACACAACAGATACAAACTCAATGTAAACAGCTCCAAACTTGATTGCAGAAAGTATGACTTCAGCAACAGAGTGGTCAGTGCCTGAAATACTCTTCCTGGCTCTGTGGTTTCTTCCCCAAAACCCCAAAACTTTAACCTTAGACTGTCTACTATTGACTTCATTCCATTCCTAAGATGTCTTTAAGGGGCATGCATAAGTGCACAATTGTGCCTATTGTCCCTGTCCTATTATCCCCATTCGTATCTATTTCCTGTATTCATACTCACATTTATTCGTATACCTATTATCTTGTAAGCGATTGTTGGCATGTAAAACCCAAAGAGAGTTTATTCAGCATTTTCAGAGATTCAAGTGATTATTTACAAATCTACTTCTTTTTCCCTAATCTGTTCCTTTGTTGGTTTCTGGACTGCAGATTGAAACTCAGCTGTTGAAGGAAGGTCACCTGCTGTTGGATGTCGATGAGATAGATGGGGGAAGGGAACCAGTTTTATTATTATTATTATTTTGAGCTTTCTAGGATTGTGGAAGAAGCCAATCTTATCGTTCAAGATTTGATGCTAAAATATTCAAGATTCGATGCTAAATTATATGCTAGAATATAAAACAAAAACATATTTTAAAACATTCTTGACTTTTTAATGGAAGTATTTGCAGTCTGTACATAATGATACTCTAACTAAAGAGATTTTGTATTCCTTAGTATATTATTCTATTAATGCTTAAGGAAACCTTCCTCTTAAGACATCTTGTAATGCAAATGGAAAGAACAATAAAAACAGAATTAAGTGATGGGATATGCCAGGTTCAGAAATTAAAGTTGTCTTTTTGAGATAAAAAGGCTGCAGGCGTATTCAACTTTTTCTTCATTTCAGGTGAGCCAGTTACTAGGACAGCAATCATTTGAAGTTACCCTGAAAAAACTACACTGCCACAATATTTGCATTTATAATCTTCACATAACTGTTAAAACAAAGGAAAGCTGAAGTAAGATGAACCATAAAGCACAGTTATGGTTTCACTTAGCAACGCTTTGCTTAACTATCAAGTTGCTGGTTCCAATTGAAGACACTGAACAAGGATTACCTGTATTAAGACTAGATCCATTTCATCCAGTGGGATAAAATAATCTTCATTTCTTTTGTGACCAAATGTTGACTTTGATTGATGGGTTCTGGGTGAGAGAATTTTATTGTGTCTGTGAAAGATTTCCATATCTTGAGGGTTTTCTTAGGATTTCAATTGAGTTAGTCAGTGAGAGCCATGGTGGCATGGTGGTTAGAATGCAGTATTGCAGGCTAATTCTGCATCCTCACTGCCAGGATTTCGATCCCTGACCAACTAAAAGTTGATTCAGCCTTCCAAAGTCAGTAAAATGAGGACCCAGATTGTTGGGAATAATATGCTGACTCTGTAAACAGCTTAGAGAGGGCTGTAAAGCATTTTGAAGTAGTATATAAGTCTAAGTGCTATTGCTACTGATGTTTTCCAATTTCCTAGAGAGCAATCCATTTAGTTTCAGTCCAAATATCAATATAGACAGTAAGACTGAAGTGGACTTTTGTTATCTGATTTCACTGACAAGTCAAGGATGGTCAAAGATGGTGAGTAGAATGTATGGCAAGGGTGGTAGGAGGGTTTTATAAGGGGTTTTCCTTGTTGTTGTTGTTTTTTTCTTATATTGCCAGTTTCATGGCAATAGAATTCTTGAGGATGAGAGGGACTGACATGACAAAAACATTCTGTCCTGATTTTTTTAATGCTGCAGTTCAGTGCAGTTTCCCTTGGAAATAGGTGCCCTAAAACCTGGGGGGGTTTCCTCCCCCTTTACTTGCTTTGGTGCAGGAGAAATGACTTTCCCTCCCACTGAGCCCATTTCTAGTCGTTTTTCTTTTTCTCCCTGTGATTGAATGATCTGTTTCCCACTGTGTGGTTTCTAAGGGACTATTAACATTTTGCTTGCCTGCAGAATTCCCATCCGTTGTTCCTTTACTCTCAAGAACACATTTTGCTCAAACTGAAAAATGGGGAATTTCACGCAGAACCAGAAAGTATGTCTGCCTAAAGCAAACTCTTGGAAACTCAGAGTTAATCGGTAGAAAGAGAAAAGAGGAGCAGGAGGAAAAGGCGTCTTCTACGTTTCCCTTTCCTTTGCATGACAGGAGAGAGCAGATGGAAAGGTTGCAAGATCTACTCTGCTCTTTTGTAGAAGCCTGTCATGCATGCTTAGAATAAAACAGATGATGTGCACTGAGGTTTCTTCTGATTATCAAAACAGAACCTAGACTGCATAGTTGGTTACTTCAACTGTCTAATTTAGGGCGGGGAAGGGAAATATACTGTATTTTATCGTTGTTTAGGCTGAGCAAATGGCATCAGGAAAACTTGCTATCTATTGCTGTAGAAAAACATACAAGGGAGGGGGAGAAAGAGAGCTCAGGAAAAAGCTGGAGCCTTTGTTTTGCCTTGTCAAAAATCCAGCCCCTCCCATTCTGTTTGATAGTGTTGTTGTACCGCCTTTCCCTTTTTGCTCTGTAGGAATTGCTACTTCATTAGTGATTTTTAGATGTTACAAGGTCACCCTGCCACACTCCTGGCAATGTAAAGCTTGTCAAAAAAATTAAGGGAAGGGGAGGGGACAGAAGAGGGGAAGGGAGCAGAGGGGAAGAGAGAACCAATCACTTCCTCTCAGTCTTCCAGAATTTAATGTGTGAGGACAGCTCCAGTTGCCTTGCTTATTGCAGAATAGGATGGTGGAGCTAGTATAAAATGGTCAACTTACATTTTGGTTCTCTCACTGGCTGGAGGAAAGCGTTATTGTGACCTTTGTCTAGAGATTAAATTCTGTATGATACGCTGTATAAAATAAAAATCAAATATACATAACAGATAGCTTTCCAATTAGAATGGCAGTCATAAATCTTACCTTTTCAATGCTGTTGTAATTTTCAACAGTCACTAAGCAGAGCAGTCATTAACCGAGGATTACCTGTATATTCATTATTTTTAATCCATGCTATTTAAATGCCAGCACAGTTTCATATGGATACAATATGAATTGATGGCAGTTTATAGATGCTGTCACTTTTTTTTAGATGTGGAAAAATATTTTACAGGGTTATAGATGGCTTTAAACTAATTAATGAAAATCAATATTACATTCCTGAAATATCTACACTACCTAATTGCTAATTTTTGATAGCACGTTGCAGATTCCTTAAGCATCCAGGCCCAGTTATATTAGGAGGATCCAAGAACAATAGAAAATCAGTACACAATGTTTTATTCTCATGCTGTTTATTGGGGAATTTCAGTATCTATTTTCAGTATCAAAGCCCAATCCTGAAATAAGAAATAAACTACTGCAATGTATTTGGGACAGCTATAACCAAAACAGTGGGCCGTTTCTATACCAAACCAATATCATCTACTACAAAGGACCCAATTCTTTTGTCACTCAAGCAAGTTAAACTAATTGATTCAATTTGGAAATAGTGAAATAGCCTAAAAATGAACATTTTAAAAAACATACTGCTGCCTAATTTAATAAGGATTGAAATCCATTTTATATTTAAAATAAACCCTGCATGATAGCCAGAATTGGGAAGTATGTTAAATTGAAATCTGTCTCATTTTGTAATGTGGATTTAATGCATAAATATGCCCTTTCCTCAAATGATTATTCTATTCCTGAACATGGTTTATACTATTAGCTTCTTTATCAGTGTGAGAATCCTCCCTTACAACTAGTATGGTTCATTCCTTTAGTCGCTTCTTACATGCCACATTCCAGTTGTAAAAAAAATAAAGGAACTCCCTTTAATTATTGACACTATATTTAGTGATAAGACTTCCTTATAACTTTTGTCTGGTCATGTCATCATGCCCATATTTCTTTCTGGAAGTTGACATTCTTTCCCAGTAATAAAAAATGAGGTCTCTGTTCTAGAGAGTCTTAGCAGCTGGCTTCAATTTAATCTAAACTTTACAACCACGTTTTCTTGGCAAAAACATAAAGGTGATTTGAAATTTTCATCTTGTTTTAGATTTGATACTGGGATCCATTTTCCTAGGTGAGATGCCTTTCTTCAATTTGCAGATCCTCATCTTGTGAATTTTCTGTTTCTTTTACAACCTTGCTGGCAAGATGATTCTACCAGGAGGTTCTGCTCTTAGTGTTGTCACTCTTGTGGTATTAGTATTTAGTACTTATTTGATTTGTCAATCGCTTACAAGATACAGGTATAAGAATAAATATAGTTCTGAATACATGAGATAGATACTTATAAGAAAAATAAAAAAACAATAGGACAGAGACGGTGGGCACGATTGGTGCGCTTATGCACACCCTCTACAGACCTCTTAGGAAGTGGGTGAAGTCAATAGTAGACAGTCTAAGGTTAAAGTTTTTGGGGTTTGGGGAAGAAACCACAGAGTCAGGTAGAGTATTCCAAACATTGACCACTCTGTTGCTGAAGTTGTATTTTCTGCAGTCAAGTTTGGTGCGGTTTACTTTGAGTTTGTCTCTATTGTGTGCTCTTGTATTGTTATGATTAAAGCTGAAGTATTGATTTGCAGGTAGGACATTGCAATATGTGATTTTATATTCTGTGTTTAGATTGGACCGGAGGTGGTGTAGTTCTAGGTTTTCCAGGTCTAGAGTTTCAAGTCTGGTGGCATAAGGTATTCTGCAATGAGTAGAGGAGTGGAGAACTCTTCTTGTGAAATATTTCTGGACTTTTTCAATTGTGTTAATATCAAATACATGATATGGGTTCCAGACTGATGAGCTGTATTCAAGTATAGGTCTAGCAAATGTTTTGTATGCTCTAGTTAGTAGTGTGATATTACGTAGGATTAGATTAATAACTCTTAATGCCTTTTTGGCTATGTAGTTACAGTGGGCTCTAACACTTAGATCATTTTAGATGAGTACTCCAAGGTCCTTGACAAAATTTGGATCCTCAACAAGGTCTTGACTATTTAGCTTGTATTTTATTTTCTGATTTTTTTTCTGCCAATATGTAAGACAGAGCATTTATTTGTTGAGATTTGAAGTTGCCATTTGATTGACCATTCTGATACATAGTCAAGGTATTTTTGAAGGGTAGTAGTATTGTCTGTGGTGTTGAATAAATGGTCATGGGAACCACATAACGCCTTCGATTCCATTCCCAGTGTGATGTATTACTTAAACAAACTTAGGTTATCTGCATTATTGTGGACGAATTATGAGAAAAAGAATGCTACAAATACAGTAACTTCAGCTCTGATAGCCTTCCATAAGGCTCTGAAGACCTGGCTGTTGGGCCAGGCCCATGATGTTAGGTGAGTTCTAATGATGATGTGGGAGCTGTTGTTTTAAGCAGTGTGTTATAGGTTGTGTGCTGCTCTGGTGATTGTAATAATCTTTCAATATCATCCAGAATCATTACTATGAGATGAGTGGATCTATAAATCATATAAATAAATACATGTAAATAAATATTTTGTGGTGCTCTTCCAAGATGTACTGTTATATGCTTTTCTTTTGCCAGGTGTAAAGAGATATCAGTAGTTTAAGTGCTGTAAGATGACCGGAAAACAACAAATTTGACTGATTTTCAAATATAGCGACACAAATAATATTAATCTATAGGGCATCTTCCTAAATCTAGCTATGTTGTTATTACAGGTTGCAGATAGAAGACTGGAAAATCTGCCATTGTATTCCAAACACATCTTGAGGATGCCAGTAGACAGAAACTAATTGTAAGGAAATACCACTGCCTCAACAGCAAATTACACACTTTTGAGGCATCCCTAGATTCTTTTCCCTGTCTGGATTTTCTAAGGCTGATAATTTTCTAGTGTCTACCAGTCTGCTTCCAGTACAATTCAAAATGCCAATTATTATCTATAAAGCCATCTATGACATAGAACCAGGTTGAAGGAGTGTCTATCTCTGCTTGTTTCTACCTGGCACTATTTGCCAGCAGAGTTGGCATGCTCCACATCTCTTGTATTAAATAGTGTCGTCATTGGCTTTGAAATCAGTACAGCTGCCATCTCTCTGGTGTTCCATCGAGCATTAAAGAACTGGTTGTTGTCCCAGGCTTGGTTGGATGGAGCTCTATATTCTGTTATTTTTATTTTTTTTCTACGGGGTATCAAACTGGTGGCCTGCGGGCCGGATGTGTCACACACAGGCCACGCCCACACCAGCTCAGCAAATGGGGAAAAGGTCATGAAACATCACATGACAGCAATGTGACGCCGTGAGTTTGACACTTGTGGTCTTTATCCTCTGCTTGAATCCCATCTTGTTTTGGTTTGTATTGATTTCTATGGTTATTGTATTTGAGCTGCTCAGAGGTAGTTAGAATGGGATATATGTATATAAAGAAATAAACTAAAATCTACTAGCTTCTGAACCATCTTTCATCTAATGGAAAAGCCATCAATCTCACATGGATATACTTCCTACAAACATTAAAATATATATTTTTAAATTTGAGTAAACTAAAACCCTTGTTCCTGTTGAAAGAGATTGAATATATCCATATTACCCATTTATTGTCTGTTTCTTGTCCCAATATTAAGCTTTGTTTCATTCTTGTATGTGACACTCATTATCTTTTTTTTATTTAACATTACAGTGACTATTGTAGTTTTATTCTTCATTTGTCTTTCTATATCAATATGCATATTTAAGTAGCAAAAATTGATTCATTGACCAAGACTCAAGTCATCAAGTCATTCACCATTCAATATGGCCAGGCAGTTATCTACAGAAATCGGTAAACATTTATGATAGCAATAATTGTCCTGTACCTGGTGATACAGAAAGGCATACTGTCTCTGCACTGGATATTATAACTATCAAACCATATAGCAAAAGCCATTTATTTAAATCCTTTTATGGATTGATTTTCAGGGGAAAAGCTCCCTCAAGACAGATTAGAAAATATAAAGACGGGGTTTAATGAATGTTGTTATGTAATCTGGGAATATAGCAATAGCACTTAGACTTATATTTTACAGTGCTTTACAGCCCTCTCTAAGCAGTTTACAGAGTCACCATAATGCCCCCAACAATTTGGGTCCTCATTTTACCCATCTCAGAAAGATGGAAGGCTGAGTCAATCCTGAGCCTGGTGAGATTTGAACTGCCAAATTGCAATCAGTCAGCAGAAATAGCTTGCAGTACTGCACGCTAACCACTGCGCCACCATGGAATGCTACAGATCTGTCTACCAAAGTGGCAACAAGTAAGGACTCTGTTCAAGATTGTAACATCAGGACCTATTATTTATTACATGCTGTGCTGAATCAAATACAGGAGAGGTTATGGGAGTATAAATTAATATGAAGTAATAGTAGTGAGTTTTTATGTATAAAGAAGGGCATTAAAGTATGAGGGTGATTTCTGTTTTCACTTATAGTTTGTATTAAATTACCAGTCTGTATAGATTGCCTTTAAAACATTGTTTGTATAGGGAACTTAGCAAGGAAGAAAAATTACTATTCCTGACCAAACTCAAAGGGAATAAATTTGCTCTAGGCAAAAAGGTCAAGATACTCACCTTTTTGTTTCTGTTGACTTGAATGATATTAGGCAGGGATACTTTTTGTGAAATAGCTTCATCAGTAACTTGTCTTTAGTAAAAATAAATTACTAAAGTGAAAAAGGAGTAATTCAAGGGCATTTCAACATCAGTAGATCAGTTGCTCCTTTTCATCCCTAGGTTATATCAGCTGTGCTAATGTATTCAGATAGATCATGGTTTACCAACTTTAAGACCTGTGGACTTCAAGTCCCAAAATTCCCCAGCCAGCATGGTTGGGCTGTGAAATTCTTAGAATTGAAGTCAGTGGCAAGGTTGGGAAACCCTGAGATAGACTAATCTAGCCTTCTCCAATGTATTATCCACCACGTATGTTAGAATACAACTCCCATAAACCTTTCTCAAAGCTACACTTTTCCATAATACCAATGCCGATATATGTAATGGAATTTGTCCTATTTCCTGCAAACAATTTCTCACACATGTACCTATCCCAAAAATAAGCCCTAGCATGTTTTATGTGTCTAATATAAACCCTACCCACAAAATAAGCCCTGTTTAAGAGCCTGTGCAGCCACCTGCTCGTTGCATCTGGTTGCTCATGATGCCACAGCCAGAAGGCGAGACGGGGTAGTGGTGTGCTGCCCCATGCACCTCGCACTGATTTACCTCAGGGCCTTTGTAGCCAGGCCATCCATGCCCTGACAACTGCCTCACAGCAGCAGCACCAGCAGCATGTGCAGCAGGAGTCCACATGGCCACGGCCCCATTTCTTCTGCTTGCTCACGGCCACAACAAAGCAGGAGGCTGAGTGGTGTGTTGGTGCTGCAGCCACAAGGCAAGGCAAGTATTGGGGCATGGATGGCCTGGCTGCAGAGCCCCTGAGGTAAGCAAGTGTGGGGCACATGAGGTGCCCCAACAACTCGCGGCGTTGACACTGGCACATGTGTGGCCTCCTGCCCTGCTGCAAGCAAGCAGAAGTGGGCCTCCTGTACATGGAAAAAAATAAGACCCCCCTGAAAATAAGTCCTAGTACTTATTTTGGGGCCCAAAAGAAAATAAGACCCAGTCTTATTTTGGGGGGAAACACAGGTACATTATACACAGTAAGCAGCATATTTTTAAACTGTAATTTTATATGACAAAATGTGTTATTTCTTTTGTACTATTTCAGAGTTTTTAATTAAGTTTAACTTTCACTGAATACTAAAGAATACTTTGTTTCTATGGTTGCAGCATCAGAAGAGAGGTTAGCTAGCCGTATGCCACAAAAACACATTGCAGAAATACAAATGGCGAAGACTGTCAAAACACTTTTGCACAATGTATTCTTCTATATTTTCATGTTTTATTTTATAATATTGCAACAGATTTTGCAGGGGCGAAAGGAGGAGCCGCAGTAGTAATTCTAAAGTAACTAAGTGGATGCTCTATTAAAAGTATTAGCTTTCCATTTTCTGTACTTGAATAACATTAATATTTTGCCTCCTTCAAGTATTATATGGTACAGTTGAAGAAAAAACCCATCATACCTTCAGGCAGGTTAAAAAGTGGTTACAATAGGAATATCTCTTGCTATTATTTTCCCATATGTCTAATCAAATGTGACCTAAATGGACATTATTTTAAAGTCGAAACTATTATTGTCCCAAGGGAAAAAAAGATAAAATGCATATTGTACATTTTTGCATACTACCTTTTATTGTACAAAGATAAAGACACGGATGAATAAAAATCCCTTTTTTCCTAGATAAAGAATGTGGAGCTACATATGTAGCTGTGGCCCTCATTCCCAGTTCCAGGAACTACAGTCAGTATCTTCCTTTTATGTATTATTTAGGGTAGTCCATACATTTTAAATCATTACTATAGCATGCAGAATATACTTAAAACAAAACAATAAAACTTTCTGTGAAATGTTTTTGAATATGCTGAACAGACACAATGAGCTTTATTCAGAATTTCAGAATGCTTTGAGTCTTTGCCTGAACCTCTTCCTCTTGATGAATGATGTATTTATCTGAGATTTTAGCCATACAGTTGGCTACAGGACCTCTGACTGCCATTGGTTTATTTGCTTTTTATGTTTTAAGCCTACACAGACTTGTATTTAGAGAAAACCTCCATTTCTAAGAAGAACCCTGGATAAAATACTGATTCTATTGTGCCTCTTTTACAGGAGGGTAATTAGAAGCAAGCTCAGCCTTTTCATGTGCACATTCATATATTATATTGGAGCTAGGATATTTATCTTCTATAAATGCACAGGTCTAACAACCATTCTTTTAGTCTAGATAAATGTAACTTTAGGACAGCATATGATAAGAGTCAGATAAGCACAGGTGATAATATGCCTCCCTGAAGAGACAAGTACAGTATAGTGCTTAACTAGTACATTAGTCTTACTCTGTTGGTAGCATGGCTTGATTGAGGCAGAATAATAGGAGGGCAGCAAGAGCGATTTGTCACATAGGCTGCCAGGTTAAGTAGTGAAAATGGCAAAAGTGTATGGTGCCAGTTGGAGGCAGCTAATCTAAAGTTTTTACTTTTTGACGGATATGTCTGTATATATATTTTTTTATTTATTTTATTAAATTTGTTAAGCCCACCTGACTTAACAAAATTATTCTGTTATTGTGTCTTCAAAAAGTCTCTGAATGGCTTACAAATATATCATTAAAACACAGTTAAAATCATAAGATGAAAGAACTAACCAGACTAAAAAACACAATAAGAATTCTACAAGCACTCTAAACGTAGAGAACGTAAGCAACTTCTGGCCTGCTTGCAGAGTAAGAGCCATACATATTTCCAGGAGGGATGTTAATCCAGAGGGCAGGGGCTATGGCAGAGAAGATTTGCTTCCTTGGTCCCATAAGATAACATTTAATTGTGGGATCCCTGAGCACACCCTCTGCGCCTGAAGGTACCACCCAAGAAGAAATAACTGAAGAGAGCCAATCTCTAAGATAACCAGACTTTATGTTATGAAAGGATTTATTAGTCACCATCAGCACTCTGAATTGCACCTGTAAGCTGATTGGCAACAAATGCAACATCTATAGCAGTGATGACAGACATGGCCACAACAAAAAGTGTTTGTTACCACCCAAGCTACCACATTTTTAACCAGCGGTAGTTTCCACAGAGACTTCAAGAACAAGTCCCATATAGAACACATTACAAATCCAATTCTGAGGTGACCAGAATTAGTGTGAGTTACCGTCTGCAGAGTCTCCCAGTTGAGCAAAGGGCACCCCTGGCATGATGAGCCTATGCAAAGGTCCTCCTAGCTGCAGCTGCCACCTGGTCTTCTAGCAGTAGTTGCAAATCTAATAGGACCTATCTTAAATGGGGAAATAAAACTCTTCCCAACTTATGAAACAATTATACCTGGTCAGAATTGAGCTGAAATCTGTTCTTCCCCATCTGGACTTAAATAAAATCTTGATACTGGATCTGTACATAGACAGCCTCTGCAGCCCATGGTTGAGATATGCAACTCGTCACAATGGTGATGAAGGAACCTAAAATGATGGGTGGCCTCAACCATCAGTTTCAGATGTTGAACAAGAGTGGTGAAAGTGTTGAGCTCTAAGGCACCCCGCAAGGGAGGGGATCATGGCCTTGAACTTTTCCCTTTGTCAACAGTGATTGAGACAACTTTCTAAGGAAAGAGGTGAACCAGTGCAGTACAATGCTCCCAACTGCTAATTCCATAGCCAGTTCAGAACTGAAACTGCAGCCCAACAGGGTGCATCAGTTGTCTGGGGCAGCCCACTCAAACAAGTCTTGTACTTATACTTTAGCAGCAGTTCTGCCTTACAGTGTCTGTAATTGTCTCAAAGAGCTGATGCAAGGACTTTTCTTGTACTTTGTTCAATGCAAGAAAAAAATATTTTTAAAACATTACACTTTTGTAGACATCTACCATTTATATCATAGTAATACACATTTAAAGTTAGGATTCAGGTATTCTCATCAATCTAGGATTCAGGTATTCTCATCAATCTACCTAGTTAGCTTCCCTTAACATATATCCGCATGTATCTGCGCTGGGAGTGAGAGTGAACGGCTTGACAAGCTGGCCTAATTTCTCCATGGCAAGGATGTTAAATCTCTGTGTTGTATTCAAGCCCAATATTTCACTTGGCTCAGCTTAGCTTTCCTTCCTAACAAATAACTTCATTGTCTACTTGGCATTGCTTCCTTTGCACTATTTGCCTAGAACATCTCAGTTCTCTTGCTTGCTGGGGCTTGCTGTCCCTCTTTACTTACCCATCTTGACATTCCGGTTCCCACCCCCATGCCCTGCCCCAAAGGTGGCACGTAACCACCTGTTCTGTTTGGCTCAGTTCCTCTCGTAAAAAAGAAAAGCCCAGAAACCAACAAAGAGTTGCCTAAACTTGCTCTTAGTTGGCAGTTCCTATGTAAAGGCCCAAGTTATAGTAATGGGGTGGAGAGTTGGCACATGGTATCTAAATTTAGAAAGAATATCCCGCTCAGGTGTGTCTCTGTTTATATTATACTAGAAATCGAAATACTTCTTACTTCCATTTGAATAAACATGCTGGGTTTATTCCATTCAGATCTTTGAAAATTTATAAGAAAGGGTTTTTTTGATCAAATTTCTTCAAAATTGCAGTGCTTATATTAAAACTTAGTCCTGCTCTTATTTTTGCATTTGTGTAAGAATTTGTGTTTTATCTTCAACTTTGAATTCTCTCCAAACTGTGTCCTAAAAGTTTTATAAATTTAATTTCCAATTTTTATAAATTTAAAATATACTTACTTGTAAGTAATGAGTTCTGCTAGTTAGAATAGTGTTGCTTACACTATGTAACAGACAACCGTATATTCAGGAAAGACAAACACAAAAACAGATATGAATATGGTGTAGAATTCCTTTGCCAGCTGTTCATTCATACAGAAAATGTGTTTTACATATGAATTAAAAATGTTATTCATATATTCTTGATACTTGGAGGAATCTTCATGGATTGGCAGGAAGGAAAGAAGTTGAATCCAGGACTGACTGAGCTAACTGGGGATTATGGGAATTGCTTCTTCAAATGCTCTGACAGTCTGAAAAAATACAACATTGATTAAAACAATCAACATTCATTCCTATATTCAATAACGACTATAATGAGGAAGGCAAACATTACAATAAGATTAGCTTGTGGTCAATTGTGGGCATGTTATTTATGAAAATAATCCACTAACAGTTTCAGAAAAGTCAAGTATAATAAACACGAAGTATGGATGAAGATATTGTGACCAAATTATGACAATAATTATGACAATTAGGCAAGGAAAGACGCTAATCACTGTGTGGTTAATTTTGCAGCAATTTGCAATCACTGGCCATTGCTATGGAAGACACTCATTGCTAAAGATTTTGTTAATAGCAAAATATCCAAAGACTTCTCTGTACGTAGTGGTCTGAAGCAAGGTTGTGTTGCATCTCCATTAGTGTGCAACACTGTGATCAATACGGTCATGCAGAAAGGTTTTGTTAATCAGTGTGTTGTCAAATATGAACAAGATGAATTAGAGATATACAGACAATGAAATCCTTCTTGACATAAAAATGCTGTTTATTCATGTAGCTTAACTATTAGTACCAAGATATTCACAACTAATGGCTCCTGGACTATCATCCACTTTGATGAAACTCAGCATGAACAATCTCAACACTTCGCCTGCGTTTGCCTGAATTGTCCAGTAATAGAAACGACTGGCCAAAGCAAATGTCGATAGTCAATTTGACCAAACTGCCTAAGTCTTCAGACCATTGACATGATGTCTCTAGAGAAAAAGCAGAATAAGCATTATAAATAAAATGTGTATCTATCAGTCATTAATATTATTGGCAGTGCTATATGGTGTTGCAGTTTGGATCTTGCTTAAAAATGGTTTGAAGAAGGTTAATGTTTTCTAAATACACTGCTTAACTACCATTAAATATTAAGGATTTGAATTTATGGCAATAAAAAAAATCTTTAAAAATTTTATAGAATGTAACTATTAAAAAATGGTGCTGCAGCTAACATGTGGTGATTGCTAATGAAATTCAGAGATATCCCATGCTGTGATTGGGCACATATATTCTGTGCTGTCCTTATCAATTGCTCTCGAATTCATGAGCTGGAAAGTATGGCGACCAACTCTAATAAAACTTGGCTGAAACATGTGGAAGATCTAAAAGGAGACTCAGCTGAAAGAAATGAAAGTTCATATCTAACAAAAATGAGGGCATGTGCTCTTTGATATCAACTGATCCATAGTCATTACAACAGATATTCTGCAGGATAAGTACTTTAAGTTCACAGTCAAGTCCAGGTATCTTGAGAAAGCATAAAATATTAATTATTTTTAGCTTTGGGAAGGTTCCATTTTTAAATATATATATATATTAAGGCTAATTTAGGGTTTGTACTATTTTCTCTTCCATTATTTTCAATAACTGTGGTCAGAGATCAAAACTACATGATTTCATGTGCCTTCATGTTTCCTATTTTATCTTAAATGTGGAAAATCAAAAAGTCAGTCATGGAAGACTGATCTTACCTGTACACTGAATTACTTTCAAAGGCAATTGGGAAAAATTAGAAGTAGAAATTAAAATAACTCCATGTCCTTGGTGACTCCAGTCAATCAGAATCAACAATATTCAAAACTCCAACCTAGTTTTTTTTTCCCCTTTATTATTTATGACACAATATATTGGGTAACAATATATTGAGTATGTTATGTCCATGGAACTGGTGGGGGTTCCCAACCAGGTCCGCTGTTTGAGCGGAAGCACCAGCCGCTCCCATTGGTTGGCTCCGTTTGACAGTCGGCTATATAAGCCGGCTGTCGGGCAGAGCCAGCCCGTTGTCGCCCGCTAGTCTGCAAGTTAGCAAGCAGACGCGACAACCCTTTATTCCCCGCAATAAAGCCTTGTTAGTTGTACGCTCTGGTCTCATGCCTCTTCCTTACCATCGCTCTACAACACTGGCGACGAGGATGGGATGGTCGAAGGCTAGCCAGACGCGTCTATTCAAAGAGCTGTAAATCACTGAGAGTGAAGTCACGAGCGCTGTAGCCGCAGCCGCGCAACGCTCACAAAGAGCGCGAAATTCAAACCACCATTACTCGAGCCGCAGTCACTGAAACGAGCCACCGGCACCGTAGCCGCGGCCGCCAACGCTCACCAAGAGCGCGAAATTCAAAAAGAGCTACGTAACCCAGAGAGACAGTCACAGCCTGCGCTCTTTTAAAAGCGCGATTTCAAAGACGAACCCGACACTTCCCACGATGAATGCTAATCCACCATTCCCGCCATTCAAGCCAAACGAGGAAACGTGGGACTCCTACAAGAATCGCTTCAGCCATTTCCTCGATGCCATCGGGTTAGCTGACGCTGCGGAACATAGAAAGAAGTCTTATTTCCTCAGCTATTGTGGGGCCGCCGTTTTTGACACCGCTACAGCGTTAGTCGCACCACGCGCCATCAGAAGCATCCCATGGGATGAATTACAAGAAATACTCTCCAATCACTATGCGCCAAAACCATCCCAGATCGCTAGAAGGTATGCCTTCAGAATCAGGAAGCAGGCAGTAGGGGAGTCGATCAACGAATACATGGCTGCCCTGAGGACAGCTGCCTTACAGTGCGGTTTCAAAGAATATCTGGAAGACATGCTGCTGGACCAGATCGTCTGTGGGGTTAGAGACCTGAGACTCCAAAGACGTCTGCTGGCAAAAAAGGACTTGAATCTGGCCCTAGCCATGGAGGAAGCCCTGGCTGCTGAGCTCTCTGCCCAGTCAGCAGCTGAGATTCAGGGCACTCCATTAAAGCCCAGCAGTCCAACCGTCCATTCTGAAGAAGTGCTCAGTGAAGAAGACCCCACAGACTCGTCTGACATCAACCGCCTTAAGCATCAGAAGCCTTCATAGGTAGGAGCAGGACAGACAAACAACTTCAAACAACCGCCCTTGTGCCTAACCTGCGGAGGCTCCCACTCTAGGGCATCCTGCAGGTTTAGAAACGCCATCTGCCTGAACTGCCAAAAGAAGGGTCACCTCGCTAGAGTATGCCAAGCAGGGCGCTCTTTGCCTCAAAGACCTCCACCACCTTCTATTTCCCAAAGGCAAGTGGAGGACTGCTATACCTGCTACCACGCTAACCATACTTCCCAAACCCCCGATAAAATTAAAATTTCTGTTTTCCTAGAAGGTAAACCCTGCAGGATGGAGGTAGACACGGGATCTGTGCTCTCAATCATCTCCTGGGACACTCTGAAGAAGATCCAGCCCAGACTGTCAAGGAAACAGCTCCAAAGATGCCACCTGACACTGCGGGACTACCAGGGCAAGAACATTCCTGTCCTCGGGAAAGGCAAGTTCCTCGTTCAATTCCAAGCCTTTAAAGGCCATTTGCCTTTAGTGGTTGTTAACGGTGCCCTCCCCAGCCTGTTGGGACTTGATTGGTTTCCTTCCCTTGGCCTTAGTGTAACTGGGATCCATGCTGTCTCAACTTCTGACGTAGATACATTATTTTCTGATTTTTCTGACGTATTTAGCAGTGAGCTGGGTTGCTATTCGGGCACCCCCATCTCGTTTTCCATAGATCCCCAGGCAATTCCTCTCCGCCTTAAGCCACGCAGGGTGCCTTTCGCCATCCGTCCTAAATTGGACGCAGAATTAGACAAACTACTTAAACAAGGGGTGTTAGAACCTACTGATTTCGCCAAATGGGAGACCCCCATAGTCACCCCACTCAAGAAGGATGGCAGTTTAAGAATCTGCGCAGACTATAAAACCACGCTCAACCGTTATTTACAGGTCAGCGCATACCCCGTCCCTGTTATTCAGCACCTGTTACACACGTTCGAACCCGGCACCATTTTCGCCAAGTTAGATATGTCCCAGGCATACCAACAGTTCCCTGTTGATGATCAGACAGCTGAATTACAAACCATAGTCACACATAGAGGGGCATTCAAATGTAAGCGCCTCCAATTCGGGGTCAGTGTGGCCCCGGGTATTTTCCAATCACTCATGGAACGGATTCTCCAAGGTCTCCCAGGAGTTGTTCCGTATTTCGATGACATATTAGTCTCAGCTACGAGCCAACCTCAACTCATTCAGAGGGTCAGGACAGTGCTAGAGAAGTTTAGGCAGCATGGCCTCAAACTTAAAAGGGAGAAGTGCGCCATCGCCACTAGGCAGGTGGACTTTCTGGGTTATAGGATAGACACCTCCGGCATCCACCCAATTGAGTCCAAGGTGAAGGCCATCCACGAGGCACCCACACAACTACAAGCCTTTCTGGGGCTTCTAAACTTTTACGCCTCATTCCTCCCGCACAAAGCATCAGTCGCTGAACCCCTACATAGACTCTTAGATAAAGACTCACCCTGGCATTGGGGACCCAAGGAAGCCCACGCTTTCAAATCAGTCAAATCATTACTCACATCGGAAGCGGTTTTAGTCCAGTTTGATCAACGCCTTCCTCTGGTCCTGGCTGCTGACGCATCCCCTTTTGGGATTGGGGCTGTCCTAAGCCACAGACTCCCCAACGGCTCCGAGGCACCAATTGCCTTCTTTTCCAGGACCTTCTCCACGGCAGAAAGGAACTACAGCCAAATCGATAAAGAGGCCCTGGCTGCGGTTGCTGCAGTTAAGAAGTTCCACGAATTCTTGTTTGGCCACCATTTTGAACTTGTAACTGACCATAAACCTCTCCTAGGACTTTTATCTGGAGATAAGCAAACCCCGCAGGTACTTTCACCCAGAATGACCAGATGGACTTTGTTTCTGGCCGCCTACTCATTCAAGTTGGTGCATCGTCCTGGCAAGAACTTGAGTCATGCCGATGCCCTCAGTCGCTGCCCCCTGCCAGTCCCAGTCGAGGACCCTGCACCAATTCACGCCATCTTTGAGGTCAACGAACTCAAACTTCCAGTGACAGCCGAAGACATCGCGGCGCACTCCAAAAAAGACAAAATAATCGCTCAGGTTCTGGACTGGGTGGGAAGGGGGTGGCCGGAAACTCAATGTACAGTTGACTTTGTTCCCTTTAAAACCCGCCAGCAGGAACTGTCGAGGCTACAGGGATGTCTATTGTGGGGCACAAGAGTAGTCATCCCAGCCACCCTTCGAGTACCCATCCTGAAGGTGCTTCACGAGGGCCATCCGGGCATCATAAGGATGAAGGCGTTGGCCCGCAGCTACGTTTGGTGGCCCGGCATGGATGCTCAAATCGCCGACTGGGTAAGCTCTTGCCAACCCTGCCAAGAAACCAGGGCTGCCCCGCCCGCCGCCACGCCCACCAGGTGGGAAAGTGCTAGTGCCCCTTGGTCTCGTCTGCACATCGACCTGGCTGGACCAGTGCATGGCAAGACTTTCTTGGTGGTCGTGGATTCCTACTCCAAGTGGATTGACGTGGCCTTGCTTCCCATGACCACCACCCAAGCAGTAGTCAAAGCCCTGACCCGTTTGTTTGTCACCCATAGACTTCCAGACACGCTGGTGTCTGACAATGGCCCGCAGTTCACATCATGTGAGTTCAGTATGTACGTGGCTAATTTGGGCATCAGACATGTCCTTACAGCTCCCTTTCACCCCGCTAGCAACGGGATGGCAGAGAGAGCGGTAAGGTCAGCCAAGGAGGCACTCGCCAGGTTTGTCCAGGTAGACTGGCACTTTAAACTGTCTCGTTTCCTGCTTAGCCAACATACGACACCTTGCACCACTACTAACAAATCTCCCGCCGAACTTTTAATGGGGAGACGACTTAGAACCACCCTGGACAGGCTACACCCCCACTACTGCCCAGACACCCCTTTAGGGTCTGACAGTCTGGTCAGAGACTTTGCCTTGCAAGACCTGGTGTACGCCAGGAACTATGCAGGGGATCCTTTGTGGGTACCAGGTCAAATCGTGTCAGTCACAGGTCCAAGATCCTACAGGGTCCTCCTGGAAGATGGACGCTTGTGGCGAAGGCACGTGGACCAACTCAGAAGGTGACGTGCGGCTGATACCAACCCAACCCGACCTGCCAGCGCCAATGTCTCCCTGCCGGTGCCAGACGGAAGCTCCCTGTGGGACCCGGTTTTCCCCGACGAACAGGAAGGTCTACTGGAGAACCCGAGTTTCCAGCCAGGGTCACCGACTCAGCAGCCGAGCGTTCCAGTTTGCCAACTGGACCACGAGACTTGCTCGGGTCAGTCCGAGCAAAGGGACTCGCCGACTTTGCAGGACACCGCGCCAGGGCAAGCCCATGCCCCGGCGACCGTCGAGGCACGTCCCGAGGGCCTGGACTTGTCACCAGCCAACAGTTCACCCGAACTGCGACGCTCTGGTCGCCAGCGCAGACAGCCGGCTTACCTGCAGGACTACGCATGTTCCCAGCTGGGGGAAAGGAGTGTTATGTCCGTGGAACTGGTGGGGGTTCCCAACCAGGTCCGCTGTTTGAGCGGGAGCACCAGCCGCTCCCATTGGTTGGCTCCATTTGACAGTCGGCTATATAAGCCGGCTGTCGGGCAGAGCCAGCCCGTTGTCGCCCGCTAGTCTGCAAGTTAGCAAGCAGACGCGACAACCCTTTATTCCCCGCAATAAAGCCTTGTTAGTTGTACGCTCTGGTCTCATGCCTCTTCCTTACCATCGCTCTACAACAGAGTATAACTCTCAAGTGGATTGCTATATATGAATAGAAAGATGGATTTCTTCCTCATGGACATAAACTCTGTAAGCTACAATTTCCACTTCGATAGGACTCATTATCCTCCCAAAATTATACATGTGACTGAATTAATACAGAGTACCTGGGGAGGGAGGTGGAATTCTGGGGAGAGAATTGCATCTGGATTCTACAACCTTATGAATAGGACTATGGAAAATGACATTAACAAAATATACCTCCTGTCCCTTTTGCAAGCATGGGCATAAATTATTAAGAAATGAAAAGGGATGCCAGTTAATACTTTTCTGCCACTTTTTCTCTATCCTCTTAATTTCAGTGGGATTCACATTCTTAATTCCTTCCTTCCTTCCTTCCTTCCTTCCTTCCTTCCTTCCTTCCTTCCTATAGACACTTATATATCACCTACTCCATAGTCTATTTAGATAGTTTTCAATCAGAAAAACAACATTCAACAGATAAAACCAACCACAATGGCCCTTTATGTTGTTATTCAACTAAATGGGTTCCTCTTTACCATGGGCCTTGCTTTCTTGAATGTTATCAAACTAACAGCCATCCTGATCTGGAGGTGGAGCAGTTTGGAGGTAAAACATTTTGTTTAACAAAAGCCTTAAAGAAGCAATACAAGCATTTCAGATGGTGTTCGTGAAACTGTGAACACTGTGATCTCTTACATTAATGAACGTTGTACTGTACTTCTATTATTCTAAGGCCTGTTTGCATATTGCTTGTGAAATTCTTCTTGTGCAATTCCCCGCTGGGAGGGGAGAATGGGAGAATTGACACTGCATAAAAGAAAATCATGTCCTTGTTTTGTTTCTAGTCAATTCATGAGTATTCTTCCTTCCCCACCTACCCCCATCACATGAATGGATTTTGGGCCATTTGTAGCATCTCGTGGTCATATGGCTGCAATTTATAAGGGTTTTTGCCAAAAACTGGTGTTCCACCAATTACCGTCAGAAAAAAAAGGCCACAAATACAAGTCACCTGCTTTAAAACCATCAGGACTTAACCTTTAATTGCCAGGCTCAAGGACTATCTGGTGCTCTTCAATTGTTGCTGGACTGCAATTGAAATCATGATCCTTATAGTTTGGCACACTAGGAATTGTAATCTAGCACCTGGAGGACATCAGATTGGAGAAAGTTGTTGGAAAAAAGTGGTAAGGAAATGGATGAAATCATCATCATCTTGCATGTTGCTTGAATAATATTCCTATGTTACGGCTTTATCTTAAAATATTTAATTATTGAATTAATGCTCTTAATCTGCGCTGTATAATGAATTGTGATCATTAGTTTAGTGAGTTCAGTTTGCACAACACAGAGAGCCAAACAAAACAAAACAAAAAATCCTCTAAAGATTGATAGGGTAAGACAAGTAAAATTTAGGTTTGCTGCTAAATCTTTAACGAAGCTTGTAATACAAACTCAGCTGGTGTGTATTCAATAAGGCAAGAATGGCGGGATTTCTATCCTGAGAATATATCTTGCACTCAGACTAAATAGAATATATTAATTATTTAGTAATTATTCATACATTTGGAGATTATGCTAATACAACATAATGTTTAGCATATTTTCCAATTAGAGGCTTTCTACTGTAGGTGTGTTCAACCTCACCTGCCAGCCTAATTACATTGGCCATGCTGAAGTGTCTGGTACTGTATTGTGGGAGTTGTCGCGACACACTTCCATTATCCTTTATAATATTACTTTATATTCTATCTAGACATAACTGTCTCAATTCCGATGAGAGATAGCAATTGGCATAATTGTGTGGACTAATAAAATAAAGGTATCTTGTGGATAAAGTTGCTAGTTACTTTTCAAAACATTTCCCAGGTGTCTTCTGTATCTTTGAAATAATCAGACATCTTCTGTTCAGTGTTTATTCAGTTCTCTTTCAATATTATATCTATATTTGTCTTTCTCGACCTAATGTTCTCTCAATACGTTGGATTACTACTTCCATCATAAAGGAGGATATGATGAAGTTATGGTCACAACATATTTGATGTTACTGGCTTAGAAAGAGATGATTTCATTCTCAGCCTGCAGTTTTCTGAAATCATTATTAGTGTCATAATTCCCAGCCAGCGTGAACAATGAACAGTAATGATATCTGTGGATCTGAAATTGGGTAAGTTCAAAGTTTGTTATAAAGTTAAATATTGGCTACTATTCATAAAAGTTAAATAGAAATCCTATGTTCAGAGGCAGCACTTTTCTGGCAGCTTTATGGTGGAGACCAGTATTATAGAAACATCCTTTTTTTTAGAAGGTATACATCTAACGACGATGGAAACAGACTGCCACAAGTTTCTTTATCTAAAGTCAAACAATTTTTATAATTTCTTCAATTTCTGACAACTTTCTTCCTGTTAAAAATTAGGAATATAGATAGATATTGGTAATCCTCTACTTTCAACCAGAATTGAGACCAGAATTTCCATTGCTAAACAAAGTGAGTTGCATCTAATTTTATGGCTTTTTTGGCCTGGTTATTAAGCGAAGCACTGCAACTGTTAAGTCAATCCCACGGTCATTAAGTGAATCCAATCTCCCCTATTGCCTTCACTTGTTGGAAGCCAGCTTGGAAGCCAACTGGGAATGGCGACCATCTGTTGTGGTTAGCTGGCAGCAGGTGCAGATGGCTGAGGAGAGCGAGGTCTCTGATGAAGGGCCAGGACCATTAGGGAGTGGACTGCTGCCTTCAGAGATTGTGGAAGCTGGCAGCAGTGATGAAGAGGTTCCCGAGGAGCCTGTGCCAAGTGTATGTGCACAAAGGATTGCCCGAAGGAAAGAACAATTACAGCAGCACAGGCGACTCAGCAGTAAGGCTGCAAGGTAATGGCCCCTCCTTCAAGAGGATAAAAGCCAGGTTTAAAAAAGCGTTCTTTGCAGACAGCAAAGAAGCTCTGAAACTCAACTGGTGGACATCTTAGTTCGTGTTTGGAGAATCTTGTAAATTAGTTCTTATCTATGGGTTTTTGGCAGCCTTGACAAACAACTTGGCAAGGTTCTTTCTTGTTGGAGCTAATTGCTGGAAAGCAGTCTTTTATCTGTAAAGGAACAGAATTGTGATTAAACCTTGAAAGGTGGGGGCTGCTGCCTTTGTCTGTATTTGTTCTCTGGGAACCTGGTTGGGTCAGAACACCATCTGAACCTGGGATGCTGCAACCTTCATAGATATATGCCAGTTGCCAAGTGCCCAAATTTTAACCACATGACTGTGGAGGTACTGCAATGACCTTAAGTGAGAGGATTGGTTGTAAGTCACTTTTGTTAGTGCTATTGTAATTTTGAATAGTCACTAAAGGAATGGTTGTAAGTCAAGGATTACCTGTGTGTAGGGCTGTAAAAATTGTGGGCAGAAATAACAAAATATGCAAAGGAAAATCAATAACAAAAAATAAAGGAGATGGGGGGGAAAGTTGGCCACTGTTTTCCCACCACCATGAAAAGAGGAGCAATCCAGCTTTTCAATGATGCAGAGTAGAGGACATAAAATTCTAAAACAAAACAATAGACAAACTGGCAAGAAGATCCATAGTCATGAAAGAACTATGATAATACGACTGGTATTTTGTTCTTATGCATACACGATGCCATCAGCATGCTTTATAAAGTATTTTTGACAATAACCTCAGATTAGGATCCTGTGATTTGCATACAATGTTCAGTACAACTGAACTGATGACAGTATACAAACTACATATAGACGATGCCCTTGGTGAAGTGCACAGCATACAAGTTTGATAAATAAAAAAATAAAGTATTGGGCATATATATGTGTGGGTGAGAGAATAGAGGATGGATAGCTGAATAAATGGATAAAAGCAGCATAAGGACATGGAAGAAGATACTTTAGAGCTGATGCCATGAAAGCAGCATGTACTGTAGATTAGATTTATTTATTTTATTTATTTATTTTTGTCAATTGCTTACAAGATAATAGATATAAGTAAAACATAGTTATGAATACTTGGATACTTGGAAAAATAAAATAAAAATAAAAGAAACAATAGGACAGGGACAGTAGGCACGATTGGTGCGCTTATGCACGCCCCCTACAGACCTCTTAGGAATAGTCTCAATAGTAGACAGTCTAAGGTTAAAGTTTTTGGGGTTTGGGGAAGAAACCTCAGAGTCAGGTAGAGTATTCCAGACATTGACCACTCTGTTGCTGAAGTCATATTTCCTGCAATCAAGTTTGGTGCAATTAACCTTGAGTTTGTATATATTGTTTGCTCTTGTGTTGTTATGGTTGAAGCTGAAGTATTCATTAACAGGTAGGACATTGCAATGTATGATTTTATATACTATACTTAGATCGGACCAAAGGCGGCATAGTTCTAGGTTTACTAGGTCTAGAATTTCGAGTTTGGTGGCATAGGTATTCTGCAACGAATAGAGGAGTGAGAACTCTTCTTGTGAAATATTTCTGGACTTTCTCAACTGTGTTAATATCAGATACATAATGTGGGTTCCAGACTGATGAGCTGTATTTGAGTATTGGTCTAGCAAATGTTTTGTATGCTCTAGTTAGTAGTGTAATATTACCAGAGAAAAAGCTACGTAAGATTAGATTAACAACTTTTAACGCCGTTTTGGCTATGTAGTTACAGTGGGCTCTAGCATTTAGGTCATTAGAGATGGGTACTCCAAGATCCTTGACAGAGTTTGGATCATCAACAAGGTCTTGACTATTCAGCCTGTATTTTATTTTTATTTTTATTTTGCCAATATGTAGGACAGAGCATTTATTTGTTGAGATTTGAAGTTGCCATTTGTTTGACCATTTTGATACATAGTCAGGGTCTTTTTGAAGGGTAGCAGTATTGTCTGTGGTGTTGAATAGCTTTACATCATCAGCGAAGAGAACGCAGTTGCTTTTGATATGATCACAGAGGTCATTTATGTAGAGTATGAAAAGAGTTGGTCCTAGAACACTGTCTTGGGGGACACCACTGTTGACAGGTACAGAATTTGATAGGATGCTCCCAAATTTGACCATTTGTTGTCTGTTTGACAGGAATGCTTCTATCCAGTTATGCAGGTGTCCAGAGATACCATAAGATTTTAGTTTTAGGAGTAGTTTGTCGTGTACCACTGAATCAAAGGCTTTACAGAAGTCTATGTAGATTGTGTCTATTGCTTTGCCCTGATCGAGTTATGTAGTCCATATGTTTTTGCAGTGTAAGAGTTTCAGATTACATGATAGTTTTTTCCTGAAACCAAATTGTTTATTAGAGAGTAGGTTGTTTGTTTCTAAGTGGAGGATGATGGATTGGTTAATAATTGATTCCATGACTTTACAGGTATAAAGCATAAAGAGATTGGTCTGTAATTTTCAACTAGGCTGGGGTCTCCCTTTTTGAAGATGGGGATGACTGTGGCTTGTGACCATAGTTTTGGCAAGGAGCTGGTCCTGAAAGATTTTTCAAAGATTATGCTTAGAGGTTCAGCTATGGCAGTGGATAGCTTTTTAAAGAAGTAGGCACATATTCTCTCCGGTCCAATAGATAGAGATGGTTTAAGATTGCATGGTGCTTTTTCAACATTGTCTTCTGTAAAATCGATATGTATTAGATCATTGTAGTTGTCTGTGGTCTGACTAGGAAATACTGGGCATGATCCATTGCTGTTTACAAATACTGAGCCAAAGAATGTGTTAAAGAGGTTGGCTTTAATAGTTGTTGTTGTTGCATTCTTTACCATTGGGTCCTTTCAGGGGTGGGATGGACCTTGAGTCTTTTAGTTTGTTGTTTACAGCAGCCTTGTGGAATTGATGCGTAGAAGGTTTTCTTCTTGTTTAATGTGATAATTGGTGCATTCAGTTTTTATCTGGTAACATAAATTTTTGTATCAGCTTTTGAAGTTGGCAACGTGACCAGATTTGTTTTTCTGCCAAAGTGATCTCTTTTTGGATTGAAGCTTCCTTATTGTTATGGGTAATTTGTTTTTCCTGGTTTTGGGGAGTTGTTAATGGCACATATAGTTTGATGACTCTTTTGACTTCAAGTAAAAATATGTTGTAATGGTCTTCTACAGTATTGCATCCAGAGAATAGACATTGCCAATCAAGGGATGAGAGATCGTTGTTTATAAGATCATAGTTGCCTTTTTTGAAGTTATAATTGGGGATTCCATCATTGTGATGATTTTTGTGTGGACCTGTGTTGAGACAAAAGTCAATCATGTTGTGGTCACTGTTGGAAAAGGGTTCTTTAACTTGTATTCCGTAAATTGAATTCAAACTACTGCAGAAGATGAGATCGAGGCAGCTGTTAAGCCTAGTATTGTTGGTTACTAGTTGTTCCAGTCCCAGATTTGTTACTGCATTGTAGAAGGTTGCATGTATGGGTTCAGTTTTACATTCGTTTAGGGTCCAGTTAATATGAGATAGATTGAAGTCACCAAGAAAGATAAATTTAAATGCATATCGTAGCTTCATGGAAAAAGTAATTTGGTCCCCTATCCCTTCATCAAATTACAGGTAGTCATTGACTTTCAACAGCTTGCTTAGTGACAATTCGAAGTTACAATGGCACTGAAAAAAATGACATGATTATTTTTCACACTTATGATGCTGTAATATCCCCATGGTTGCTTGATTTACTTTCAGATGCTTGACAATTAACTCACGTTTATAATGTTTGCAGTGTCCTAGAGTCACATGATCTCCTTTTCTGACCTTTTGACAAGCAAAGTCAATGGGAAAACCAGATTCATTTAACAACCATGTTACTAATTTAACAACTGCAGTGATTAACAAATGTGGCAAGAAAAGTTGTAAAATGGGGCAAAACTCACTTAATAAATTTCTCACTTAGCAAAATACATTTTGGGCTCAGATAACAGATAATCAAAGTTGGAAGGGACCTTATAGGTCATCTAGTCCAATCCCCCACCAATCCCCCACCAAGGAGACCCTACACCATTTCTGACAAATGGCGGTTCAATCTCTTCTTGAAAGTCTCAAGTGATGACGCTCCCACAACTTCTGAGGGCAAGCTGTTGCATTGGTTGATTGTTTTCACTGTCAGAAAGTTTCTCCTTATTTCCAGGTTAAATCTCTCTTTGTTCAGTTTCATCCATTATTCCTTGTCTGGCCTACAGGTGCTTTAGAACAGCGGCCCACTGGTGGGCCTCAAGAAAATTTTGGTGGGCCATAGAGAAATGTCACCCACAGAGCACCCCCACCCCAAAGCAATTAATCCAGGCTACGCAGGAACACAAGGCTGTGCCGTCCACATGGCCCGTGAGAACTCTCCCCACCTACTCACTCACTGGCAAACGTGCCTGCTAAATTGCTATTTTTCCTTCCCCCCCCCCAACCATCAGCTGTTCTGCTGTGCCCAGAGATTTAGATTAGCTAGGAAGCAGGAAATGGTTGGATTTCTTGCTTTCTAGCTAGTCTTTAGATCTTCAGCTCTACTTTTAAGCACAGCCGAACCTTCCTTAGGACTGAAGGTTCTATTATTCAGTGCAGACTCACAGCAAGCAAATTTTATGTGACAGGCTGAGCTAGCCGATGGCAGATAGATAGATCTCTGAATGAATCTGTCATTCTGTGAGCAACTCAATCTGCCTACCTGCTTTGCCTTTTTTTGGGTAAAAGGTGCTCTTTTTTTTAGAAAAAACTCAATATTTATATAAATATTTATAATATTTACATACAAGCCATGCCCAGCCAGTCATGTGACCATCAAGCCACACCCACAAATTAGGCCACGCCTACAGAACCTGTTAGTGGTCCCTGGGATTTAAAATTATGAGTTTGGTGCTTGGCAACCCTGCTTTAGAAAATAGCTTGATCCCTTTCTCTCTGTGGCAGCCCCTCAAATATTGGAAGACTGCTATCATGTCCCCCTTGGTCCTTCTCTTCACTAGACTAGCCAAGCCCAGTTCCTGTAACCATTCTTCATATGTTTTAGTCTCTAATCCCCTAATCATCCTGGTTGCTCTTTTCTGTACTTTTACTAGAGTCTAAACATCTTTTTTTATAATGTGGTGACCAAAACTGGATGCAGTACTCTAGGCGTGGTCTTACTAAGGCTTTATAAAGTGGTATTAGTACCTCCCTTGATCTCGATTGTATCCCTCTGTTAATGCAATTTAGGATTGCATTAGCTTTTTTGGCTACTGCTACACACTGCTGGCTCATATCTAGCTGGTTGTCTATTCAATTGTGGTTGTATGTTAAGGACTACCTGTATATCGATCCCCCTATGGTTCTTAAATACCTGAGGAGATTCTCAAATATTTCCACTGCAAAAATGATGACAAGAGAATGAATCTCTCATCTGTAGTCAAGATGCTTCCCAAAGATTTGGTCACCCTCATCCTTTCAACCTAAAAAGGTTTTTGTTACACTGCACTGTAACTTCTGCATGCATCCTGTTGCAGGGAGTTTTTCAAGCTAATCTGGCCAGTCTGCTTTATTGCTACCATTGTTAATCACCTATTTTCTTGTTTTATAAGAAATTGTGTACATTCAAAGATCCTACTGTTTGTTTCCATGTCATCCTTCCCCCCTCAGCAACCTCTGAATGTTTGACAGCTCTATGTGTACAGCTGTATGCTGTATACTTTTAAAGGAGAAAATAAATGAGTCATGAGAAGAAAAAGAGCCAACATGCAGGTACAATTACACAAAAAGATAAAAAGCCATTCCTTCTCCTTGATGCCAATGCACTAGGAAAGGTTCTGGAACTTAATGTCCATTTGACATACTTAGCAACAGTTTAAAAGTGATTTGCCATTGCCCTCTGGGATTGTGTACATGTCTGTGTAATTGTATGCCCCTGAGATTTCCTGTCTGTCCATCATACATATGTTATCCAGCTCCATAATCGCCACGTTTGTCAAAATTAGTCAAAGTTAGCTGTGACTAGTTTGGTCTAGTGGTTGAGGCACTGAGCTAGAAAGTGGGAATCTATGAGTTCAAGTACTGCTTTAGCCATAAAAGCTGGCTAGGTGACCTTGGGTCAATCACTCTCTTTCAGGACAATCCACCTCACAGGCTTGTTGTGGGGGGAAATAGGAAAAGGATGTTTGTCATCTTGAATTACTTATAAAGTACTAAAGGCAGGATAAAAAAATATTTTCAAAGTAATTAATTAATTATGTTTGAGGAAGTTGCATTGTATATGATGGTGCATTGTATACGGTCGATGCCCTGAATTATTTGTAAAAATAATAAAGATGGGATACAAATATACAATTTCTCAGACAGCAGATATTGTGAAATAACAGCAAGGTATTGTTGGAGAAAGCCATGGTGCTTGCAGAGGGTAAGGGAGATGACTTTGATTTAAATATGCAAGATTATTATTTAACAGCAAGGTTGAAACATTAAGTCCTGGGAAGCAAGATATTATTTGAAACAGCTCAGACAAAAGCCTCTCTGTTTCACTGGGGTAAGAAGGAGAGGAAATCAGATTTGCAAGACCCTTTTATTATAGCCAATCTCAACAGCCTTCCTGTGCAGTTGATTTTGTGATGGGACCTATCTAAAGGGGCTGACAGCACCAGGCCTGTAATGCTTTTGTCAAGACAGCCTTAGGCTTCAGCAGTGGGACTTACTATCTAACTTTCAATGGAAGCTTCAACTGCAGATTCAACTAGTTTTTATTGTGCCATTAAAAGTCCACCATTACCTTCTTTGCTTCACACCTTGGTCTGGCTTGCAAAATGCTTCTGCCAACCAGTGAACTGTCTTGTTGAGTTCATAATTAAGCTTCAGTATATTATCTCTGCTCATGTAACATAGACAACACCTTTTTCTTCTGTAAGTGCTACTGTACCTTCCCATTTTCTTCAGGGTCCTGGGCAGCCAATCCTTTGCCAGTCAACATTTCTGTGTTAATGAATTAGGATGCTTGGTTACAAAGGCCTTAATACATAAATGAAGATTTTTCTAGATCATTTTGTATAGGAGATGCATCAGATCTTAGAAGGTGATATACTCTGAAACCTTCCACTAAGAGAAAGAAGTGATGGTTCAGTTAGGTTATGTGAAAATATGCAAGAACAAAGTAAAACAAGGCTTATAAAAAGGTAATCTCACAAAGCTGACAATAAAATTCTATGGATACTACATGCTGTTGCATCTATTTTATACCATAGATATTGTAAAGATTATCTGGTATTCTCTACACCTGAGAAATTAAACTATTGTGGGTAGCATATAGCAATTTATGAAAGACAAACCCATACATAAGGTAACCAACAGAAATTCATTTTTGGATTCAAATGGGGATAGAGAGTTCTGGATTTGAAAAAGTCTACTAAGGCCACTCTCACTGGAATTAAGGGGGACCAGGCATAATTATTGGTCCCACATGAACATTGTGCTGCAGTTGCTAAATGTCTCTTTGGGGTGCACAAACAAGAGTCTACATCATGTGAAGGAATAATTCCATTCTAATTTTCTGATCAAACCCCACATGGAGTACTTTGTTCAATTTTGAATGGTCAAGAAGAATAGTAACAAATGGAAAAAATGGAATACCAAGACGGTGAGGTCTCTGGACATAGGCTTTGTGAGGACCTGTCAGCTAGTGAAACAGTGAATACTCCTTTTCTGGAGTATTTTCCATAGTTCCATACTTTGAAAACATTATTTTTTCAGCTAGAGATGAAAAGGCACTTTTAGACAGCCTAAAGGAAGTTTTTAAGAGATTCCAGGTAACAGATTTGAAACTAAAAAAGAGTACGTGCCATTTGGGCATACCTAAGGTGGAGTTCCTGGGGTTCCTGATCAATGCTGCTGGAATTCATCCCACGACAGCTAAGGTCCAAGCCATAAAAAGCGCTCCCACTCCAAACAACAAAACTGAACTGCAGGCTTTCCTTGGCCTCCTGAATTTCTACGCCATTTTCATTTTCATTCTCATTTTCATTTTCATTCCTCACAAGGCATCAGTAGCTGAACCCCTACACAGACTTTTAGATAAAAAAAGTCACCTTGGGTTTGGGGCAAGGAAGAGGCTAGCTCTTTTAAGGCTGTGAAGGACTTGTTAACTTCAGACTCTGTTCTCATACAGTTCAACGAATGCTTACCATTAATGTTAGCATGCAATGCTTCTCCATATGGAGTAGGGGCAATTTTGAGTCATAGACTGCCTAATGGCTCTGAGGCTCCTATAGCGTTCTTCTCTAGGACACTATCACCGGCAGAATGGAATTATAGCCAAATAGATTGTGAGGCCCTTGCTGCAATTACTGGCATTAAACATTTCCATGAGTATGTTTATGGACATAAGTTTGGACTTATCACGGATCATAAGCCTTTACTAGGTTTATTTGCTGGGGATAAACAGACTCCTCAAATACTCTCCCCTCGAATGACAAGCTGGGGTATTTTGGGGGTAGCATACTCATACACACTGACATATCAGCCGGCAAACATCTCAGCCATGCTGATGCCCTCAGCAGGTGCCCGATCCAGCTGCAGCAGAGGACCAGGAGACTGAGGAATCCATCCTTCTCATTGGTCATCAGCAGGACTTCCTACTGACTGCTGCAGACATTGCTGCCCATTCAGCTAAAGGCAGACTCTTAAGGCAAATTCTGGACTGGGTGAAAAGGGGATGGCCACAAGGGTCTATGCCTGCTGATTGTCATCCCTTCAAAATAAGGCAACAAGAGCTGTCTTGCAGCAAGGGTTGTTTACTATGGGGGAGTAGAGTGGTAATTCCCTCATCCTTACAAAAGCACGTAGTGGGGGCACTCCACAAGGGTCACCTGGGCATCATTTGTATGAAGTTCTTAGGCCGAAGTTATATGTGGTGGCCAGGGATGGACCAGGCAATATCTGAATGGGTGTCAGCAGTGTCAGGAAACTAGGCCATTACCCCCAAAAGCCCCAGTAAGAGAGTGGGAAGCCCCCAGAGGGCCATGGTCACACCTGCATATTGATTTTACGGGGCCCTTCCAAGGCCAGACCTTCCTCATCCTAGTAGATGCTTTCTCCAAGTGGGTTGAGATAGTTTTAATGACCTCTACAACAGGGGTCCCCAACCACCGGTCCTCAGACCGGTACCGGTCCATGGAACAATTTCTACTGGGCCGCCGGTTTGCTGGGCGCTGCCATCTTGTTTTGATGAAAAAGTGCTTCCGGTGAGCTTTTCCAGGTAGAAAGCAGCGTTTGGGTGCTGAAAGAATTCTAGCACCTTAGTTTCATCGAAGGTGGGGGGGGCAGCTTCGAACAAAACTAAGGCGTGAGGATTCTTTCAGCACCCAAGGCAAGGTGAGCCGAGCGACTGTCCCGAAGCCATCGCGAAGCCCATCGACACAGGTACAAAGGAGGAGTTGAAAGTGGCAGGGAGAAGTGGGGGACAGCTGGCTGGCCGGTCGCTCGGCTTGCCTTGCCATGCGTGCTGATGCCGGTACCGGGCCGCAAATGATTTTGTGATGCCGGTACCGGGCCGTGGCACAAAAAAGGTTGGGGACCACTGCTCTACAACATCTGAAGCTGTCAGCTTAGCTTTACAAAAGGTGTTCGCCACCCATGGGCTTCCCGACCTAATTGTATCAGATAACGGGCCACAATTTACCTCAAGAAGTTTTGAGCTGTTTCTCATTAGTTTAGTCATAAGACATGCATTAATTGCTCCTTTCAATCCCTCTAGTAATGGGATGGCAGAACAAGGGGTAAGATCTGCGAAAGAGGCACTAGCAAAGATAGGCCCAGGGCCATGGCCAACTAGAGTAGCCCAGTATCTGCTAATTCAACATTCTACCCCATGTCCATCCACAAATCATAGCCCAGCAGAATTATTAATGGGCCGAAGACTTAGAACAGTGTTAGATAGGCTGCATCCTGCCTATACACCAGACAAGCCCCTTGACTCACATTGCAATACCAGGGAATTTGATGTGTGGGACCAGGTATTCGCTAGGAACTACACTGGTAATCCTGTGGCTACCAGCATCCATAACTAGCATAACCAGGCCATGTTCATACATTGTGAAGTTAAAGGATGGCCGGACCTGGAGGCGCCACATTAATCAATTAAGGGGGTGAGGGAACCTGAGGCCAGGATCTGTATTAACAAGGGAGAATGATGAGTTCTCAGGAACTGACACAAGACCATCTGCACCAACCACACTCCAGCAGCCACACTTACCAGAGAGGCCATGGGTTGAGGAATCACCAGCAGAGGTCCAACTGCAGCAGTCGGAAGTTCCGGTTGAAGAGGTTCCAGCCGAAGAGGTTCCTGCCACGTCCAACGAGCCATCACTGCACAGATCAACTAGGATCCACTGGCGCCCAGCCTACCTCGAAGACTACATATGCGCTGTTGAGGTGGGAAGGAGTGCTGTGTTCTGAAGTTCCCCCTCTGGTCCGGTTTCCAGCAGGGGGCGCCCAGCCGCAACCTGATTGGCCAGTAGTTTGACAGCCAACTATATAAGGAGCTGTCAAACAGGCCAATAGCTGTTGCCTCATGGCTGAATGGTTCATTTGCTGTTAGTGCACGAATTCAATAAAGCCCGAGCAACCAATTTAGCCGCCTCGCCTCATTCTGTGGTGCGTTCGTTCCCAGTACGAAGCACTTGCAGACTTTCATTATCCAAACTAGGTAAAATCATCAGTGCTGCTGACATTGCCTAGTTTGGGTAAAGTCTACAAAACAGAGACCACCAAGGACCCCTCATTTCACCCTGAAATGACAAACATTCTTCTTTATTGGAACAATCAGTTTACCATCCAGCATATATTATTCCCTTCATCTGAATCTGATCTCCTTTGTAATGGTGTTTCTGCAATTTCTTTTGTTCTGAGGTCCCTGCTACTTTTCAGTGGGTTTTGCATTTGTGCATAGAACATGAATGACTATTTCAAGTCCTGCATTAAATAAATTATTTTTATTTATTTATTTAGGCAATGCATTTACTAGGCTCTTAGTGTTAGTATAATAACACTTCCATTAAATATGACACCTTAAGAAAGCTACTTAATTTCTGATTCCCAATATTTAGCCACGTCTCCTTTCATCTAAGAGCAAATGCAGTAATAAATAAAATATTAGGTGTACATTTGTGTTAATTTTAATATTTGAGGAAAAATGCAGTAATAAATAAAATATTAAGTGCACATTTGTGTAAATTTTAATATTTGAGAGCAAAGAGTTCAGCTCATTGCAACTAATCAGGAATATTTGGTAATGAGAGATAGTATATTGTATGCCTTCTTTATATCTGCCATTACTTTTAAAATAAATGATTATCTTTCATTATTTGCCAAAAGAAATAGAAAGCAACCAATGAATGTAACCCATTTTTAAAGAGGAGGTGCTAAGAAACTATGGGTCCATGCTATGGATAAATTTATATCTCATTGTTTCACCAAATGTGAAGTCTTTTTGTAGCTCTTGCAATTTATAAGACTCTTTCAGAAAAAAAAATCTTTTATTTGAAGCGCACAATCCTGTCTCCCTAGGACAGCATCCCAGGGACTGTAGAATTAGATGCAATCCTATTCCAATATAGAAAGAGATATCCAATTTGGAGACAGAACCCAGGCTAAGATTTCTTCTCTATCAAGGGTCACTAACTTCCAAGGTTTTCATAAAGAGTTGTGACAGCAGAGGAGAACAGGCCAGGATTGAGGATCTGCTGGATCCCCAAATCTTTTAATGCCTTGTCTTGCCTGGAACATTAAATTCAGCTCAAAAACTGATTCAGAAATATTTCTACATGCAATCTGACATAATTTTGTTTTAAACGGGGAAAAAACACAGAAAGAAGCAGGAAATACTGTTCCTTCCTACTTCTGTCCTACTTATTTTTCCTTAATAAGGATACTGCATAATGTTTATCAGTGTGTCTTTCTTCAGAATACAGGTAGTCCTTGACTTACAACTATTCAAAGTTACAACAGCAATGAAAAGAGTGGCTTACAACCGTCTTCACTCTTTGTTGCAAAGTTCCCAACGTCAAGTGATCGAAATTCACCCAATAAGCATATATTGACAATAAGCATATATTTATTTGCTGCATCCCAGGATCATATGATCACCATTAGCAACCATCCCTGCAGACTTTCAATAAACAAAGTCAAGGGGAGAAGCTGGATTTGCTTAATGACTGCATGGTTTGTTTAACAACTCTGTTAAGGAAAGTTGTAAAATTGGCTATGATTCACTTAACAACTGCACTGCTTAGCAATGAAAGTTCTGTTGCCAACTGTGGTCATTAGTGTACACTCAGCTGAATACTTGGATTATTTTGTAATAAAATAATAAGACCATGAAGCAAAATGAATAAGTAAACAATGCAAGCTAAATAGCCAGCTACAATGATTTAAGCTAAAGGATTAATTAGAAGATACTTACATAAGAACTGTAATTTACACATTAACAATATCAATAAAGGCAAAATAAGTGTTTTTTAAAAAATGCATGTTTCTAGCTCATATGGTAGGTGCAGTAAGATGAAAGTGATAATGTTAAGTTTTATTCTCCTTGTGAGAACTCTGACACTTCTGGTCACATGAAGATACTCTCCAAAGCCTGGAGCAGAATATATACATTTTGGTTCTATGATGGATTAAGCAGGAAAAACAGGTCAGGTTAATTTTTCCTAGGACTAGAAGATTCAACTTACCAGTTTTTAAAATAAGAACCGGAAACATATTAAAAGCAATGTGGTGCAATGAAGGCCAAACATTAAGTTTGCCAGTGCAATTTTGTGCTGATGTACACCGAAGTGAAAGAAAGCGGAGGACCAACACTGACTGTATCGGAAAGTTGTGGTGCAGTTGTCTCAAGCTAGGGACATCACACACTTTAAATAAGATGTTAAGAATTGTTGGCCTAATGCCCATCTAATAACTGATGGAACATAAGTAAATTAAAACTCACTGACCATTCCACTTCTACCACTTCATGACCATAACCGTATCAAGACCCTTCGACTCTAATGAAGCTGGTAGTTGAACAACCTGATTAAATAACCTGAATAACTTCAAGCTGATGGAGGAAGAGGAGGAAGAAGAGGTTTTAATTCCATTCATCGTCCATGATCGAGGTGTGTATTTTGGCTTCAATACTGCACGCAACAAGTGCAGGCATAAAAGAAAAAAAGAGAGAGAGAGAGAGAGAGAGAGAGAACAAGAAAAGGGGCGGAGGAAGAAAAGATAGGGGCGGGGTTTAGAGCCGCCTTGTTACTCTCCCAGAGTGAAGGAGATCTGGAGGGAGAAAGAAAGCCGGCTGCCGATTCGCGACTCTTGGTTCATTTTACGCCGGGAAATACGAAGCAGGAGAAAGGGGTAGAGCCGAGAACACCCCCCGCCCGCAAACTCCCCTGCAGAAAGGCAGGCTCCAGCCCACGCTCCTGCTGTTTTCAGTGCCTGCCTCCCCCGCTGTCATGAGCATCCATAAAGGAGGGTCCCGCCTGCAGCAGCAACAGCCTGGCGAATAGAGAGCTTACAAGACACCCGGAGTGGGAAAGGCAAGGAATACGGGGCTGCAGTGTGGCGGCGGCGGCGGCAGCGAGATCCGGTTTGCCAGCGGAGCTCCCCTCATCGACTCCGGGAAAATCCTACTCGGTTGAGGGCGCACGCCTCTCTGCGCGAAGGACAGAAGCGGGGGCGGCGGCGAATCCTGGCAAAGAGATTAGCCAGCTCGGCGCTGCTGAGGTGGTCAAGAGAAGAGAAGGCTATATATACAATTGCCACCCTTCCTACGCTTTCTGTTTCTTCGTTTAGCTCGGGGGTGAGACAGAGCAGGTCCATCAGGGCCCCCTCGAATTGCTCCCGTTGTGAGAAGCAAGCCCGCAAAACTCGGTTTATTCTGCTCCTTAATCCCTTTCCACGTCCAGTAAAATTGTCTAAAGCTTCTTCTCCCCTTTCGTTCCCAGTTCTTGCCCCTTCTCCAACATCGGGTATAGCCATGACTGTTTGACCACGAATCTTCTCATTACCTCCCTCCAGCACGCAAAGTGGGCACCCCTGATCTCCCCTGATTTGGCCTAGGCTGAGAAGGGCGCATTGGATCAACCCTCGTCCTGGGGCCCTGCTGCGCCCGTGGGTGCCCCCGCAGTGGCCGGTGGGATGAAGCCTTTGGAGAAATTTCTGAAGAAGCAGGGCTCTCACTTGGCCTCCCGGGCTGTTCCTGGTTCCGGGGGGCAGTTATCTCGCAGGCAAAGCGTCTCCAAAATCCTCCTGCCTGGATTTCTTAAGGAGCCACCTGAAGATCTGACGGAAGGAGGCACGGAAAACACGGGAGATGGCCGCTGGCTGGAGCTGCGGCCCCCCGATTCCTCTCTGCGTTCCCCAACATCCTTCTCGTCGGAGGAGCTTTCCCCAGGAGGTGGCGGAGGAGGCGAAACCCAGCTCAGTCCTGAGTCGGTGCCTACTTGCTGCTGGGTCCCGTTGGCAGAACCGGAAAGCCCTGATCGCTTAGTGGGGAGGGTGCTGGAGAGGCTGGGAGGGGACCCGACAGCCCCTCATGGACATGGCTGTGGAGCCGGTAAGGGATCTACGGGTGGGACTTAGGGTGAAGGTTGTGGCTGCTGCCAAAATGGGGATGGGACAATCGTTGCAAGATGGGGAGGAGGGGCTACTGTCATCGGGCAAGAGCAAAGGGGATTAAAAGGTTATGGGCAGGGTCGGGGGGCTCATGGTGGGAGTATTAGATAGATCAGCTTGCTTTAATTGCAAATAGGAAACAGTTTGGAATTGCTACACATGGCATCATAGGGAAAGCGGGGGAGTGTCTCTGTGTATGTGCAAAGTGTTTTGTCTTTAATAAGTGCAGCATGCCCTTCCTGATACCTAAAATTGAATCTAGCCCTTTCAAAGCTTTGATTTCAAGGTCATGTTTTTTTTTTTTCTGGATGCTCCTCCCTTTCTTAATACTATTGGGGAGAAGATGTTTGGGAGTGGAATCAAGAATATAATGTTTTTCTTTCTAAATGTTCCTTTGGGTGATTTGATTTCCATCTTTTCTCTTTAGTTACCCTAGTTAGTGAGAAGCAGCGATATGGAGAAATAGGTCTCACATGATAGTAGAAATTGCTTGGGAAGCATCAGAGTAACAGATTAGGAAAAGGAATACCTGGATGGTGACAAACATAGGAAGCACCATACAGGTAGCATTTTTCTAATGGAAAGAGGGCAGGCGCTAAGTAGGAGAGATACTTGTCATTATATTAAAAAGATTGCTTGCTTGCTCTTGGGGTAGCCAAGAGAATCAGGTCAGATCAACCTTCCAGGAAACTGTGAAGGGAAGAGAAAACCAAACTTTTAAATCCCTTTTGCATGTAACAGGATGAATATGAGCAGTAAGGGTTTTAAAGAGGAGATATTGATTTGGGGCTGTAGTAGCAATCACTTTCAAATGCTGAATGCGTCCTAGCCCAATCTCTGTGCATCAGATATATTGGAATACAAAGCCTATCACCTCCCTTAGCACCCTCATCAGAATACACCTCATACATGCCAGGTTGGCTGTGCAATGTCTGGCTTAGTATGAGATATTGGAAGATGTGGAATATGAGCTCTAAATCAAAAACACCCAATCTGAATCTCAGTTCAGTCATGAGTGTAAAATATGCTCCCTCCTCAATTATACTAGCATGTCTGTAGAACCAAAGATCCTGTGATTTGTCTTGCAGTTTTGTAAGAATAATTGTTGGAAGATGTGGGAGGGACTTTGAACTCCCTAGCAAATGTGCCATATAAATAATCACTTTTTGTAGGTTGAAAACTATTTTTAGTAGCGCTCTGTACAATAACCTCTTGCATTATAAAAGACTTGGTCTTTTATTGCAGGCTTCGAAAAGAGTGACTTGATTGGATGCATGTGATACATAGATATTATTTTCCGATTTCCAATCAGGAAAACGTTTACTGTATATGGAAGGTGAAAGATCCTAAGTTTATGGAATTCTTTCCCCAGGCTATCAGCCTACTGTGAACATGTAACTGGATGACTAATGCAAACTTTAAATTAGTAAGTGTTTGTACATTTGCAATATTATTTCAGTTGTGGTTTGATAAATGAGGAGCTGTGGTGTGATACTCACAAAAAAAGAGGCAAGCCTTTGGTTGCACAGGTGTGGCTGCCATCTTGACATTTTTTTTAACCCTCTCTGCAGACATTGCTGAGATCAATGGGGTGCGGGGCGGGGGGGGGGGGGGGGAGAAAGGAATAGGAGCCAGTTTTGGACCAGTTTTGGAGCCAGGCTGGTTCGCACCAGCTTACATACTAGGTGATTGCTTTGCCCTTGATAACTGGCAACTGAATGTGTAAACTGATTGCATCAAAAAACCCTGGAATGATGAAAAGTTCTCCTGAACCACATCTTTAATGATTCACTCACACATGGTGGTCGGTGCTGGATAGGCAATCATCTAAAGATACACAGTTATGTGAAAAGCTGGATATAAATCTAATGAATAAATGAAATGAAATATGATGTTATACTAAGGGATTAAAAATTACAGATCAGAGTAGTGGCAAAAGGCCTTTTTGTTTCTCAAATACAGTATCTTTCAATCAGTAGGCTCACCCCTTTTACTAATCCACAATTTCCTTATAGTTTTTTGTTGAATAAAAGACAACTAAGTGAGTTCAGACACGTTAAGCTATAAATTATGCTTTACCAATCACTGTTTGGAACCAAAATCATATCGTGGAATTAAAACTGGAAAGGATTTCTAACTTAAATGTACAGATAGTCCTCGAGTTACAACCACAATTGAACCCAAAATTTATGCTGTTAAATGAAACATTTCGTTAAGTGAGTTTGCCACATTTTATGACATTTTTGCCACAGTGAATCATTGCATTTGTTAAATTAGCAACATAAAATTGTTAAATGAATCTAGTTTCCCCATTGACTTTGCTTGTCAGAACATTGCAAAAGGTGATCATCTGACCCAGACATTGCAACGGTCATAAATATGAGTCAGTTGCCAAGGGTCTGAATTTTGATCATGTGACTATGGGGATGCTACAATAGTTGTGTAAGTGTGAAAAATGATCATAAGTGCCTTTTTCCAATGTTGTTGTGACTTCAAGCAGTCACTAAATGAACTCGGGTTTTAACTCAAGGACTATCTGTATTTTTAATATATTTTTTAAAAAGCTTGCAGTCAATTTACTTCCTTGTATATGATTCAATTATAAATTGTATGGGAAAGTGCTTTTCTTTCAAGTCAACACTTGAAAGTAGCAGGGGTGGAGTCTATTTTTGGGGAAGGCCTGACTACCCTCGCCAAGTCTCTAGTACTATCCATACAAGCATTAAATATACATAGGCTTTTGAACCTCCCTCCCTATCTTGCTTGGTGGACTTGAATACTGCTTGAATGTGCAGGAACTGTAAAGGAAAGTTCATTGATAGTTACAAAAAATGATTTTTCATAATTTCAATCATGCTCCTCCATGAGAAAAAAAACCTACAGATGTTCAGGCCATCTCATCTGTATCCTCATGTCAATCCTGTTGATAACTAGCAATCCACAAATCATCCAGATCAGCAGTTGCCAACCGGTGGGCCATGGCCCACTGGTGGGCTTTGAGAAAATTTTGGTGGGCCGCAGAGAAATCTCACCTCCAGAGCACCCCCAAAGCAATTAATCCAGGCTGCGCAGAAACACAAGGCTGCACTGCCCACATGGCCTGTGGAAACCCTTCCCGCCCACTCACTCCTTACCCAGCAAACTTGCCTGCTAAATTGCTATTTTTCCGACCATCAGCTGTTCTGCTGTGCCAGGAGATTTAGATTAACTAGGAAACAGGAAATGGTTGGATTTCTTGCTTTCTAGCTAGTCTTTAGACCTTCGGCTCTGCTTTTAAGCACAGCTGAACCTCCCTTAGGACTGAAGGTTTTATTATTCAATGCAGACTCACATCAAGCAAATTTTATGTGACAGTCTCAGGTAGCTGATGGCAGATAGATAGATCACTGAATGATTCTGTGAACAACTCAATCTGCCTGCCTGCTTTGCCTGATTTTGGGTAAAAGTTGCTCTTTTTTTATAAAAAAATAAATATTTATATAAATATTTATAATATTTACATACAAGCCATGCCCAGCCAGTCACATGACCATCAAGCCATACCCACAAATTAGGCCACGCCGACAGAAACAGTTAGTGGTCCCTGGGATTTAAAATTATGAGTTTGGTGGTCCCTGAGGTCCAAAAGGTTGGCAACCTCTGATCCAGATGACCAGTGGACAGACATCTGTGCTTCAAATATCTCACCACCACATGCTTTGCAGTAGAGGTGTCAAACTCAGTTTCATTGAGGGCCACATCAGAGTTGTGTTTGACCTCTGGGGACTGGGGTGGGCGTGGCCAGCTCAATGTCATTCATGTCGGGGGCACCTGTGGTGACCAAGTGCTAAGGCAGGACTTCCCTCAGACCCTCCCTCCCTCTCATAATAAACTCCTTCCTTCCTTCTCTCCTTCCTTTCTTCTCTTTTTCCTTCCTTCTTCTTTCCCCTCTTTCATTCTTTTTCCTTCCCTGCTCTCTTCCCAACTTTCCTTCTTTTTCTTTGTCTTTCCTCTTTCCCTTTCTCCTTTCCTGTCCCTTCTTGGATGCTCAAATGCAAAAGGGGAAACATTTCTCCTTTTGTTTTGTTTTGCTAGCCCTCTGCCAGTGAAAATGGAGCCCAGGGGGACCACGCATAGCCCTCCTGAGCTCAATTTTCACTGGCAGAAGCACCATGAGTCAGTCCTTTGTTGTTTCCAGGGCGGCTCTACGGGCTAGATCTAAGCACCCATGGCCCGTAGCCATCCCGCGGGCCATGAGTTTGATGCCCTTGCTTTACAGCATCTTTCTCCCATCTGATGTTCCTCATGTATTTGGGGATGTGCAATTATCAAAATATTCAGTCATTTTGGTGGAATTCTAGAAATTGAAATTCTAATGTATCTGAGGGGACCATGCTAGAAATACTTGAAATGTATCTAGTATTTGTGTAGCAAAATCGTTGAAGTTCAGATTTTTTTCTGAGAATATTATTTTGTCGTTAAGCAACATTAAATTACCATCAATTGATCAATCCTAAATTATCAGGAATTGATCAATTCAGTGAAGGCTATCAGTACCTATTGCATACAAGACTGAAGTAGGTTGTAAGTTAGATATTTAATTCATAAAGTATTCGTACCAGATCTCTTGGATCTGTCATAATATAACAATATAATTGTCTTATTTTATTCTAATCTATTTACTATTTTCTTCATAGTATGGAAATGGTAATTTCAATGTTATATTTAATTGTTTGTTAATGTCTGGGTGGGGTCTAGATGGTATTGAATCATACTACAGGTAGTCCTTGACTTACAACAGTTCACTTAGTGACCATTCAGAGTTACAACAGTGCTGAAAAACGTGACTTGTGACCATTTTTCAGACTTATGCATTGCAGCATCCCAAGGGTCACGTGATTTACATTTGGATGCTTGACAATTCACTCACACTTATGATGCTTGCAGTGTACCCTGGGATTCCCTTTTGTGACCCTTTGACAAGCAAAGTTGATGGGGAAACCAGATTCACTTAATAATCACGTTACTAATTTAAGAACTGCAGTGATTCACTTAACAAATGTGGCGAGAGAAGTCATAAAATGGGGCAAAACTGACAACAATTTTCTCACTTAGGAACATAAATTTTGGGCTCAGTTTGGTCCTAACTGATACCTGTAGTCTGTTTGAGGCACTTTAAAAATGCATGAGTAGAGGTGTTGTCAAAAAAGTGTTATCTTCTGAAGTGAAATTAATTAAGCTAAAAGCATACATTCAAATATTGGGTTTTCTCTTCCTTGTCTGTAAAGTAATGAAATATTTAATATACATGACTTAAAGTCAACTATTGATATGGTTAATTTTATAATTTTTACATGGCAGAGTTATGGACAAAGCCGCTTTGGGTAGCCAGCCTTCATTTTTTTATGTTTTACTTTTTTAAAGTCCTTAGGAATCTGTTGCATTTTGGAAAAAAGGGCGGAATCTTTCATCGTAGGTCAGTATTTTTCAAATTTGGCAACTTTCAAATTCACACATCCAATTGCCAACTTTGAAAAACACTGTATTATGTCATACGTGAAAGATTTTGAAACATTTCATCAAATTAGATATAAAAAAGGCTTCATTCAAGTCGTGAGGGTCCACAGATGTGGTTAAAAAAAATTTCAGTTGTGGTGTGTACAAAGCTGTCTCTGCTTTTTATGTGTATTGCCCACCCGGGATCTCTTAAACCCAATTCTCCTTCAGACTAAGATTTTGGTCTTCAGCCCTAATTTGTGCCACTGACACCTTTGAGAAGCCATTTTGATGGTTAGACACAATTGCAATTATGAATCCTGAAATGATATTTCAGCCTGTTTTCATTCATTGCTTTGGTAGCCCTCTGAGCAAAATCAGTATTATCCATACCAATTTTACAAGTTTACCTTTTTGCAAAGAGACAGACAGACAGACAGACAGACAGACAGACAGACAGACAATTATCATTATCACTGGTTGTTATATCCCAAAGTTAGGGATGGCTGGCATAATAATTATAGTGACTAAAATCTATTTCCGGGGCGGGGGGAAATAAAGGACAAACTGGAATAAAGAGGCAAATCTGGAAAGAGTTAATATAGATAAAAATATAATAATTGTTTAAGTTTATAGTTTTGCTTTACAAAGGAAAATTTAAGAGCAAAACAAATAAATAAATAGTTAAAATCAAATAAATCTAATATGACAGTTGTTTTTAAATAAAGAACTGTCCCTTATGATAAAGTATGGTCATTGATAATATGCACAATATATTGTTACAAAATAGAATAATATAAACTCTTCTCCTCCATGCTGCTGCAAGAGCCCAGGATGGGTTAGACTCCTCCTGATGACATCATCAAGCTGAGTATGTCTTGTATAAAAGGAGCAGCCTGTGGGAGTGTCCCCAGCTTTGACTCAGCTTCTTTCGATGACAATTGAGCTGGTGTCTTTGAAAGTAGTTTTAGTCAGCAGCAAAAGTCAAACAGCGATCTTAGATCATTGGCACAGCTTCCGGAGACCCAGTGCAGCTGTGCCTTCAGGAGAGCGGGGCTCCGCTCTCCTGCAATGCCAAGGATTTGATGTTTTCAATCCAAGGGAAAGTGTAAATAAGGGAGAAGCCCTTGGCCCTCCCCTACAGCTCTCCCTCTGCGATTTCAGCTGCCGCGATCCTAAAGATCGTATCGGTGATAACCGCGCCTCACAGCTGATCGAAAAAGCTGCAGTTTTCCCTTTCTAGCTGATTTCTCTGCTCGGGACTGTTTCCAGCCTAGGAAGCAACTAACAGCCATCGTAGCCTACAATTAATGAGAGAGGCCATTTTGAAAGCCTCCTCTTCCAATGCACGTGGCGAGCGGCCATTGTAGGTGGCCTCATCTAACAACGGCCTGCTCCTGTCCCCCAAAAGGGCCCTAATTAAGGCTACTGCATAGGCAACACATAGCGAGGGTCGCTCCCAGCACCTCTTGTGTTTGCTTATGCCAACTATGGATCAATACAAGATCCATGCAGAGCTTTCGGGCCTGGACAGGCCTCCTTTGGCAGGCCTCCAGACTGCCAAAGGAAAAAGGAGACAATGCTCTCAATCTGTTCAAAGGGAGGTAGCGGCCAAGATCAGGGCCAAAGCCTTGGGCCCCGAGAAAACATCCCAGGCCAAACTAAAAACAGAGAAACAAAGACATGTGGCCTTGAAGAGGCAGTTCAATAAGACTATTAAGCAAATGAGGGGAAAACTGCAGCAGGCTTCCCAGCCAGCCAATCCTCTGGTGGTTCAGGCAGGTAATTCCAGGGGGTGGGGGAAACTTTAGCCCCTCTTAGCCACCTCCAATTCTGGTCCCCAGAGAGGACCAATTCAGACCTCAAGACTTGAGCAGATCAGGCCCCAACTTCACACGGGATCTTTGGGACCTCTCTTCTTCACTGCCATCTATAGTCCAAAGTAGCTCTCAACCTAGACCAGAGGCTAGTTTATCCCAACAGCGGCAGGCCTTCATCCCCCCCAAGATCCTCCATTGAGTGGCAGACCCTCTGATATCCATGATGTAGTCTCCATAGCCATCAGACAGGCCCTAGCAGAAGGGCTTCAACATATCTTTTGGCCCTCGGACAGGTCCCAGACCACTTTTCCAGCCTACTCTCAGGCCCAGATCCCCAAAAGGGGACTAAGCATAGCCCCTTCCCTGCATCTGAACAGGAAGAGGGAGAAATCTGGGACCCCAACCTCTCAGAGGAAGAGGAGGATCTGAGGTCCGATCAACCTCCCTCAGCTGCAGTATTCAAACCTGCCTTATTTAAACCCCTCCTCCACAAGGCACTGGTCACAGCCCAGTTGTCCTTGGAGGAAGCTGCCCCTGAACCTAAAGTGGTACAATCGGGGATGGGGATTCCCTCTTCTCCAAACCCGTTGTTCACTCGGAGGTCCTTCCATCCCCCATTATTTTTCTGGACTTAGTTAAGGAGCAATTTGCCTACCCGACTGCAGCCCCTCACCCATCGCCTCAAGATAGGAGGTTTTACAATGTGGGCCCTTCCCTAGCTACCGCTCTTGCAGTTCCCTGGTAAGATGCCCCAGTCGTGGCTTCCTTCTCCTCGGGCACTCCAACTGAGCCCAAGGACATACCAAAGGCAGAAGACAAGCGCTCTGAACAAACATTAAAGTATAACCATCAAGCCTCTGCTTGGGCTGTCCGGGACTCAATTGCTGCATCGTTTTTCACAAGGTCTTCCATCCGCTGGCTGCACCAACTACAAGACCGCATACCCCCATCAGACTTTAGATCGCATCAAAATCTCAATAAAATTATAGCAGCAGCAGAGTTCACGGTGGACGCCACACTTAATGCCACCAAGTTCTCCTCCAGGGCCATGGCCTCATCGATGGCAGTGAGGAGACTTTTATGGTTATGAAATTGGCAAGCAGAGCCTTGTCGCAAGTGGACTCTGGTGTCGGCTCCCTGCAAAAGCGATAAGCTATTCGGCGAGGCACTAGACCCATTCTTCATCGAAATGAGGGACAAAAGAAAAGTTCTTTCCTCGACAGGGAAGAGGGCTGACTACCACCCTGCTCCATATCGACCACCTTCATTCTGGCCTGACACCATGTCTCTCTCCTCCAGGCCACAGAGGTCATATCTCCAGTGCCAAGAATACCACCCCGACGCACCCGGCAGACAATAGCAAGTTGTGGGTAAACAGCCCTTTCATGGGGGAAGGGGTCATTTCTTCCGTCACTCTAAATAATCCCTTGTTCTCCCCTCCCATCGGAGGTCGCTTGGCCTGCTTCGCTTCCAGATGGGAGGAGTCAATGATGGACGCCTGAGTACTCAATACAGCAGGTCAGGATTGCAACTAGAATTTCTATCATCACCCCCATAAAATTTTGTGTTCTGCCCTGTTTCCTGGGAGAGTTCACAAAGGGCCCTTATGGAATTGGCCATTCAACACCTGGTCGACATAAGGGCTATTCAACCAGTCCCTGAACTCCAACGGGGATGTGGCTTTTATTCTCGGCTTTTTGTGGTCCCTAAGGCCTTGGGGTGGGAGCCATTCTCAACCTAAAATTTCTGAATGAGTTTATCCCATACAGGCGCTTTAAAATGCAGACTCTGTGTTCTATTCTAGAGAGTGCGATCTCCTCTCTTCCATTGATCTCATGGAGGCTTACCTCCACATTCCCATCTTGCCTCATCATTGCCAGTTTCTCCATTTCTGTTACCAGATTCCCACTACCAGTATCGAGCCCTTCCCTTCGGGCTCTTGTCAGCTCCAAGAGTCTTCACAAAGATACTAGTGGCATTGGTGGCTTCACTCCAGTCTGGATCCAATGTTACCTGGATCACATTTTGATACTGTCATCCTCCACCCACTCCGTCCATTGAAATCTACAAATCACACTCTATTGTCTTCAGTACCATAGCTTTTCCATCAGCTCCAGGAAGAGCCATCTCTTCCACACAACCAGATTGTTCCACCTGGGAGCTGTTATCGACACAACTCTGTGCCGAGTTTTTCTGTCTCCAGGTCAAGGGAAGAGCCTTACCGAGATCATTCGACAGGTTCAACATCAACACACTGTCTCCCTGTCACTGTTGTCCAAACTATTAGGGAAATGATCTCATGCATTGGCATCGTACCGTGGGCATGGCTACACTCCTGAGCTCTACAATGGTTCCTGCTCCCCTTTCAGTGAGCAGGAACCAGCCACATGTCTGCCAGGGTCCAGCTCACTCCGCAGACCAATCACTCCTTCAAGTGGTGGCTTTCCCTGGCCCTTTGGAAGGGACTCCTGTTCAAGGAACTGGACAGACTGCTCATCACCACCGATGCAAGTCTCCTGGGTTGGGGGGACTCACTTGGACGGGCACATAGCTCAAGGGATTTGGTCCCGGATGGACAGGACCAGCCCTATAAACTGGCTGGAACTCAGAACCATATATCTAGCACTGAAACATTTCAGGGACAAGATAGCTGGATCCCATGTGCTAGTGTTGATGGACAATATGGCCACAAAGGCACACATCAACAGGCAAGGGGGAACAAGATCCAGGGCCCTTATGAAGGAAGCCGAACGGTTGGGGTGGTGGGCAGAGAGATACCTGCTGTCTATCATAGCAGACCATATCTCAGGAGTCAACAACTCCCAAGCCGATTGGCTGAGCAGGAGCCTAGTCAACCATGCAGAATGGTCCCTTCCCCAGTCCATATTCAGGGATCTCTCCTTCAGGTTCGGGACCTCGGAGGTAGACCTCTTCGCCTCTCCCCAAAACACTCAAGTAAACAGGTTCTTCACCAGGTTTCCTTGTCGGGGAATGGAGGAGACCAATGCACTTCGGAGCAGATGGCCCACTGGTCTCTTCTATGCCTGTCCCCCTCTTCCCGTCATTCTGGTGGTCATTCAGAAGATGTTGGAGGAATGGGCAGAGCTGATTGTCCTGGCCCCCCATTGGCCCAGGAGACCCTGATTTGCATACCTGGTAAACCTGTCACTCCCTGGAGGATCCCAGACCACAAGATCTCCCTTCATCAGGGAGCCCTGCTCTACCTGGATCCCCAGTGGTTCAGACTGACCGTGTGGCGATTGAGTGGCAACTGTTAAGAGAGGCTAATCTCCCAGAAAGGGTCATCCTTACTATCCAGGCATCTCGTAAACCATCTATGACGCATATCTATGATGCCACCTGGAGAGTTTTTTTGTCATTGGTGTCAAAAAGAGGGTCTCACTCCAACATTAGCTGAGGTAGCTAGAGGTCCTCCATTTCCTTCAAGACGGCCTAGAGAAGGGTCTTGCACCTAACACCTTACGCCATCAGGTAGCGGCTCTTTCCTCAGTCCTCTCCTGGGACTCATTTCCTTCCTTGTCTCACGACCTTCGGTATGGAGATTTCTAAAAGGGGCTTCCAACCTCACCCTCCTGTGGTATACAGGTTTCCATCCTGAGACCTTCACAAAGTACTCCAGGCTCTAACAGAACCTCCCTTCGAACCCCTCAGAAATGTGTCCCTTCAATTCTTAACCCTGAAGGTGGTTTTCTTAGTAACTATCACATCAGCTAGAAGGGTGTCGGAGTTGGCTATTCTCTCAATAAGGCAGGACCTCTGCACCTTTCATGACAACAAAGTTGTTCTCCATCTAGACCCTACCTTTGTACCTAAGATTAATACCGAGTTCCACAGATCTCAGAACACAGTGTTACCTGATTTCTGTCCCTTTCTACACCACGACCTAGAGCGCAAGTGGCCCACCCTAGATGTTAGAAGGGCACTTAGAATTTACCTCAAACGCACTTCGATGTTTAGAAAAACAGAGGCCATGTTTATGTCTTTTCCCCCTTCCCACTCGGGAAACAAGGCCTCACCTCCCACCTTAAGTAGGTGGATCAGAGCGTGCATCACATGGGCCTACAAAGCCAGAGCCCTGCCAGTGCCCCAGGGCCTAACAGCACACTCTACTAGAAGTGCTGTGACTTCAGCTGCCTGGGCCACCCAGGCACCCCTAGAAGAGATTTGTAGAGAGGCTACATGGACACCCACATCTCCGTTCATCAAACACTACTGCCTGGACTCCTATGCCTCAATGAGTGCGGCCTTTGGCAGATGGGTGCTTCAGCGAGTGGTTTCAACTTCGGAGTGATTAACCAGACGAGGACCTCCCGAGGACATACAGGCTTTGGTATGTCCCATCCTGGGCTCTTGCAGCAGCATGGAGGAGAATGGTCATTGGTAAATTTACCTGAGAATGCCCTTTCTAGAGAGTCCACCTCCTGCATTGTTTCATCCAGACTATGATAAGATATGTTAGGGTTCAGGATTCTCTTTTGGCTTTCAGAGGCACTCACTAAAGTCTGTCAAGTACCTTCGCCAAAGCTGGGGACACTCCCACAGGCTGCTCCTTTTATACAAGACAGACTCAGCTTAATTATGTCATCAGGAGGAGTCTAACCTATCCTGGACTCTCTAGCAGCATAGATAGAAAGGGCGTTCTCAGGTAAATTTACCAACGCCCATTATCTCTTAGCATGTGCAAAATCTCTCATATTGTCAGTTGCCTGTCCTAATAAATCATAAATATTTGTGGATAAAAGGAAGGCAAAAGCTAATCAGCATCTGTGAGATCTAGCATCTTCTTGTATAATATTGAATGTTTCTATTGTTTCCAGCGTAATTTGAAACATGGTAGATCTTTCTTTAAAAATAGGCCATCGAAGGAATATAAACCAGATTAATGAGGACTTGATTAACACATTCCTTTAGCTTCTGTTGAGCACAAAAACAGGTAGGTGCAAACTTTATCAAGGTACTTTACCAAAATGGACTTTGGTTTAAAATCTTGCACGATAGCAAAACAGACTGCATAGCCCTGAGTTCCTGGACCTTTTTGTTAATCTATAACGCCAGTCCAGGGCCACTTTTTGGTAGAAAACAAAATATGATCAAGAAAGGCCCAAGCTGCAAAGATGGGCGGGGGAGGGGATTTGAAATTATTCATGCATTCATCCTTCATGGACTGGCTGAATGTTTAGATGTAACGGAGAGCATATTCCCCACTCCAGAACTCACTGAGC
>NW_020769403.1:2709123-2827805 GCF_900518735.1 Pseudonaja textilis
TTTAGATGTAACGGAGAGCATATTCCCCACTCCAGAACTCACTGAGCAATTTGGAAGTTGTAAAACCTTCTTGAATTACAATTTTTAGATGTAACGGAGAGCATATTCCCCACTCCAGAACTCACTGAGCAATCTGGAAGTTGTAAAACCTTCTTGAGTTACAATTTTTAGATGTAACGGAGAGCATATTCCCCACTCCAGAACTCACTGAGCAATCTGGAAGTTGTAAAACCTTTCTTCTTGAGTTACAGGTGTTTCTGATAGAGTTTCCTTGGCATCTTGATGGAAAAAAATATGAGCATGCCATGTCATGGATTTCAAACCCCATAGACACGTTGGGCACACCTTGTAGGAGGAAGCAATTGTTGCAGATACCAGTAAAGTTTTTTGTGGGATACAATTTACAACAACTTTTACCTTATTTATTAGCTAGATTTATAGTCTGCCTTTCCTCTAAGTGTTCAGGGCAATCTACATGAAAACCTCCATTAATTTTGTTACAAAAACTCTATGATATAGGTTGGTTGGAGAACGAGTGACTGGCTCAAATCCACCTAGTAATTTTCCATGGCTAAAGATGGCTTTGCACTTGGGCTTTTCTTGTTCTAGTCCACCTAAATCATTACACTGGACAGGTAAGCATTGTATAACGTTCCCGGTTTTCCTATAAAGTGCAGTTGAGTAATGCTGGATTATATTGTGCTTCCAGCTGTCTGAGGTGAAGGGAACTGCTTTAGAGTTTGGCAGAGTTTGCTTTTAGAGAGGCCTATAGTCCTGATTCTCACATTACGTTAGAATATAATCTGCCTTGTTTGCTTTTTGCTTACTATGTTGCTTGAACAGTGATATTGACAGAGAGGAGGAATAGGCATGGTTAACATCTGAAAGATGGCAGATGTGGCATTGTAATCCAATGCCCACCCACTGCTTTTTTATCTGATCAATATTGCTTACATGTACAAAAAGGGTGGAGCTTGGTCCCATGATCACACCTACCATCTTGCAAATTTTGACTTGTCCTTCCCCTCTTGTAGATGTAACTATTTTTAATCTAACAGTTCTCATTTGTAAATTATGATTGACAACTTAATATAGCGTGAACCCAAATATAGTTAAGCAAGGCATAGTTTAGGATGAAATAGGAAGACACTCTACAAATGCACGTACCTCTCTAACCATTCAGCAACAGGGTTTACATGACAACATGAACTTTTTGTCTTAGCATAATACCTAAAACTAGTCAGTAAATGTCAACTAGTGTAAAATGTCTGAAAAGTGGGAAAAAATCTCCTGTGTTTAAGTTGCCACTGGATGATATGAAAGTTCTGTCTATGCTGGTTGATTTGTGCTGCCCATTCACACAAGTGGTTTCCATTATTTGAATGATTTTAATTCAATGTGTTTGGTTGACCACAAATGTACTAGCACAAGTTATATTAGCACTGTGGTTGGCTAAGTGGATACCCCCCCTGTCTTGTGCCCTCCATTTAAATTTGACTGAATGCCATACTTGTTGATGAGAAATAATTTGACTGGGCTTGCTTAGTTTAGTTACTTAATACATTTGTTTGCTTTGCAGAGACCAGTTTGCATTATATTTACTCTTCAACTATGACATTCTGTGACCTGGATTTCATAATCTAATTTTTATAAAAATAAAAATTCATGGAATTAGTTAATCTTTGTATCTATTCTAACTAGGAGAACTCATAAGAGAACATTATAATATGCAGAGTTCTTATTCAGGGACCTGACCAGCCCACCACATTTTCTTGTAGTATACCGTACTCTATTCTATTTCTGTTATGCACTTCCAGTTCTTTATTAACAGATATTTATGGTATTTACACAATATACTAAAATTAGGAAGATTGTTCAAGGTGGAGACCATTTTACACACACACACTGCTGCATTTTAAAGATTTAAGGATTACTGTGCTGTGGGATCTGTGATAGTACAATCTGAGGTTTGCAATAACCAGAATTTGTAACATAGCTAGCTATACTTCTATAAGTCTAATGATGTCAATTTCAGATTGGATACACCTAGTAAACTTTAAACCTTAGCTAAAGTGTGGCTTATGATGGTGTAAAAAATATTTGACTAAGTACAGTATATCATGTGAACGTGGTTTGCAGAGGCTGGATTCATACATCATGCTAAATGAAATCCAAATAAACCCAATATATAGCCCAATATATGAACCTAATGAGTTAGTTTTCATAAAATTTGAAGGAGATCATTTCCACTGGTATTCTTTTTTCCCCTAAGGAGTGTGGCAGAATTCATATACTATATATGTATTTGAGAACTTCTGAATGTTCACAGACACTTTTGAGGCTTGTGAATTGTTATCACAGCTCCCTGAGAAGTAGGAACTTGTTTTTAACAAGTTTAAATCAAGCTGAGAACTAAAGAATTATTATTTTATATTGCATCAAGTCTTATCTTTATTTCTTTTGTGAGGCAACTGGCAATTTGCTGTGGTGTTAGGACACAAATGTGTGAAAAAATTGTACTTTCCATTTTTGTCTATAACTTATATTAGTGTTGGTATGAGTGAGATGTCTCAAATCAGGACATTTTCTATCCCTGTGATAGAATTCTAGATAATTCTCTCCAAAGTTGAAGGGGCCATTTTCCCCTCACTAGCTCTACTATACAGGTTTTCTCATTGGATATGCTCCTGTGCTTGGGTTAAACACAGACTTTCTATGAAACACACAGATTCAACATATGGCAAGATGGAAGAAAGAGTGGGGTGGAGATGGCTCCATGCTGAACAAATCTATTTGCACTGCTTGTTTAGTAATGCATTACAATTTGTTTCTGCCTTTCTGTGACTTCAGAGCTCTAGAAAGCTGCCAGCACTATAAATTGTTAGTCAGCCCTATTGAAGGCTGGTCCAACCTGTAATTCAGCAACCAACTGAGTGTGAAACACAGGCAGTCCTTGACTTACAGCCATTTTGTCAACAAATGTTTGACAATATAATGGTATTGAATGGTGTAGATACAGGTAGTTGCATTGCATTATTGGGGTGTGATTAAAAAAAACATAATAACTCTGAGCTGCTACAGATGGTTTTTCTGATCATCATATAACCCCAGCTTACCTTGTGCATTTTTTATTTAAGAAATGGCAGGGACTGGCAGGTCTGTGGTTCAGGCTTGAACCACAGCGATTTTCTTTTTAGAAACTAAGCCATGCTAACAGCATCCTTTCCTGATGAAAATTACCTCTTTCTCATGCTCTTTGTTCTTCTCCATGATCAGTGCCCTAGCCTTTGTGAGAGGCTGTTCATCTAGAGCTCCCGTAGCAATTGCTGTCAGTTCATGTGAATCCAGTGATTCTAGTTTTCGGCTTCCCACTCCAACCGCTGGAGACACAGTCTCTTTTTATGTTGTTCTCTCCCCTAGGATATAATTATATGTGTGTGCTATCCTCCCCGCTCCCTTGAAAAAAAGAAAAGAAATGCAAGGCCTGTGTGCTCTTGATGACTGACTGAAATATTTGCACAGGCCTGCCCTGCCTGGGAAAAATTGAGAGCCAAAGAGATTTGCTTTCTTTTTCTATTGTTGTGCATCACTAATTGCGGGACCACCCCAGCTGCAGTGTATGGTTCCCCATTGTACCAAGGATTTCCTTAATCCCCCTCCCTTTCACCTCTGTGGTTGCTCCTTGTATGAAATTTTCTCCCCACAAAGAACGCTAGAATTGCTTTGATCTGAGCTTGATGTCAAAACTGGGTCTTTCTGCTCAAATTAAAGGTTTTTCAGGCTCCACTGCTTTCTCCTCTGCCAGAAATTTACAACTCATGTGATGAAAGAAAATGACAAGTTATTTCCCCTCTTTAATAGAATGGAAAGGTAACAATGTCTTTGCTGGATCAAGTCAAAATTGCTTCTACTAGCAGCATTTTGGCCAGCTAGCTAGGGACCAAAGTGTTTACCAACTAGCACAAGCAACTGAAAGTTCTTGAAGTTGTCTCCAGAGGTTATTCAAGGGTTTCAATCCTGCTTCTAGATCAGTGGTGCTGTCAGAGTTGGGAGGACTCTGGGCAAGAAAACCTTTTCAACACTCTGGAGCACTGCACTGCTCAGATACTGTTCCCTTTAGTTCTTCTTTCTGGAATGCTATCAAGCCCCAAAACAAAAATGGCGCAAGGTGAACCATCAAAGCCAAGTTTTTATTGTTTTACACATGTAAGCTGCAAGACTGAGCATTACAATATAATAGTATAATATGCTTCTAAAATATACTCTGTGAACTATTAGGAAGGGCTGTCTTCAGCCTCTTTCTCTCACACATAATATCTGGGCTGAGTTGCCTCTTACTCCGCTGCAATGCAGCCCCTCCCTCTAGGGGATCCAGCTCCTCATTACATTACATGACATTTCTCTCTATCTGTGGGCAACATGCTAAATCTTATGCCAAGAATAATAGCTCTGCATCCCGATATTTAATTATCCCACTATCCATAGATTCCCAGGGCTGGAAAAATATAGGAGAATCAAATTTGTATTTCACTTTACTGCCATGTAGTGGTCAACAAGTTTTTTTCAGGCCTGGTTCATATTATATTAATACAACAGCTGTTAACCTACAGGTCATTGAACCACAAATTATGCAGTCTATTTTAGTTTATAGTATTGTGTTTGGTGGTGGGATTCAAATTTTTTTACTACTGGTTTTGTGGGTGTGGCTTGGTGGATTTGGCAGGGGAAGGCTACTGTAAAATTTCCATTCCCACCCTGCTCCTGGGGGAAGGTTACTGCAAAATCCCATTCCCTCCCGACCCCACTAACCTGTTTTCCAGCTCCGTTCTTCTGTGCAGGGCAACAAAAGAAGACCCAGCCAATCAGCTGGGTCTCAGGAGGCAGAGAATAGATGAGGCGGGGCCAGTCAGAGGTGGTAACTGCCGGTTCTCTGAACTACTCAATATCACCTTTTGGGCACCAGGGACTGGTTCCATGGAGAACGTTTTTTCCACAGAAAGGAGGGGGCATGGTTTTGCATGCTGCCTGCTTCCTGCAGGTGAGGTTTTGCTTGTTTGCATGGCCCAGTTGGTGGCATGCCGCAGCACAGTGACGGTTTATGGACTGGGTTTGGGGACTACTTTTTAAAAACTAGATTATCAATCTTACTCTACTGTTACCCCTGTAAAGATGTAGTCCTCATCTTCCAAATTCTTCTTTTGCTGACTTTATCTTACTCCTTATGTGCATCTGCAATCTTCCTTACAAGTTAAATCTGCCAAAGTTGTGCCCGCCCCAAAATCTGCAATGATTGCCTATTTTTGATTAAACAATGCCAAAATTGGTATATTTCCCTTCTTGTCTCCAAATTAGAATAGAATAAAAGGGACCTTGGAGGTCTTCTAGTCCAGGAGTTGCCAACCTTTTGGACCTCAGGGACCACCAAACTCATAATTTAAATCCCGAGGACCACTAATATGAATTTTGACTTGATGGTGGCTTGCTGACATTGGTGGGAGAGAGAAAGACAGAGAGAGAGAGAGAGAGAGAGAGAGAGAGAGAGAGAGAGAGAGAGATGATCTAACCTTTCTCTCTCCATCCCTCTCTCTCTCTCTCTCACACACACACACACACACAAACACAAAGAGGCAGGGGTGAGATTCACATTTCTTAACAGCTGTTTCTGTGGGCATGGCCTAATTTGTGGGTTGGGCTTGGTGGTCATGTGACTGACTGGGCATGGCTTGTATGTAAATATTATAAATATTTATATAAATATTGGATTTTTTATAAAGAGCAGCTTTTACACAAAATCAGGCAAAGTAGGCAGGCAGATTGAGTTGCTCACAGAATCACAGATTCATTCAGAGATCTGTGAGATCAGCTACCTGAGCCTGTCACATAAAATTTGCTTGCAAGCAAACCCATAAAATTTGCTAGCAAGAAAACTCACAAATTAACTCACAACACAACATGTATGTAAATCTTGATTTTTTTTATTAAAAAAAAGATCTTACCCAAAATCAGGCAGAACAGGCAAGCAGATTGAGTTGCTCACAGAATCACAGATTCATTCAGATATCTTTCTTTCTACCATCAGCTAGCTGAATCTGTCACATAAAATTTGCTTGCAAGCTAACTCACAACACACCATGTATGTAAATATTGAATTTTTTATTAAAAAAGAGCAGCTTTTACCCAAAATCAGGCAAAGCAGGCAGGCAGATTGAGTTGCTCACAGAATCACAGATTCACTTAGAGATCTGTGTTTCTGTCATCAACTAGCTGAGTCTGCACTGCTTCAGTCCTAAGGAAGGTTCGACTCTGCTTAAAAGTAGAGCCGAAAATCTAAAGATTAGCTAGAAAGCAAGAAATCCAACGATTTCCTGCTTTCTAGTTAATCTAAATCTCCCGGCACAACAGAACACTTGGTGGTCGGAAAAAGGAAAAATAGCAACTTAGCAGGCAAGTTTGCCAGGTAAGGAGTGAGTGGGTGGGGAGGGTGGGCCATGTGGGCGGCTGAGACTTGTGTTCCTGTGCAGCCTGAATTAATTGCCTTGGGGGTTGCTCTGGGGGTGACATTTCTCTGCGGACCACCAAAATTTTCTCGTGGACCACCTGTGGGCCATGGCCCACCAGTTAGCAACCGCTGTTCTAGTCCAACCCCCTGCTTAGGCAGGAAACCCTATACCATTTCAGACAAATGGTTATCCAATCTCTACTTAATTCCAGTGTTGGAGCATTCACAACTTCTGGAGGCAAATTGTTCCACTGATTAATTGCTCTGTCAGGAAATTTCTCCTTAGTTTTAGGTTGCTTCTCTCCTTGATTAGTTTCCACCCATTGCTTCTTGTCCTGTCCCCAGGTGCTTTGGGAAGTAGAGACTCTTCTTTGGGGCAGTCCCTGGGATATTGGAACACTGTTATCATGCCACTTCTAATTACAATTTTTCCCCTTGCCATCAGATAAGAGCCTGTTTCTCTTTACCATAGAAGCTACCATAGATCACTTTCTTTATCCCAAATGTCTGTATTTTATAGGGTTCCATAATCCTTAGCTAACATATCCACTACCTGGCATAAATTCTCTCTCTGCATTAATGAAGCCATTTCCCCCTCTTTTTTCAAATCTTTACTTTCACGTCTGCGATATTTTGTTCAGTGAAAGCTTTAGATAGCGTATGGTGAAGCTCCACCAGCTGACCTTACTCCTACCACTTGACTAACTCATCTCAGCTTTCTCCAAACTATCTCACCCACCCAACCCAAATACTTCAGGTGCCACCTTCCATTGTTCTCAACCAATATTGAGGTGGCTAGAATGATATTTGTGATAGTTGTCTGGATGCGGGATTAAAATCTGATAATATTGGATCGATCATCCAAAGAAGCCAGACCAGATGCAGATCCCAAACTCCTTGCAGTCATCTATGATGAATGCACAAATGTCTGCAGATGGCTGGCATCACTTGAGTGAAGTCAGTTAGCAACAGGGCACCCTCCCAGGTTTGCAATGTCTGAATTGTGCTACTGATGCAGGACATCAGAATTAGGAATAAATAAACTATCTTGCTTGTTGCATTTGAAAATAAAATAAAATGCAGAGTTATTTCCGTATAGAGCCAGAATATCTAAGAATTTGAGCAGTGAATTAGGTCTCTTCACAGAACAACTAAAATGCCGCTAGCCAACTGGAGATGGCAGAAAAATGTGCGGCTTAGAGACGTGTTACCAGTACTTCCAATCCCTACTGCCTTGGCAACAAAGCAGAATAGGAGTCTGTCCATGCCAGAAGCAGGGAAAGGGAAGAGATTGGGTAGGGAACACTTGCTTTGATGCCAGATGCTGGCAGCAGAAGGTCCACACATTTTTTGCAGTCAGTTCTCCAATTCTATGGAGTGATTATTTCACAAGATCAGAGCATTGGCACCAAAGGAGTCATTTTCTACCACCTTTCTCCCCTTGTTCTCTCCTGCCACTCTCACTAAGAGAAGAGGAGAAAAAGAAGGTCGCTGACGTTCTCTTCTACTCTGCTCCTCTTGAATGAAGGAGAAATGGGGCAAGCAGGTCTTTGATATTATAGACCAAGGGTCTTCAGACTTGGCAAGTTTAAGATTTGTGGACTTCAACTCCCAGAATCCCTGAGCTAACATGACTGGAGGTGGAATTCTGGGAGTTGAAGTCCACAAGTCTTAGAGCTGTCAAGTTTGAAGACCCCTGTTATAGACGGACATCTCTGTGGGATTGGAGAACTGGGGAGCAAAGGAGCTTTTTTTTGTATAAAGGACAGGCAAAGTGAGGGCAGAGAAAAAAGGGAAGTGGGTCTTTTGGGGAAATTGGTCCTCCCAGCTCCAAACCAATTTGCTTTCCACCAAGGAAAAGTAGTGAAATAGCCCATTTTCCCATTTTCCTTCCCATAGAATATGTTGAGGCAGATCTGCAGCTATGGCCCCATGGTAAAGTTATCTATGACTTCACAGCAACACTTTTTCTATCATTACTTCTGTGTTTAAAGTTGTAGGTATTTCACAGCAGACCTGCATTCCTTGGTAAGCTTTGGTGTAGCAGCAGCCGGGCTGTGGAATATATGTTCTATGCACATGTCCCAAAAGCATTATTTTTTATTTTAAGACAGGAATTCTTATTACTGCACTTGTTTGAATTATACTCTTTGCATAGCAGTAGGCTAAAGGGTCGAACTTTAATTTGGATTTTGCTCCAGTTCTTTATAGTTAACATTTGTATCTGATGTAAGTTAAACTCAAGCTCTCCCCAACTCTTGCCATCCTTTGGGGCAATGGGGAGAATTTTGGGTAGCAGGTCACAGATGTCTCTGTCTTCCAGTTGTGATTTCAGAGCACAGTGTGCAAGTCTGCTAAGTAACAAAGAGCTCACATATTTGAAATTCTGATTTCAATATAATGAGAAAAGTGCATTTGTTCCCGATAAACCTGGACACAGAACAAATCATTAATTCTGTCAGGACCAAATTGGATAGAACATTACCCTGCTGGCGCATGAAAAGTCCCCCAGTGTTTTTAATGCAGAGAAAGCATCTTGGGGAATAATGCCAAAAGTTGTTTCTAATTGGCCCGTTCAGATTTCTAATGAAATTGTCTTGTCCTTTCCTTAACACTGTGGAGAAAAAGAAAATGGCAGGAAAAGATGCACTCTGCACTCTTCAGATAGAGCTATTTCCTCCATGGTTTAGAGACATAAAGCAAAGTACTAGAATAGTAATTTTAGTAATTCACACTAACAATTTTAAAGCAAGAGTGGATAATACAGTTCTAGATGAGATGACCATTTCCTTTCCCTCTCCTCCCCTCCTCTCTGCTCTTCTTTCCACCCCATGGAGATGAGGGAGGGAGCAAAGGTGGCAACTCACAAATCTAATTGCATCACCAATGAAGTAATTTATGTCATTTGCACAATGATATGACTTATGAGCCGTCGCGTAGCTTATGTCCCCGGAACTTCTCCAACTGAAATTACATGTGGGCTTTTGCCATCATTTTGAGGTAGCAAAATAGTTTCCCCCAGATTGGGTTCTCCATATGTATTGGGTTCCAGTTTATGGAATTTCAGCCTCCTACAATTGCTACTAATGTCCAGCACTCTTGGAAAACACCAAATTGGGGAAGCAGCAATGAATGTGTGTAAAATATAATGTAAGCCTTAATAATACAGTTAGAGCTTGACTTACAACCATTTGTTTTAATGAATGCTTGAAGTTACAGTGGCACTGAAAAAAAATTACCACTGGTCCCACACTTACGACTGTCATAGTATCCGAAAAGTCATGTGATGAAAATTCACCCACTTGGCAAACCAGCTTGCATTTTTAATTGTGCAGATTTCCAATGTTATCCTGTCTTCATTTGTGATTTTCCCACCCAGATTCTAGTCGATGGGGAAAGCTGGATTTACTTAACAACCATGTGATACACTTAATGTCCATGGCAAAAGAAAGGTCATAAAATCAGTGTGACTGACTTAATAGCCTTGCTTAACAGTGGAAATTCCCCCCATGCCCCTTCTCCACTTACTTTCCACAATAGCCCTTGAGGGGTCCTTGGTGCTGAGATTGGTTGTTTTCTCGCAGACGTTTCATTACCCAAACTAAGTAACATCATTAATACTAATGATGATGTTACCTAGTTTGGGTAATGAAATGCCTGCAAGAAAATAACCAAGCTCAGAGAGCACCAAGGACCCTTCATTTCAACCCTGAGGTACAAATATTCTTCTTTATTGTGTTATAGTCCTTTCCCAGGGGCTATAAAATGATGAAAAATAATTCTGTGAGCAAGAGGTTGAGCCTGGACAGAGATTGCTGGGTGCTAAGAGAACCGAGTCCCCCCCTTGATGGCAAGAATTTATAAATTACTACTTTTATTTCTTTCCTTCTTATCAGGATTTGCAAAAAATAGGTGCGTGCAGTGGCATTTATTTTCCAGCAATGGGGAAAGGTCTGCATTCTGCTATTGGTAGCCTGCTATTTAGAATACATATGAATACCCCTGAGCCAAAAGATATATTGTTTAAAGGCTGTCTGTGCTTCAAGTGCAATATAGCTTCCTTAACTGGAGAGAAAGAGAGCAAGGCTGCACTTTCATTTTATCTGTAGGGACACTTATAAGTAAGCTATCCTGGTAATTTTCTCCATTTCAAAGCAACTATCAGTTGCTTTAGTTTAGTTTAGTTTAGTTTAGTTTAGTTTAGTTTAGTTTAGTTTAGTTTAGTTTAGTTTAGTTTAGTTTAGTTTAGTTTAGTTTATTTAGTTTAGTTTAGTTTAGTTTACTTTATTGTCATTGCACCTTGTACAACGAAATCAAACACCATCTTCAGTGCACATCATGACCATGACCATGAAAATAAACACAAACACACATCCTTCACCCTCCACACATTGAACCGTAAACCTCCAACACCACACCAACACTGCACTATACAGCAGAATTCAAAAGACTTACTGCCCTGGGAGAGAAGCTGTCCTTGTTTTTATTATTCAATTGGTCAAGCAAAGAAAGGATGTTGACATGCTTAAGAACCAGTAAAATACATATCATTTTTGATATTGTGCAGGTATGTACATTTTCGGTTTTTATTTGCTTCCTTTAAGCATGTGCAGACAAGCCAGTCCAGTTAAAAAATAATGTCTCTCTTCTCACAATTGTCGTAATGAGTGCTAGTAAATCTGAGTTCCTAGTTTTTACACCTGCCCTTTCAGGAAGCTTTATCAGTCTGATTCCTGGTATTCCTACCCTATCGTAGATAAAAACCTTCCCCTTTTAGATATGGCCCACAGGCCTGTATGTTCCTTCACTTTTGCCTGCATCCCAAAGCTTATCCTACTATCATATAAAAATAGAGCCTCAGTGGCGCAGTGATTAGAGTGCAGTACTGCAAGCTACTTCTGCTGCAGCCAGCTGCCTGCAATTTGGCAGATCGAATCCCACCAGGCTCAAGATTGACTCAGCCTTCCATCCTTCCGAGGTGAGTAAAATGAGGACCCAGATTGTTGGGGGCAATATGCTGACTCTGTAAACTGCTTACAGAGGGCTGTAAAGCACTATAAGGCGGTATATAAGTTTAAGCTCTATTGCTATAATAAATAATATTGGTATGATGTTGGCCAACAATATCATATCTTCTTTCCATGGACTGAATAACTAGGTAACTACTAGCCAGTTAGTAAGTTGAGCAAGATGAATTTCCTGCAGAAGATTAGAATAGGAATGTTGGTCAGAGTAAGAGAGTTGCTGTCAGATTAAACAACTGATTAAGCATTTCCCTACTGAAATGGCTAAGATTTATTTGTGTGGTGTGTGTGTGTGTAACAGCATCTTGTACTGTATCTCATATCCAAGATCTGAGATGACATTTTGCAAATGTGCAGTAAAAGAAAACCAATATCAAAAATAAATCAAGAAATTTGGAGCTCTTGAGATAGGCTTTCTTCAAGATCATTGAATGTGTTAGCAAAATATGTCCCATCACATCAAGCACCAGTAGATGATTTAATATTATGTCACATAATGGCTAGAAGTCCAAGGGCAATCATAGCAGCCATTTCTGCTGGTATTTGCATGTATATGCTAGCATATCAAGTTCAGAACCAATGGCATGGTTTGTATGCCACACTATGCCATCATGGTCAACTTCATCTTGGTCAACTTACTAACTGGCTAGTAGTTACCTAGTTAGTCAGTCCATGGAAAGAAGATATGATATTGTTGGCCAACATCATACCAATATTATTTATTATGCCATCCTTATTTATGCTTTCATGTACCCTTTGGGCTTAATCACTTGGAAATCATGTTTTATGGATAGTCTCTAATGTTTGGGCTATGGTGGCTATGGTCCTCCAGCTCATTCAGTATGCCTGTATCTGGTTCACAGAAGCAGGGCAGCATCTCAAAAAGCTTTATATTGACAAGAAATTAAAGAGTGATAGAGGCTGTGTGGTTATTGCACTCCACCATGGCTGATCCCATTGCCATCACTCTTCCTTGCTCTGAAGAAATGCAGGGAGGAGCTAAGGTGAGAAGAGCTGATCCTAGCCCTGGTCTAAATTGTGATAGCTTCCTTGCCTTCCTTGCTCTTCCAGCACCTCCAGTCAGAGAATTCCTGGTCCTCTGATTTGGGATCTTTTCAGAACCTTAGAATGAGGATTTGGAAAACAAAGGAAGCAAACTCTGCCCATTAGACATCTAACTCTCCCATCATCAAATAGAATTAGCCAGAAAATTAAGAAAGTGTTGTTCTAATTACTCTGAGACAAACTGAATTCTGAAGGTGAAAGTATCTAGTCACTGAGATTTCTGGAACCTAATCCCTTTTATGTTCTAATGAATCTCATTACTTTATAGAAGCTTTTGTTGTAATCTTGTTTTCTGTTACTCCTCCTCTCCCTCTTCTTCTTCTTCTTCTTCCTCTTCCTCTTCCTCTTCCTCTTCCTCTTCCTCTTCCTCTTCCTCTTCCTCTTCCTCTTCCTCTTCTTCTTCTTCTTCTTCTTCTTCTTCTTCTTCTTCTTCTTCTTCTTCTTCTTCTTCTTTCTGTTACAACAGTGGTGCTTCTCCTGCTGCCTTCTTAATATAGGCTGTCAGAAAACCCAAATCTCTTCTGAGCCTTTGCAGTTACCTCTGTAGCCACAGCAAAAAACAATCAGCCTGCCTGCTTATCTGCCTTCTGCCCAGTGCCTAAGCATTCTCCTTCCGTGGTGTCAAAGTTCACAGATGTGCCACTGCAGACAGAATGATGTAAGGATGTCCAAGGTGACCATGACCATTACTCCCAGCCTTGCTTTTGTGGGACTGATCATGACACAAGATTCCTGCACTTTCCAGCTCTTTCCTGTTCACTCACCTGCTCCTTTCCTGAATTCTAGAGTTTTTTTATTTAATAACCCCATCATCTGCAATTTTTCCTCCTTTTTGTCTGTTTTTCTATCACAAACCCTTACATCTGCCAAATGTTCTGGTTGTGCTAGGCGTAGGTTCCTCCCCTTCTTCTTCTTCTTCTTTTTTTTTGTAAAAAATTTTATTTGGGTTTTCACAAAACATAATACAAATAAAATATCTTTCTTTGAGAATAGCATGATCCCGGGTTATCACTTCTCCATACAGATACAAACTCAATTTCATATTCATGTTTGTATTGTATTCCATATCTTATTACTATATTAGCATTTTCTCGGTGATTTTTCCCTTTCCTAAGTTTTCTCAACCTTGTTAATAACCTTCCATTAATATTAATTAACATCTTTAATATTTTTTTTCAATTAAATATCATACTTCCTTAGGAACGCTTATAATATTTCCATTTTTTTCATATTTCTTTCATATTTCTGTTCACTTAAATTTTTATAAATCATTAATAACAATTAAAATGTTCCCATCCTTTCCTAATTTCATTCTCTCATTCTTTTTATTTCATTTATTTATTAACAAACATTCTATTGCATTATAAGTATTTTATCTATCACTTTAATCACACTTGTTTCTATATTCATTTCTATTTTTAATATAACAATGCTATCTTGTGTACCCTTGCAGAATCTTCTCTTTCAATTAAATTTTTACCCATTGTCTCTATGTCTTCTAAATAGGCTTATACCTTTAATCCTTGTACATTTTCCCTGTTTCTCTATATCCTGTTTCTGTCCTTTATAACTTCTTTTCCTTTCTTTCTTCCCACTCTTCTTCTCCCTCCCCTTTTTGACCCCTTGTCTCTCTGATTCTAACACTCTTTTCTGTAATCCTCTCTTCTGTTTCTTCCTAATATTGTAATTGCTTTTCAAACTGTTCTTTTTTATTGTTTTTTTCAAATCTTAAATTTTTCACTCTCTTTCCCCCCTTTCCTTTTCCCCCCCACATAGAATTACCTGGTCATTTAAGATGGCTTCTTCTTTGTCCTGCCCTTCTTGTTCTAGATGCATTTCTTGTTGTTTCTCATAGTTCAAGATCTCCATTTCTAAGAATTGAAATACAAAGTCCAAAAAGCCTCTTCCTTCTTGTGCATCTTCTTTCTGTTTTTTAAGTTTCATTTCCAGTTCTTCCAAGAGTGATACCATTTTAAACACTTTTAAACAACCACCCGATTGATTTTAGTCATTTAAGTCCAATAACCAAAAATCAAAAAAATCACCAAATAATCCAAAGCTGTTTCTTCTTGCTTCTTTTTTCCACTTTCTCTTCCTGGGGTTCTATTTATCTTCTTACAAAGTTTCAGTTAGATTGTTTCTTTTAGGAACCTTGTTAAAGTTTCATTGTTAATTCCTTTTACTTCCAGGTGATCTCCTCCATTTTTCCAGATCCCACCCTTTTATTTGTTCCTTTTCTCTCCTTTCCTTCTTTTAAAATTTTTTAAATATCCAAAATATCTTTCTTATCACTTTGAAATTTTATTTTCAGCTTAAATGCCTATAAATGTCAAAGTGAATTTTTATCAATTTCTTGCTTAAGTCTCTTAGCTGTCAATATGGGGAAGGAAAGAAAAAAAAACCCAAATCTTTCCCCTTCCCTCTCTCCTTCGCCGCTTCAAAATTTTTGGGGAACATTTATTCTTTATAGTTCAAATTCCAGGGTAGCTTATATTGTTGCTTTTTCAGTTCAACCCGGTCAATCAAAATTTTCTCTTTATCTTTCTCCTGCACAATCTTTTCTGGTCGAGTTCTTCTTTGAGGTGGCCATTTCTGACCACCGCTGCAACTGCCTTCGGGAAAGGGAGTAATGGTCAGCTGAGGAGGAGAGATGTGGCTCTCCTTGACCCTGCTGGCACTCTCCCCACTCTTTACCACCTCTATGGGGTGGCTTTTGCCCTGAATCCAGCTGGTTCAGGGCGCTCCGGCGGTGAGCACGGACCAAAACCATGCACAATTGAGGATTTTGGTCTGTCGCCGAAGAAGCTCAAACCGGAAGTCAGTTTCCCCCCGGTAAGGAAATGAATTGCGGGGGAGTCAGGTGAAGGTCCCACACAGGAATCGAATAAGCTCAGAGTAGGATAACAGCCTGTAACCATTAGATTCTGGGAGAAATAAGGTTGGGAGATTTTTCACTGTTCCTAGATACTCTCCGTGCAAGAGCCATCTATTACCTACCCAACTGCAGCCTGAATACAACCCCTTTGTCCTCTCTGTGCAGTTGTCACCATGTTGCTTCACTGTTGCACACACGTGGCCTTTGGGTTATTCTTGGTGTACCCCTTACAGTGATTTCAGTTTGAGACCTTGGGTTTATGGCTTAGCATAATAAGCAATCTGTGTCTTTTTTTTAAAAAAAAGAAAAGAATAATATGAACAAAATTATGTTTTACATCCAACATTGGCTGAGTTAACCATGATTTATTGATCAAAACCACAACTGGATCTTATAGTTTGCAAATCACAAAAGATAGTGTCACAGAACTTGAACAAGAATTGGTTACATTGTGGTTATGTACGTAGTCTTTGCATTTCGGTAAACATGATGCAAAGCATATAGCTTATATGATGTATGAACCAGGTCACTGTCTCCAAGACAGTTATTAAAGAGATAATGGCCTGTCTTTTTCCTAAAGTGTGTTACGGCAGTTACTAACACATTGTTCAAGAGAATAAAAGGTTCCTGTGAGAATTTAAGAATTTCTTCTTCAGTAGACACTCTTGCATGACTCACTGTTCTGGCCTTGGTTACTTCAGTCTCTGTTCTAAGTGGTAGCTTCTGTCCTCATCTCTGAATCTGCTGGTGTGATCCAATCAATCACTCTTATTGCTGAGACTGCAGCAGAATAGCTTAGCTTTAGAAAAAGTTCCTCTTAAATGGTGACTGACATAGGAAATTGTATCGAGGGTTAGAAATTTGTAAGGAAGTGTCCCTCTTTTTTTAAAAAAAGAGTTTAGAATATTATCATAAGATGAAGGTTCCCCAGCTCTTACTCTTTTTTTTTCCACTTGCAAACCAGAATTTTTTGCCCACCAGTGTGCACATTGTAATGGTAAATGGGAATGACCTTGGAGGAAGAACGGCAGCCTGGCCCACATATGGTTTACACATAGGTACCAATGCCACAATCACAAGGATATTTTCAATGTATTCTGCATGGTATATCTGTAGAATAGTGATGTCACTAAGTTGTTAACTAATAAAAGTTTGCAGGAACTGCCTATGCAAATTATATTTGGTATATTTGGTATAACAGTCATCAATATAACTTTGAATATATTATTTACATTCCGTAGTTTAGCAAAGCTTTTTGGCCATGAGATTTTATCACAGGTGGCAGGCAAAACAGGAACAGCAACCAATTCTTTTTGCCAGCAGCAAGCTGGTTCATACATCATACTAAACCTTAACTTGTCTAGTCATATTTTATTGAACAAGCCATAGAAGTCTGGTTTGTACATTACATTCAATCACAACCGCAACTTTCAAATCATAGAGATTTCAGATAAACTCACACTGCGGCTGACTGTGATTTATAAATCCAGCCAGTATGATTGCTATGCTTATGTGAAAATGATAATGCTGAATCGGTGAGAATCAATGAGTATCTAGTGCTAATCAGAACCTTCCCAGTTTGGCCTTTATTTTTGTCTTGCTTGGTCTTTTCTTTTTCTGGGGTGCTTGGTGCAAGGAGGGATATATTACTCAGTGTTACTCCCTATGGCCCATTTTCCCTTTCCAATTAATTAAGGCTTAGCTCAATTGCAGGCGGGGAGCCAGCTTGGCAAACATGCTAGATTGCAGTCTGTGATGAGCACTGTTGGATGAATGGTGTTGAGCTGTGGCCAGCATCTCTGCCTGAAGCTCTGTGTAGTTCCTGAGGAAGATTCTGGATCCCTCCCAGAACTGTGGAAAAATGAGATTGTTATTCGACCATATTGGTATGTCTCTAGTCCTCCCTGTGCAAGTGTCAGAGGAGCCTCTAGCACACTGCAGTTGGACAATTATGTTCAAGGTTGCATAGTTTTTATTAATTGGCAGAAAACGTACTCATGACACTTTTTTACTTAATCCTTTGCAATCACATACAGAGTCTGTGCTTTGTAATGTACTCCTAGAGGGCTTTCACAAGCTCATTTAGCAAGAATTAATAATATCACACATTTTGTAGCTTATTATTTTTAATTTTCATAGTTCTCAGCTTTGCAATTTACAAACAAAAAAGTGATTACATATACAAAGAACAAAGAAGAAATAGCTAAAATATAGCCCACTTACTGATACCGAAAAACTTTGCTCCAAGAAACATTAAACAGTATTCTAAAAAAATTCCAGTTTTTAATGTGGCCATACATCTCTGTGGATGCTGCAGGATGTGGGTCTTTTATCTTTGAAAATTATTTTGGTTCACCGTGTGTGTGTGTGTGTGTGTGTGTGTGTGTGTGTGTGTGTTTGTAACATACCAATCCAGAAGCTAGAATCATATGAAGCAGCCTTCTAAATCTGCAGCTGAAATATGTAATAATTTCTCTTTACTGGACTTGGTAGATGCACTTTTTCATTCTGAAATTATTTATGGATGTGTAGAGCTGTGCTTTCTGCCATCGATCTCTTCTTGATACAATTCCCAGAATTAAGATGAAAGAGCTCTGTTTGGTTGGGCAGAGGCCCTCTAGTCTAGAAATTATTTTAGATAATGGCATTTGAAAGGCTCAGAAGCCAGCACTGGATGACAATACAGGTAATCTTTAATTTACACACCTGGACTGAAGCTTCCTCTGCTAAGTGAGGTAGTTGTTAAGTGAATAATCCCACAACCATTCCCAATTTTATAAACTTTTTGCTGCAGTTGTTAAGCAAGTCGCATGATTATTAATCAAATTTGACCTTGCTTGTTGGAACCCCTCCACCCAGGGAAGATCCAGGCAGGGGTAGGATTCAAAATTTTTAACAACCGGTTCTGTGGCCATGGCTTAGGTGGTGGGTGTGGCTTGGTGGTCATGTAACTGAGTGGACATGGCTTGGTGGTCATGTTATTGGCTGGGTATGGCCAACTCAATATCTCTCACATCGAGGCACGCATCTCCTCCCCTGGCCTCTTATGACCGTGGGGATGCTGCAACAGTCGTAAGTGTGAAAAATGGTCATAAGTCACTTTTTTCGGTGCCATTGTAACTTTGAATGGTCACTCCACACAAGAAAAGTATCAGCAAAGGAGGGGGTAAACTCCAGAGACGTTCCAGAGACAGGAAGTGTAGTCCTGCCAAGAATGTAATAAGGATTAACAGAAAGGCAGTTTCTGTAAGCAACACCAGAATGTTTCCTTCCTGCCTTCCTTACAGGATTAGGCCAGTAATTTCTTCTAACAACCGGCTCTCCAAACTACTTAGAATGTTAACAACCGGTTCTAGCGAATAGGTGTGAATCCCACCTCTGGATCCAGGAGAAGAAAAACCTATTTTGCTCTGGCCCTTACCCTCTCAAATATTCTCCTGCTGGAAGTGAAGTTAGCCCCCAAACCTCCCTGGCCTTCTGGAAGAGTGTAAAACTTGGCTCTGCTGCCTGGTCTCTGCCCCCGATAGTAGCATGTCATGCTGAGGGTGACTGACAGAGTAGAGAGAAGATCCCCACCTGTATATTGCCTGTCCTCTTGGTTTTTACTTTCTTATCTAATCTTCTTTTTAATTGTTTTGCATTATCTTTATTACCTTTTTAAATCATTTTGCAAGCCACCTAGAATCGCTGCAACAGTGAGATGGGCGGCATATAAATTTAGTAAATAAAAAATAACATGAATACATGCTGATCTCTGAGCATCCAAGTCAAAAGCGTGTGTCCATGGGAATGCTGCAATGGTCATTAAGCATGAGCATTAGTCATAAGTCACCTGTTTTCAGCACTATCGTAATTGTCATTTGTAGCCTCAAAACACTTCCATTCCCTTTTTAAATGTCCAAATTGTCAACCATTCCTTGGCAGTGAATTCCACATTTTAAGTACACATTACCGGGTTTTTTTTTAAAAAAAAATATCTTAAAGGTCCCAAATCTGTCTGCAATTCCTTTAGCTATGTTGGCTGAGAATTCTGGAGATTTTCATGTCATGTGATTCTCAAGGGCGCAACATTGAATAAATCTTCCTGTGTGTCCTGTAACTTGCCTTTACCCTGGATGCACGGTCTGTAACCAAATTGGTCTTTTGTAGAGATAAATACCTGCTAAACCCTTGGACATTTTGAAGGAGATTCCAAAAGGGTCAGAAACAGACATGTACTACAAATAATTAGGGTATAGCTGGGTAGGGGGGTGTGGGTGTAAGGGGGTAGAAATTTTATCTGGCAGCCTATTGTGATTTACTTAGCACATTGATTAATTGCCCTCAAGCATTCGGTTCCTAATGCAGAAACTAGGATGCATTTTAATGCTTTATAGAGGAATGTCAGGATTATAACCCTGTTGCTTGGAAATGCCTAATACAAAGATAGCTAATTAACTACGGCTTGTTTTCTCTCTCCTCATGGTCATATAGTTTTGATTGTCTGGGAACCTGGCTATGAGGATCTCTTTTTTCTTTTGATGTCTGGCTGATGCAAGGGATTAATATTCTGGCCTCCTTTCTCTCCCTGCCCCCAAGACACTGAACTGAATCCAATAGGATTTTCTTGCTGAAAGAGCGGCAGTAAATTTGGCAAGAAGGCAAGGAGTTCACACACTTCTACGGTGTGCTATAATGTAGGGGAGAGGAAGACAGAATGGGGACAAATCCCTTTGTTTTGTTCTTGTAAAAGGCAGCAGGTTCCACTTAGCGTTTAACAGGTGTCCTAAAAGTATTGCTGGGAGGACATGCATGGAGTGTACCACTGTGTTGAAAACTTTTATTTTTGTCTCTTAGTTCACTGGAGATATTTAAGAAACTATTGGTCAACTCTTTGTCCGGAACGGGATAGACTAGAAGATCTTCAAACTCCCTTCCAACTCTGTTATTTTATAACTCTGTAAAGCCAGATAATGGCTTAAAGAGTATAGTATTTTGCTTGCACTGAATTTCAGATGAATCCCATAAAAATCACGGGTAGGAGGGTTAGAAACTCTAACCCAACTATTTGCAAATTTCACAAGTTGAAAAGGGTTAGTATATATGATAGTGCCTTAAAAAACTAATATAGCAGGCATTTTTATTAGGGAAAACCTGATTAAGTGATTGGGTATTGTAGTGTATGTCCCTCAAACAACCTTATCTGGATTGCAGAAATCCAAATGACCAAAATCCAAATGACCAACTATTTTCAGAAATAATAATAGTAACATATAAAGCTAACAATTAATAATTATAATTAATTAATTAATTAATAGAAATAAAAGAAAAATAATAAAAAAATTCAAAGGGCAGATTCAATGGATCACCAACTCTTTTTCTGCGGTCAGTTTCAGATGTCTTCTGACAGTATGGATTTTCACAGTACCGGTATAATAGCTCAGATCTTTTTATTATTATGTATTTTCTCAGAATTTTAAAGAGAGGAATGGGCAACCTAAGATCCTGGGCCCTTGTGAGGCCATCTGGTTGTTTTTGGAGGGGACCATCATCCCTAGAAATATGTGAGTCCCCTGACCATGCAAAAAATGTATTCCATACTTAAAGAGGAGGTAATAACAGCTTGCTGCTTCTTTTTGTAACCTAAATCCATTAGTTACGAATGTATCTTTGTTTTCAAGTGGATTTCCTCTCTCTGCCTCTTCTCCTTCAAGAGCCAAATCTGCTAGATGGTGAAAGGAAGCAAGATGTAGAGACAGAGATTACTTTCAACCCCAAATCTTGTGGAAATGAAGTGCTGGCTTCATGTTAATTGAAAAGTTTAAGGGATGGATGCTTATAAAGCTTTGGGCACCAATGTTATTTGTACACTAAAATGATTTGTTTTTTGTTGGCTGAACATCAAACAAAATATGATGTAGGAGGCAAGGTGCATTTCTCAATTTTCTTAATTTCTTTTACCTATTTGCATGCAATTACGAAGGACTCTGAAATTAATTTCTGGGGACTCTTTCCTTTCCACAATTATTCTCTCCTATTATTCTCCTCAGTTACTTTTTTTCCTGCAATGGCAAAAACTTTTCAACAAGCTGTTTTTCACACCAAAACCCTGCTCCTCCCAGCTGTTTTCCTTTCATCAAAAAGGAATAGTGTAGGTTATTTTCCTCTGCTGTTGTTCTGATCAAAGTTGAATTGTTCTAGAATTGCTTTAAAATAAAGCAGTCACTTCTCCTGCTGAATCTGTAGAAATATATATTTGATGCATCTCATGTTAGATCTACATTGGCTTTTAGATTAACAGTTCAAATCTATGTTAGGCCTTTTAGCTACACAGTCTCTAAATGGTATTACATCTATCACCCAAGCATAATTAATTAATTACTTCTTTTCATTTTTTTTGGTGCCTCCTTCATTACTTTATAACTAACTCAAGATGGCAAACATATCTAATACTCCTTCCTCTTCCTATTTTCATCATCACAATAACCCTGTGAGTTGGGTTGGGTTGAGAAAGAGAAAGTGACTGGCTGAAAGTCACCCAGCTAGCTTTCATGTCTAGGCAGCACTAGAACTCATGATCTTCTAGTTTTTAGGCAAACATCTTACCCATTGCACCAAACTAGCTATGCAAAATATTTATTGAGGGATCTTTCTCACAACTAGTTCAATTGGCTTTCCTCCCCTCCTTAAATCACAAGAAAAATAATTCCACAAAAACTGTGCTGCCATGCAGTTACCATTAAGACCTTAGCCACAAGGTTGGTAGTACCACTGTCCTCCCACAAAATAATGAGGGTTAGTTTCAGGGCAGTATTGAATAGTTTATCAGTCATTCCTTCTTTTCCCATGTGTTCTCAGCAACCACGAGAAAAACCAGCTTTTACTTACTCTCCCTGAATGGTTGGTGGATCAGAGTTGGGAATTTGGGCCTTGTCAGTGTTCCAGTCAAACTCTCCATCTCCATTCATCACTCAGAGACAAAGTTCATCCAAGCAAGAATTGATTAGAGTAGTCATATTGGCACATCTGGGAAAACCCGAATCTGAGAGTTCCGGGTTTTCCCTTCCCAAAAGAGAAACCAAAGATCCATCCCCTTGCACCCATCAGTTCAATCAATTCTTCATTCCACCAGAAGATTTCCTTCCAATTACTCCCCTCCAGGTACAGGCGTTCTGTCCTTGACTCATTGAGAAGGAATGTTGTTGTGTCTATTCTTCTACTCCACTAAGAAATCCCCCCTCCCAAATTCCTAGGCACTAAATGTGGCAGCCTCGACGTTTCCAAGAAAAATGGCCTTCAAGGTTTTCATTATTTATTTAACCTTAATTTTTTAATGATTGCACATTCTTTGCAATCGGATGATGCCAGGACAGATCCTTGAAAAATGTTAAGCTGTCTTCATGCTGCAAAAAGCAGGAAATGCAAATCAGCCCTGAAAATGAATTCATTCTCCAAGTATGAATCCATATGCAACAGAAGTAGTGGTACTTGCATACAAGACGAAGACCTGGAAGGGGAGGAGGGAGGAATAAAACATAGTGTCTTGTAGAAGGACTGAAAGTTATTTGGTCTGGGGGAAAGGCCCAGGAGTCAAGGCAAAGTCAAAAGAGCAGGGAGCAAGCTGATTCTTTGGGGAAAGAAAATAAATGAGAGGAGCGCATTGCAACATTTTGGTTCTTGTTCCACTTATTCAAAATGCTAAAATTAATAATTTATTATTTTATTTTTATTTATTTTTTTGTCAAACAAATATTACACAACAGATATAAGTATAAGCATGGTTATGAATATATGAAATGGATACGAATAAAAAAGAAACAATAGGACAGGGACGGTAGGCAGAAGATCTTATGTAATAAGGACTAAAATTGAGAGGTCATAGAAATACGAGCTACATGCCTTCCTTACATTCTGGCATACTCTTTAAGGAAAGAACATCTTTTTAATGTTTTAGAAATGTTTGTTTATCATCCCATGCCAGGTTAAGTACCTTTGGACTGAGTTGGGTGGAGTGCTGTGGTGTCGTAAGGAAATGTTGCAGGTACATGGATAAATGTTGAAACTCTGGAGTGTACTCAGCATATATGAACTTTGATCTTTGAAAATATATTCATTTTGATACTTGTTTCAGGACCATTTTTGGTCTTTTTGCAGAGAAAAGATAAAATCGTGCCTCTTTGTAATTGTAAATAAGTCCTGCGCAGTTTTAGACAGAGCAGTAATAGAAGGAGCCAGGGGAAGAGAATGCATTGTATAAAATTATGAATAACACGGAGAGAGTACCTAAAGACATTTTATAAAACATGATAAGCTTGCTTCATTTTAATCTTGATTGCATCTTTCTCTGTGGGCAGTTTGGCATATCGTGTGAACGCATGTATGATTTGGTCCATCACTATATTAGGAAATCACATAAAATATATTAATTAAATATTTCAGTAATATGTTTTCTGTGAAATCAATCAGCATATGATGGAATTCAGTCCCGTTAAGTTACATTGGTGCTGCAAAATACACATGGCTGTAATTACAGAAAAATAGTATTGATATGGTTGTGTCGATAAAAGAAATAGAAGCTTTTTCAAATTACATGAGAGTGAATTTAACTATTTCCCATCCAATTGGATTCTCCATGCCCACATTCTAGGTGCTCAACTTATGACCAGTTGCCTAGCAATCATTCAAAGTTGCAATGGACTCCAAACAGCTACTTATAATCCAGTTTCGAAGATCTAATGTATGCTCCCTTCCAGTGATCACATGATTGCTTTCTGGGTGCTTGGCAACCAAACTGAATTTATGGGTTGTTTGCAGTGTCCCACAATCCAAGTGACTGCAATTTACTGCAACTGCCCCATAGTGAACAGTGGTTCACTTAATAACCTTGATGTTTGCTTTATGACCATCATAGTTGCTTAACAACCTTTGATAAAAGTCATTACATCAGGTCTGGTCATGACTTATGTCTAAATTGTGGGATCAATTATGGTTATAAGTCAAGGACTTGCCTATATTTGCTTTGGAAAGAAATCATCTCTTGGCCTTGCGGGTCCTTTCCCCTTGAAGCAAATAGCACTGTCATGGAGTGTATGCATCAGAATTTGAAATTTAGTGTCAACAAGGACTCATTATCTTCTCTTCGTTGCACTTTTCTAAGCCATATCATCTCATCCCATTCCAAGACCGTTTAATTCTTCAAAGAAGCCTACAGGTCTCATTTGTACTACTATTGTTTCATCATTTAGGCATCAAGTTTTAAAAAATGCATTGAATGGAGAATACAGAATAACACACATACTGGTTTAGCATCTGTTTGGCCCCTGCTCCCGGTAAAAACAAAAGCAGTGAAGTCTTTTCAGAAGAAAATGGCACAGGAAATGTTAATACCATGATGAGAGTGATTAAAAAAAGTGAATTTCAAATTTTTAGAGGCTTAAAATACGGAATAATGTCAGTGTTCACCCATGGTGCAGAACTCATTAGCTGCTATGTGTGCATGTTGTCAAACAACAAGAAAAATGTTTTTGAACTGAGTTTGGCATGGCCTTCCTCAACACAGTGACTAGAAAAATCCAGAATGCCTCAATTTAGGTTGTAGTTCTAGACAAAGGCTATATGAATTGAAGGACTGTGGCTGAAGTACAGATAGTCCTCAACTTACCACCACAATTGAGCCCAAAATTGATGCTGCTAAGTGAGAAATTTGTTAAGTGAGTTTTGCCTCATTTTTACTTTTCTTGCCACATTTGTTAAGTGAATCGCTGTGGTTGTTAAATTAGCATTAAGTATTAAGTGAATCTGGTCTTCCCATTGACTTTGCTTGTCAGAAAGCTGCAGAAGGTGATCCCATTATACTGCAAAGTCATAAATGTGAATCAGTTCTCAAGAATCCAAATGTAAATCATGTGACCCTGGGGATGCTTCAACGGTCATAAGTATGAAAAATGGTCATAAATAACTTTTTTCAGTGCCATTGTAACTTTGAATGGTCACTAAGTGAACTCTTTTAAGATGAGGACTACCTGTCTTTACCGCTAGTTTTATTTAGAGTCCCTGCCTTAGCATTTTATTCTATTGTGGACCATCCTAGGATGGTCCACAATAGAATAAAAATAATTTTTAAAAACCTCATTTCATCTTGCATAAAGTCATCAGCAAAATAAAGTAAACAGCTGATGAAACATAGCTGAGAGATGATAAAGGTGACTAATATGTTGGTTTGCAAAGATTAAAAGTCTGGAAGGCTCAAAAATCCTATTTACATTAAATGCCTCAAGAAATGTCAGGAAGAAAGGAGAGGGTAGGTCCAGGAGGATTCCTAAGACTCGGTGCTCAAGTTCAAAGGCATCTTCCTTGCTTGATAGAGTATCTGCTTCTCTTGAGCTTCTTCTTTTTTTTAATATATGTTTTTTTTAATAAACATTTTGAATTCAGCGTATTGTCAGGGCGTATCATTTACAAAAAAACCCAGAAACATCAATACATAACTAATAACAGTAGTAGTATAACAATAGTATTAACTAATTTTCTTTTTGTATTAGCTTATTTATAATTCTGTTGATATTATTAGCATATTCATAATTATAAACCATCTTTATATTTAATTCATACATCTCATTAATCTTTATCTAATTTCTACCTCTTATCGCTAACCATTCATAAAATTTATTCCATGTTAAATAATATTCTGTGTCTTCTTTATCCATAATTTTTAATGTCAATCTGTCTGTCTCTTCAGAGTTTAGTATTTTTTCAAATTGCATCCTCGTCTAATGGAGTATTCTCATTTCCAATATTGTGCAGATACAATCCTTGCTGCTGTCACTACATGCAAAACTAAATACTGTATATAATCCTTTTAGCATAGCCCTCCAGCATTATACCCAACAAAAATATTTCTGGTTTCAGATCTATATGTTACTTAATCATCTTTTCCAACCATGTATGTATTTTCGTCCAGTATTTTCTTGCTTTCATACAAACCCACCACATATGACAATAAATGCCAACATTTGGCAGACATATTGCTAAACATTTTTGCCAATCTTGCAGGTCTCTTGAGCTTCTCTTTGAATCCCCCATCTCTATCCTGATGCAGGGGTGGAATCTACCGGTTATGCCCAGCTGTATAGAACCAGTTGCTCTGAAGAGCAGCAAACACCGAACCAGTTCTGTGTTTGCTGCTGTTTTGCCCACCCGCCTGTCCGGTCTCTTACCTGTCCTTTATTTCCTGCTTTTTCAACCTCAGCTGCTTTGCGCGGCAGAGCTGAGGTAGAAAAAGCAGGGGAAAAGGCTTTTCAAATGCTGCGCACCCATGTGCGCTTTTCAGCTGTCTGGGAGGCACAGCTGATGTGTTTTTTACACGCGCACGCAGCGTAGTCACCGAATCGGTAGTAGTACTGGTTGAATCCCACCCCTGCCTTAATGCTTTTCCTATGGATGGGATTTCTATTCCTGTAATGGGATTTGGTCTTGCACAGATGATAGAGAAAGGCTGTTTTGGTTCTGGTACACTGGAATCACATTTCCCCCTCATTTAACAGATGCAGTGTAATATATCTTCCTAATGTGCTAAGCTTTTATTTGAATTCTGTTTTTGTCTATTTTTCTAATAAAGGTAAAGTGGGCCATTATTCTTCATTCATTAAATAGTAATGAACTGAAAGAGCAGCCTCTGTGAGCAAGGAGAATAACTGCCAAGGAAAATTTGAGAGAATCAGGGTTGAATTTGGGGTTTCATCTGTATTTTTGACCAATGCCCTTTTATTTTTCATGGGGAATAAGTGGAAGCTGGGGTTTCTTCTTCTTTTTCTGCTTTCAAGTCATATAGACTCTGGGCAACTGCCTGCACTAGTCCCTTTAGATTTTGGGGGCAAGGTATTTTAGAAGTGGTTTGCCATTGTCTTCTTCCTAGACCTGATAGAAGGTGAGTGACCCAAGATTAGCCAGCTTTGTCTCTAATGCAGAATTAGAACTCATGATTTCCTGGTTTTCGAGTGTATTGCCTTAATCACTGCACCAGTGTCTCTCTCCCTCCCTCTCTCTCTGGAAGCTAAATTAAAGGTTTTTATCCAAGAACATTGCACAACTATTCTCTTTACATGCTCAGAGACACTTCTTTAAAAAAAACAGTAATACAAACCACTAGAATATGCCCTAAGTATGATGGCATGAGATAGTAACTCCCAACCCGGAGCTGTCTAGATCAGGGGTCCAACCTTGGCAACTTTAAGATCTCTGGACTTCAACTCTCAGCTCCACCACCAATTGGGGAATTCTGGAAGTCCGAAAGTTTTAAAATTGCAAAGGTTGGGCACCCCTGATTTAGATGTTTGATCTGCAACTCTTAGCAATATGCTAATATTGCTAATGCTAATTGAGGAATTCTTTTAAAAAAATATTTATTTATTTACATCAAAGATATAATTTCAAAAGATACATTGCTAAATGAATGTTATATAAATAATGTATAATATAATATTAATAAAAGATTAACCGTAATAGGCAAAGTACACTGAGTTATTTTTATGGTCCAAAAGAAAAATATAAATCTTGGAAATCTCTATCATATTGTTATTTTGTAAATGTTAAAAAGGGGAAAAAATTAGTAGACAGAGAGAGAAAAAACCCTACTAAAATAGAACAAATATTTCTCTTCTGATTTCCCCTTCTTTATATCCAACTCATTTGTTATTTATAAACTTCAGAAGCCATACTCCTGTGTTAAGTATTTGCATTTGCCCTGCTATGTGATATATAGTATATGTAGAAGCCATTCTTGCTTAAATTTAATTACATTTCTGTTATGTTGCTAATTTTACCATTGTTGCATATTCTCCAAGTTTAAATTCTGGACAGATAATTTTTAAAATTGCAATTCAGTTACCTGGAGGACTATTATGTTCAGCAAACATATAATATGAATGTGGTAACATTTTCTGCCCACATTGCAAATAGATGAGAAGAGTTGAGAAGAGACATATGTATAGAAAGATGGCCCTTAAACCAAAGTGCAGGGTTCTGTAATTCCCCTTGAAATGGCTACTCACCAACAGACCCAAGATCTATACAGTATCTCTGTTGACATAAGCTGCAGCAGCATGCTCCTCCCCATTCTCTAAGGCCAAAGTTTCCTGCCACACCACGGATGTATTACACACTCACGCTGAGTATGTACAGATGTTCATTTATTAATGAAATATTATCTTCTAAAATAAAATGTGTTGACTCAGAAAGAAAATGATTATGTCAATGATCTAAAATCAGCCATTAAAAAAAAATTATTTATTTACATCAAAGATATAATTTCAAAATAATTGAGTTGACCATTTCCAGAGTATTCCTGAGGCTGCTTGTGTGTCCTATCCTATTGAACCAAACAAGGAAAGAATTGTCCAAGTTCCTTATTATTGGTAATGCCTTGTATCCTAAGCTCGGTTGCATTGTAATCTCTTTTTTCTTCCCATTTTTTGTCTTTTCTTAGATATCCTCCTAGATGATATTGTTCTTACCCACTCACTATTTTTGCCCACGGAGCAGTTTCTACATGAGCTGTACCAACAATATCCTTCCTGCAGACTTTTGGAGAAGTCCCTTTAAGAGGAGAAGGGCTGGGAGAGAGGGATTCATTTCATTTGTCATGTTTTCATATTCTTGGATCTTCTTGTATTTTGTTATTCTACAGGATGTTGTTGTTGTTTCATAAGTAGTTAATTTCCTGAGAATTTCAGCTATAATGTTCATTTTAAAAATATATTTCTAGTCATTATGAACTGAAAATATGTGAGTAGTACCTGGTGAAATATTTGGAGTCATTAAATGTGGCCCACAGCTGTATGGTTTTTGTATCCCTTGACTTTGCCAAATATGGCTAAAAAATGCCAAAGAAATGATGCTAAATGAGTTACATAAAAGAGTGATTAGCATTTTTAAAAGGCAATTGATCTCTAGGAAGCTTATTGAAAAATCTTTGTTTTAAATAGCCTTTAAAAATTGGAATAATACCTTTTAAAAGTTTATTCTGCTAGCTAATCACTAAAAAGTTATATCATATAGTATTACTTATTTTAAAATTGGCAGTTGCTTCAAAAGAACAGGAAAATTCTGATATAATGATGTGGTGCCACCTGTTCTTTTAATTCTGCATGATTTGTAAAATGTGAGCTGCACATATCCTTTTAGCCCTCTCTGCAACTTATCCTTAAGAGACTGCTATTACCACAAACAATTCAATTGTGCTTGTATTTAGATATACTGTAGCTTTCACTCTATTCAATAAGGTTTTCTTCTTAGGCAACTAGTGAGGTACTGTCACTTTAATCTTTAGAAGACAATATTTGTAGCTCTAGGTTGAAACATAGTAGTCTTTAAGCTTGGTTGTTTACCTGAAGACATTTCATTAAGCAGCTGGGAACATCTTCAGTATTTGTTATCTTCAGTGTTTGAAATAAAATATTCAAGTCTTTCCAGAAGTATTCTGAAACTATTCCACTCATACCATTCCCATTTATCAGAGACATTTCTGGACATGGAATGCTCATAACACAATTCTGATAAACTTGGAACATTTTAAACTGAAATTGGGAGTTTTAAATTGAAAATGTTCAGTGTTAAATGGGTGCGGATAAGGAAGGAGCAGGACTCAGGAGTGCGAAGAACTCTTTATTTTAAAGCCGAAATCAAAAAGCCAACAAATATGTAGGCGCCGTCTTTTATAGCCGGTGCTGTCCAACACTTCAGCCACTGATGGGGATTCAATTCTTCCCGCCAACGGCTGAACCAATGAGTGGAGTCTGATATCAGACTCCACTTTGCATATCACGTAAACACATGTAAATACAGCATCATCCGTATTTAACACTCCTCCACTCTTAGTTCAGACCGACCAATCACTGCATACGCAGCAGTCATAGTCCTTCAGGTAGGCAGGACTTCTGTGAGAGCAACTGGGCCTGCTCAGGTCAGTTGTTCCCAAGGCGGCAGCCTGAGCGGACAGGTCTGCCACTGCTCTAGACTCTGCCCTTGGAAGCGCCTCACAGGTTTCTGGAGGCATGGCAGTTTCTGTTGAGCTGGAGGCTTCAGGACTACGCTGGACTCCTCCCCCCTTCCCCCCCCCCCCCCCGCCGGTAAGTTCCCTGCTATCCTGTTCGGGTTTGACTTTCCTATTATGTGCCTTTGTGGGATTTCTAACTTCCAGGGCCTAGTTGTTGTTGAGGGTGTGTTGTGTTATTCAGCTTCATGGGGGGGTTGAGCTGTGAGGCCCTGAAGTTGGTCTATGTGCCTGTTCCATGTTTTCCCCCTTCTACCTCCGATCTGTATGATCTGGGTCTGGTACTTTTGATTATTTTTGCCAGAAGCCAGGTTTCCCTTCCCATGTAGTTGCGTGCATACACTGTGTCTCCTGGTGTGAATGTCCTGCACTTTCCCGTGGAGTCTAGAGGGGTGTCGTTTGTGTAGTTTGGATGAACCCTGTCTAGCGTGGACCTTAATTTTCTGTTCATGAGCATTTCTGCTGGGCTTCTGTTTTTTGCTATGCTGGGCATTATGTGTTGGGTTAGCGGCAATTTGTTGATTTTTTTCTTGCCAATCGCTGGGGCCTAATTTTTTTTAGTAATTCTTTGGTTGTTCAGAACATTCTCTCCACTTGCCCATTTGCGGCTGGGTGTACCGGCGTTGATAGAGCATGTCGGATCCCCAGCTGTGTGAGGAAACTTTCAAATTATTTTGCTGTGAATTGTGGGCCATTGTCCAAAACCAGCACATCGGGTAGGCTATGGGTGGCAAATAATTTCCGCAATGCTCTGGTCGTTGCCTCGGCTGTTGTGGATTTAGACACAGATAATCAGAGTTGGAAGGGATCTTATAGGTCATCTAGTCCAAGCCCAGAAGCCCAAGCGGGAGACCCTACACCATTTCTGACAAATGGCAGTCCAATCTCTTCTTGAAAGTCTCAAGTGATGACGTTCCCACAACTTCTGAAGGCAAAGCTGTTCCACTGGTTGATTGTTCTCACTGTCAGAAAGTTTCTCCTTATTTCCAGGTTAAATCTCTCCTTGTTCAGTTTCCATCCATTATTTCTTGTCTGGCCTACAGGCGCTTTAGAAAATAGCTTGACCCCTTCCTCCCTGTGGCAGCCCCCCAAATATTGGAAGACTGCTATCATGTCTCCCTTGGTCCTTCTCTTTACTAGACTAGCCAAGCCCAGTTCCTGCAACCGTTCACTGTATGTTTTAGCCTCCAGTCTCCTAATCATCCTGGTTGCTCTTTTCTGTACTTTTTCTAGACTCTCAACATCTTTTTTATAATGTGGTGACCAAAACTGGATGCAGTAGTCTAGGTGTGATCTTACTAAGGCTTTATAGAGTGGTATTAGTACTTCCCTTGATATTGATTGTATCCCTCTGTTAATACAATTTAGGATTGCATTACCTTTTTTGGCTGCTGCTGCACATGATTACTACCTGCAACCACTTAGAGTAAGCATCGACCACAATTAGAAATGTTTGCCCCTGGCAGGGTCCTGCAAAGTCTATCTGTATGTGACCCCATGGTGCTGAGGGCCTCTCCCACTTGAGGGGGGGTGCTGAGGGAGAGGCAGGTTGGGACTCCTGACATGGTGAGCATGTGATGACCCAGGTCTCAATGTCTCTGTCTATCCCCAGCCGCCAGATGTAACTCCTTGCTAGGGCCTTCATGTTTCCTATCCCGGGGTGCCCTTCAGGTAGCAATCCCAAAATTCTTTCCCTTAACGGCTGCGGTACAACCACCCTGTCTCCCCATAATAAACATCCCCTTAATGCTGACAGCTCTAGCTGTCTGCCCTTTAAATGGCTTGAATTCCTCCCCTTCCGTCTTGTTCAGCCAGCTCCGCCATACCCAGTTCAAAACTCACACCAACATTTTGTCCTTCATGGTGAGTTTCACGATGTCCACTGCCATCAATAAGCCCGGCTTAAGATGTTCTGCAAGGAATATGGAAGTCACAGGGGCTGGGTCTTCTACTAGGCCTGGCAGGGGGCACCTGCTGAGTGCATCGGCATGTGGAATGTTCTTTCCTGGTCTGTGTAGAAGACTGTAGGTATATGCTGCCAAGAAAACTGTCCATCTTAGCATTCTCAGTGATAAGATGTTGGGTGTGGGTTTGTTTCCCAAGAGAATGCCAAGCAGCGGCTTATGGTCTGTGACCAATTCGAAGTGTCTGCTGTATAGTATTCGTGAAAACATTTCACTCTGGCTATAGTGGCGAGGGCTTTTTTGTCTATTTGGCTGTAGTTTCTTTCGGTTTTCGACAAACTTTTAGAATAGTAGGCTATGGGGGCCTCCCTTCCGTTCAATAGCCTGTGGCTCAATACTGCCCCGATGCCATATGGTGATGCGTCACAGGTTAGCCGTATCGGCAGGGTCTCACTATATTGCATTAGTACGGTGTCTGATGTTAAAATGTTCTTTATTTTAGTCTTGGGGGGGGCACTTCCAGGTTGTATTTTTGTCCAGCAGTCTATGGAGTGGTTCCGTTATCATCACCTTCTGTGGCAAAAATATGTTATAAAAGCTTGAAGTTCAGCTTTGCTCTGTGGACGGGGGCTTCCTTAATTGCTTTCATCTCGCTGTCCATGGGTTGGATGCCTGACCCATCGATTAGGAAACCTAAGAACTCTACACTCGGTACTGCAATGTAGCATTTGTCCCTTTTTAACTTAAGCCCCACTTATTGGAATCATTCTAGTACTGTTCGGACCCTCTTCATTAGCTGGGGTTTGTCTCTGGCTGAGATTATTACATCGTCAAAAAAGGGGACTACACTTGGCAAATCTTGTAACAGCCTTTCCATTGTTCATTGGAATAGGCTGGGGGCTATGCTAACCCCAAATTGCAGCCAATTGCACTTGAATGTGCCCTTGTGGGTCATAATCATTTGGGCTTCAGTGGTGGCTGCATCCACAGGCAGTTGTTGGTACGCCTGTTCTAGGTCCAATTTAGCAAAAATCTTGCCCCAGCCCAAGGAATGTAATAGGTGCTGGACCACTGGCACCGGATATGCGCTCTGTTGCACCAGAGGTTCAGGGTACTCTTGTAGTCTGCACAGATTCAGACTGACCCATCGGGCTTCACAGGGGTCACTATAGGGGTCTCCCACCTCAAGTGATCTACCAGTTTGAGGACCCCTTGAGCTACCAGCTTGCCTAGTTGCTCGTCAACCTTGGACCGCAGAGCAAAAGGGACTCTCCAGGACTTCAGTCTGACAGGGGCTATGTTAGGGTTGAGGTTAAAACTGATAGGGGTCCCCTTATACTTGCCCAATTCGCTGCTGGAAACATTCTGGAATTCCCTCTCCAAAGCATCTAGGTCACTTCTGCTGTTTGCTGTGGTCATCGCTGTCGCGTGGATGCCACTGAGGCTGGTCTGCAGCGGCGCGAACCATTCTTTTCCTAGGAGGATGGGGAAATCTTGGTCCATGATGGTCAATGGCAGGGTTCACTGGAAGTCTCCAGATTCCATGTGGCAGGTTTTCTTCCCCAGCACTGATATTTTGCAGCCTTGGTAATCCTTTACTATTATTCGTTGTGGCTGCAGCTGGCTCCAGCTAATGTGGGGGTTGATCTTCTGGAGAGCCACCCAGGAAATCATTGATATATAAGACTCGGAATCAACTTCCATCGGGCACAGGGTCCCATCAATCCTCAGCTTAGTAAGGATCTTGTTGGATTCAAAAGTATCTGTGTGTTCTACGCGGGTGTGTGCATAGCCCACGATTGTATGGTGGGTCTCTTCCTCCTGGGTGCCATCTTGTTTTTTGAATTTCACACCAGATGTCTCCCGACTCTTGTATTGCCTGTTTGGGGAGTATGCCCTGCAGCTCTGTTTGTCTGTTGGTTGGCTGGCTCTGAAAACTTCCGTGATGTGGCCTTTCCTCTTGCACCACCTGCAGATGGTCTCCTTAAAATGGCAGGCAGACCAGGGATGGTTCCCTCTGCAGCCTCCTCAAGGCTTGGCTTCCTTGGCAGTTCCAGTGGACATCTTCTTCTTCACTGTTGCTGCTTTCGGAGCGGGATGGACTACGCGGTGCCCTCCTCACAGCATGGGTGCTGTGGACCTTGCTGCTGCCCTTGACTCGGGCTGCCGAACAGTCAGAGGCTTCCGCAGCTTTCACTTCTTCCAGGGCCTCCTTGAATGAGACGTCGTCCCTTGCAAACAGTCTCTTCTGCAAGGTTAAGTCCCTGAAGCCGAGGACTAGCTGGTCCTGAATCATTTCTTCGACGTATGAGAATTTACAGTTTTTTGATAGTCTCCTCAACGTGGCTTTCTCCCTCCTCATTTATGCTTTCTCCCTCCTTTTGGCTCCGGATGTAGAAGTCGTTTCAGTTTGCCAGGTATGATGGGTTAGGGTCGAAATGCCCCTTCAATGCTCATTGTAGCTGGTCCCAGGAGATGTTTGCTGGCTCATCTGCAATGAGGGCTTCAGCTAGTTCATAGAGTTCCGAATTGCAATAGATTAAAAAGAAAGCCTTCTTCTTTGTGTCGGATGCTGCCTGCATCCCGTTCACCTCCAAATTTAGGTTGAATCTTCCCATGTACGAGGACCACTTCTCCTTGGTTGGCATCATGCATATTTAACATTCAGAACTTTATATCTTTGTTTGTCTTTTCAGTTTTGTGATTATTTGGAATATATACAATATAAACTGAGACATTAAATTAAGATCAACAGGCTAGTTATACAAAATTCCTTTGTTTTTTCTCATTACTATCTGGGTTCAGATTACACTTCATTCCCAGACTTGTCATTTGGAATACTTTCTCCCTTTTAATTATTCATTCTTTCCTGAAACTTCATGCTGTGGGTTTACCTTAACCTGCTTCTGCTACCTTCATGATGGCATCAGCAATCCCATCCCCACCATGCTGGAAAGAAGATGAGACTGTGCACCGGAAACGAGCAGTTTTGATCATTTTACTACACTTTCTTGAAACATTCAAGGGGATTTTGCAAGAAGAAGAGAAGGCTGGCAAAGTCATCAAGGTATTGCAGATCTTTTCTTGCCCTGCTTTCATGAGAATGAACTAATTAAGAAATGAATATGGCTGGATTACAAGATCCCAATTATTGTTTTTCTAAACATTATTTCATATGTCTAAGGAGACAAGTCTTCATGGCTAGCCGGATACCGTTGGTCAGTAGTTGCTATTCATTTGCTTAGGCAGTTTGATGTTATTTGGTCCAAGCAACTTTCTCTTCTTTTTCAGGATCTGTATTTGCTGATCATGAAAGATGAATCCCTCTACCACAAACTGGAAGATGAAATCCTGAAGTTACATCAGCTTGTGGACACAGTGGAACTCAAGTAAGTTAAAAATGGCAACATGGATGGAGGAATTTTGGTTCCCATTTGGGCTTAATCCAAGTAAGGCAGCATAACAATGGTTATAGAATCCTTTTCATATCATTTTTTATTCTGAATGTGGCTAAACTATCCTGGGTTATAGTGATTCATAATATATGGATCTTCCTGGATTCTAACCTCATATTTGAGGATCAGGTGGAAAGCTGTGGCTAGGAAGGCCTTTGCACACTTATATTTTTGTGCTAGTTACAATCTTATCTGGATTGAAAAGCTCTATTACCTTTGTACCTTGTCTAAACCAGGGGTCACCAACCTTTTGGACCTCAGGGACCACCAAACTCATAATTTTAGATCCCAAGGACCACTAACTGGTTCTTTGGGCGTGGCCTAATTTGTGGGTGTGGTTTGGTAGTCATGTGACTGGCTGGGCATGGCTTGTATGTAAATATTATAAATATTTTAGAAAAAAATATTGATTTTTTTTTCTAAAAAAAGAACAACTTTTACCCAAAATCAGGCAAAGCAGGCAGGCAGATTGAGTTGCTCACAGAATCACAGATTCATTCAGAGATCTATCTATCTGCCATTGGCTACTCAGTCTGACACATAAAATTTGCTTGCAAGCAAACTCATAAAATTAACTCACAACACACCATGCATGTAAATATTGTTTTTATTTTTAAAAAAGAGCAACTTTTATCCAAAATCAGGCAAAGCAGGCAGATTGAGTTGCTCACAGAATCATTCAATTATCTATCTATCTGCCATCGGCTAGCTCAGTCTCTCAAATTTGCTTGCCATGAGTCTGCACTGAATTTGCTTGCAAGCAAACCTTCAGTCCTAAGAGAGGTTTGGCTGTGCTTAGCTAGAAAGCAAGAAATCAACCATCTCCTGCTTCCTAGCTAATCTAAATCTCCTGGCACAGCAGAACAGATGATGGTTGGAAAAAAGAAAAATAGCAATTTAGCAGGCAAGTTTACCGGGTAAGCAGTGAGTGGGTGGGGAGGGTTCCCGTGGGCTATGTGGGTGGGGCAGCCTTGTGTTTCTGTGCAGCCTGGATTAATTACTTTGGTGGGGGGGTGTTCTGGGGGTGAGGTTTCTCTGTGGCCCACCAAAATTTTCTCATGGCCCACCGGTTGGCGACCGCTGCCCATGAAAATCATTTGGAAACCAACTGGTCCAGAATGGAATGGCTTGAATAATGAGGCTAGGGATTTACATTTAACACCTCTACTTTAGGAGCTACACAGGCTACCTGCTATTATGGTTGTCATTTTTAAAACTCTCTTGATTGGGTACTTGCGTACTTCAGAAACATCTTAGTCCCAGGAAGAGGATTAAACATTGCCATTTCTAATGGGGAATAAATTATTTCTTAGTTTACATGATTTAATTTCTATAACCATAGATTCAGATCTTGAAGCTGCTATTAGGAAATGAGACATAGATGCTTGTCGCATTGGCTGAATTTGCATAACATACTAATTTAAAATGTGATTGGATGCTTTGTAGCTTAGTGAATTGGATCAGTCGTAGCTATTTTGGAGGATGTAGTTACTGTCTCTTTTGGCTTCTAAATCTTGCCATCTGGCTACAGAGTGACTGAAGAAACCCAACCACCCAACAAGCAGGTCAAACCTTTATTCAGACATTTTCGTCGCATTGATTCATGTCTTCAAACTCGGGTTGCTTTCCGTGGATCTGATGAAAGTAAGTAATGAAGAGTATGCTTGGCAGTGGGGTGAAAAGGAGAATAAAATTGAAGTTTTGTTTATAGGAACTGAAAAAGGATAGTGATATAATTTCATCCAACCATTGGCAAAAATTTACAAATGCACACAAGCCCTTGAATAAACTAGACTGGATTTGCCATTCAACTTTCGCAGAGCAGAATATCCACTTGGAATATTTAGAATGTGGTTTGGCATTTTCTCAAAATTATTGTTATGGTGGAATTTGTGCATTTCCATTTAGGTCTGTTGTCTCCCAAGGAAAATGTCACAATGACATCTGCCTCCTTTTCTGCTTTGTCTATTGCAGCCTTTTCAAAGTTCACAAAATAAGAGATTAGAGAAAGCGGGGGAGGGTACAAGCAGAGTAAAAGCAGTCAAGTTAGTTTAAGGTAGAGCTTTTCAAACTTGCTGGTTGAGAAATTCTCAGGATTCGAAGCCCACACATCTTTAAGTTGCCAAGTTTAGAAAACACTGCAACAAAACACTTTTTCACTGGCTCCAGTTCCTCTGCCTTTGAAGGAAAAGGGTCTGCCAAATGAAGCAGAAACAAGTTTTCTTCATACTACAGCATAAGAATTTGGCATGATAATATAGGAATGAGCCAAGCTAAAATTTAAGTCTGGATGTTCATAAGATTTTAAAAATTAAAAGTAGCTCAGCAATCATTCAGTTAGGTTTGTAAGACAATAATGGGGCAGGAATAAACAGGGACACTGATGCTGTATCACTGATGCGTTAGAAGTTGGGCTTTTCACCAGTTCAAATTTCAAAGTCTCACACAAATCAAATTATAGAAGTCTAATGTGAGATGGCATGAGTGATGTCTCAAGGTCTGTATTTAAGGGATCAGAGGGGGAAGGAAACATCATTCTTGTCATTGTCATACATACGGTTTTCTAGATGAGTGATGAAACCAGGAAACTTAATCTGTCTAGAAGGAACAGAATTCCACCAGTGTTGACTATTCTTGCCGTTTCCATATTGTAGGACCAACATTATAGGCTTTTCCACATGCAACATGTTGGCTTGATTGCATTTAGTCTCCAATTGTGGCCAGAGTCTCAGAGACACTGATAGGATTCAAGCCTTCATTGAGGTCCCTTGCTATTCCAGGTTTCAACAGTTTGGTTGTCTCCTCTTTTTTCTAGTCTTCTGCCGAGTTTATATGCCAGACCACTCCTATGTCACCATCCGCAGCCGCCTCTCAGCCTCTGTGAAGGACATCCTCATGTCAGTGACCGAGAAACTTCAATATTCTGATGAACAGCCTACACGGGAGGAAGCTCTCATTCTGGTGGCTGTTGCATCATCAGGAGGTATCTGTTCTTCAGGAAGAGTGATAGTGACACCACTCTGGTTTGGATTATCCTTCCGCAATCTTGAAACTCAAAAACTTCAGGTTCATTTTGCTCCTGGTCAAAATGAACCACATTTAGATTTTCTTGTTTGTCGCACCAGAATGAGACCTAAGAAGAAGGTAGTAGACTTACCTAGTGCCTGGAGTCACATAATATGCAGGGAATGTCCATAAGTGCAGCAAAAGTAAAACAGAGTAGTGAATTCATGAATAATTAATTTATTCTATAATGTAAGTTAAAATAGAAGTTAGTTCTTTTCTCCCGTTTAACATTTTATTGAGTTATAAAATATTGTAAAATACAAAAGTAAATAGAAAAGCACTGCAGAGGAAAAGGGGGAAGAGAAGTGAGGAAGGATAAGAAAAAAGAAAAAGAAGCATTGACTTCCGACTCCCTCTGTTGCAGTAACATCAAATCCCAACTTTTGCTTTTTCATAATAATATGAACAAGCCATTTCTATAAAGATCTATCAGTCCACTTGGTAAAACCCAAAATCAAGCTTTCATTCTTTTCCACTTCAAACACAAAATTCAGAAGTGGTCTCCATGTGGAAACAAAAGTACCTTATGTCCTTTTCTTTAATCAGAGTAATCAATTTTGCCATTTCAGCCAACTCCCATCAACTTCTACAACCACTCGTTCATAGTAAGAATCGAAGTATCTTTCCAATTTTGTGCATACAATAGTCTTGCTGCTGTCAACATACATAATAACAAAGTGAAATAGAAGATCGTTCTGTTGTATGTTGTTCCCTTTTCTGCTTTGTGGATGGGTTAATGAGTGAAAGTCCTCCTGCCTAGAATTTGGTTTTAAAGACTGGGAACGTCTCAACACTTAAGTATAAAGCCAAAAATAAAGTAATATTAATAAATGATGTCCCACGCCCAGGCAATTGTAACTCTCCAAGGGTGTTCAGATACACAAGACAGGACAAATGTTTGGGTTTTTTTTGGAAAATCTTACCTTAGGCATTCCAGATGTGATTGCACTATGAGAAACTCCACTGATGCCAGATGTCTCAAAAAAGCTACACATTGAAGCATAAAATGTATGTTCACATGATGGATGATGAATTGAAAGGAAGACTTATAGACTTCATGTGAACATAAACTTACATTCACCTTATTTTTAAAAAATAAAAATGTTATGGAGGATATTTATATGCCAATCCAGATAATTCAGTAATTTTCAATCATTTTCACCCGTAATATCAGAGAAATCTGTGCTACAGCCTAATGAAGAGTGTGTTTTCACTACCTTGGGAATAAACAGCCATCTTTTTGCCTGTACTAAGGATACTTTTCCATCCCTGGTAAGTGAATTTCCTTGGATGTTGCTCTCCTTGACATGTCAATATGGCTTTTGCTTTGTGACTCTTTGTGGTTGCTGTGTTCATGCTTACAGTTTATCTTTACTCTCCAACTTGCAACATATGTAAATATGTCTCCCTCCCTTCCCTTCCCCTTATGTATGTTTATAGAAAGATACACATTCACACACATACATACCCAGATCTTCTACTGGTAACATACCCATCAGTTTGACCTTTTCTGCAGGTCCCTCTCCCAGAGGAAATCCAAGTATCACCAGGTGACACAGAGATCCACCGAATGGAAGCTGAGGATGTAGCAAATCACCTGACAGCCTTCCACTGGGAACTGTTCTGGTGTGTCCATGAGGTGAGCAAACAAAATATAACCTTCCTAACTTGATCTCTTCCAGATATGTTTGGACACTGGGTCCCTGGCACCTAGAGGTGGTATTCAGCAGGTTCTGACCAGTTCTGGAGAACCGGTAGTGGAAATTTTGAGTAGTTCAGAGAACCGTTGAATACCATCTCTGACTGGAGATTTTACAGTATCCTTCCCCTGCCACGCCCACCAAGCCACACTCACAGAACCGATAGTAAAAAAAATTGAATCCCACCACTGCTGGCACCTCATGATGTCAGTCAGCATACGAGAGCTGAATATACATTCAAAGATGCCTCAGATTCTTATCACTGTGTAATTCTATAGTGTACTGAGTGTTCCCCTTGAGATGCTAGCTTTCTTTAGGTAGAGGGAGCTTCTCAATATACCTATTCAAACTTTGCAAGGAGTACTATGTTGTCTGCCAATCTTAGATTTTTAAATAAATTTTCAGAAATGGAAAAGCTTGACTGATATTTTGCACTTCAGAATAGCAGGATGTTCTGATGACTGAAGGTTTGGGAAAAGATTAGGCTTGCTCTCTGACACATTGGTTGCTGTTTTTTAACTAGAGGCTTAAAAGATCATATATCATCATCTAATCATCACTGAAATGCTAGCAAATTTGCCCTCATTACAATAACAGATCAAGAGTGACTGATATTTTATTACTTTGTTTTGCACTGGTGGTTAAACAAATATGGTGGTCATTAAGCAAATTCCATGGTAATTAATTGAACCAGTTGTTTGCTATGGGCTAGTTTTGCCGAAATCTGGAAGTAAATACCAGTTTTCAGCAAAAAACATTGTAAAATGCAGTCAAGTAATTGTGGGATGCAGCAAGTGGTCATAAATGTGGCCTGGTTGCTGAGCACTCAAAATGCAGTCATGTGATTGTGGATTTGAACTTTAGAACTAGGTCATAAGTACTCCTGGAAATTCTGTAATTCTGAATAGTAGTCACTAAGCAATCAATTGTAAGTCAAGGATAGCCTGTATAGAGGAATATTCAGTCATTTGACTTTTACCATTTTACAGGTTGAACTGATCCAATATAACAACTTAGCTTTACTTAGCCTTATCTTTTCTCCAGTTCTGTTTCCACCCTCTTTGTCCTTGTTATGTGTGATATAGACTGATCAATGAAAGGAGTTCATGTATATGAGATGCTTGGCGCCAGGATTGCAGGGTGAAGCCTTCAATCTGGGTCTCAGAAAGCCCATTGGTTATCCTCTTTCCTTTTTGAATTCTTTATAGCTAGAATTTGTGGATTATGTGTTCCATGGTGAACGTGGCCGCCGGGAGACTGCCAATCTGGAATTACTGCTACAACGCTGCAGTGAAGTTCAGCACTGGGTGGCCACTGAAGTATTACTTTGTGAATCTCTAGGAAAGCGGGCTCACTTGCTGAAGAAATTCATCAAGATTGCTGCTGTGTGAGTACCATATTTTGGCCCTTTCTACATAATGGGATTACGTTTAATAAAGTCATAATGTCACTGATGATGATGGTTCTCCTTCTGTTACTTGACATGAGATAATTAATGCTTCCCAAATGTTCAAAGCCCCAAGCCCTTTTTTATGTGTTGCATGGGTGATGCAAGTAAACAACAGCAGAGCTTAATTGCACAGTTGTGCTGCCATCTGGACTTTTTGACACACAAACACACATGCGGATGCTCTGGTTGCTGTGTTAAGGGAAATGGTTTAAAATTCAAAAGAGGGATAACTGAAAATATTCAGCTTCTTTGAATTTCAAGCAGACCCAAAGAGAGGGTGAATTAAGTCCTCACAAGGTTACAGGCAGTTCATTCTCCTCTGCAGTTACAGGAAGTTCATAAAGAAATTCCAGCTCTTTATTAAATATATTCCAATGTCTTGAAATCGGTAAAATAAGAATATGGAAATTCTGAGAGGCCTGTAGAATATACTATGAAATCTTAGCTTTCCATTTTTCTCTTTTCTTGTTCTGTTCAACCATTGTGTTCCTTTCTGCTTCTTCCCTGCATGGTCAGTCCACTTCCCTTCTCTGATGGTTCCTTTAATGGCTAGGAAGGTTGAACTTATTTCACCGTCCTAGTTGGCTTTAATACCCAATGACAGCTGAGCTTCCTTCCCAGATTGTTTACTAGTTGAGATGATGTTGCAGCAGAAAGGCTTGAGGCCTGGAGGAGGAGAAGGTTGAACACAGCTATGAAGCACACTGGGTGACAAATTATGGCCTTGAGTGATATTTTTCAGGTTATAGATGTGCTCTAAATTCCTGGATTTGCAAAGGCTATGGTTTGGTTACAGATGATGTTTGTATCCTATGGATTTCATGGAAGCATATCAAGAGAAAGTGGAGGCATTTATTTGCTTGTAGTATTTAGGAACCACCCTATCCCAAACTACCCTTTTTTCTTCTGGGCCACAAATTACTTTGTAAAAAAGAACAGGCTTCTAAATACTATTTTCCCTTCCTTGCTACCTGACCAGTACAGTGGTCTCTTGAAAAACTCTGAGACGTTTATTGAAAAATTACCTGATAGATGGCACATGAGGCAGAAGGCCTGAGGTAAAGTAGGAGAACTTTCTGCCGTCTCAAATCATCCTGTTTCACAAGTTTTGAACATGTTTGGTGATCTAGATCCAAACAGGCTGGATCATTTAATACAAAGTGGGGATTTTACTCGTAAAGCAATGCTTGATATTGGGCAAACTGCCCAATAGACTACCATCTGCTTTATGATGCAGAAACACACACATACACACACACACACACACACACACACACCAGAACCAGGATTTTCATTGCTTTAGGGAGAGCAATTGGTAATAGTTCTTTCTGCTGGCTAGTAGTACAAACAAATCCACCAATCATTTATCTCATATTGCTCCAGCGTAAAACTATGAGGCAGTATTAGTTGTTGGCCTTGTTGTTCTATATTAGCATACTTGCAATACTGCCTTCTGATTGGTCCACTGATACTGCCTACTGATTGGTCCAATTACCCTATTCTGATTGGCCCGTATTGCTACCTTGTGATTGGTCCACCTGGACAGCGGGAGATTCAAGGAGCCGTCATTGGCTGCGAGCCACGAGCAGCCGCTATAAAAGAGGCTGTCGTGGCTCCGCGTTTAGAGCAGATTCTGAGAACTAAATAAAGAGCTGAAAGTCACACTGGTCTTGAGTCTCTTTTTCCCCGCAACTTAACACTGGCGACGAGGATGGGATACTGAGTCAACGGAGACCAGTCAAGCACGTGGCAACGAGCAACGAGCAACGGACGAAATGACGGCAGCAACTTGCCACCCGCACCATTCGACCCAACGGCAGAGGACTGGGAATCGTACATCGATAGATTCCTCATGTTCCTCGAGAGCAATGAGTTACAGGAAATAACCGATCAAAGGAAGAGAGCCGTGTTCCTGACGCACTGTGGGCCTGCCGACTTCAAAATGGTCAAGACGTTGGCCAAACCCCTGGACATTAAACAAATGGTGTGGCCAGATTTGAACCGGCTACTGAGAGCCCATTACGCGCCAACCCTCCCCAACCCTCCCCTTATCCGGAGACACAAATTCTATAAACGAGACCAGAAAGAAGATGAGAGCATCAGGGATTTCGTAGCAGCTGTAAGGGACATTGGAGGTGCATGTGAGTTTCTCAACATGAACAAAGCCATGAGAGACCGTGTGGTCCTCAGACTGAGAGATCTCACTTTGCAGAGCCGACTGTTGACCCGACCAAACATCACAGTCACCAAAGCCATCGCCGAAGCCACTGCCGCTGAAGCCGCAAAAAAATCAGCAGCCACCATGCAGCTAATGAATACGGCAACCCCGGCAACACCAGCAGAGACAAGACAAGCCCAAGAGAAGAAAGCAGAGGGCACCCACAAGGCCACCACCACCTCCACGCACCATGAGGACATTGAATCCTTGTCCGAGACCAATGACGAGGAAGAAGAAATACACAGACTCCAGTCAGAATAAAACAGACGGGAGAGGAGAGACTGTAAGTTGGGGTTCCAGTGCGCCGGGTGCAGAGGTGACCAGCCCCGTTCCGAGTGTCATTTCCTCAACGCTGTTTGCCGGCACTGCGAGAAACGGGGACACATCACTAGGGTCTGCCGTAATAAAAAGAGCTACAGCCCTAGGCAAAGAGACAGCACCCCCCCCAGGACCAGAGAAAGACAGACAGGGAGCCGTTGGAGCCGAGAAAACAGAAGTAAACAGCTCAACAAAACCTACTGGAAGGAAGAGACACACCAAACGATAACCATTGGGCATTTGAGTGCATCCGATGCCCGAAAGGTACACGTGCAAGTCAACATCGAAGGCCAACAATGCAAGATGGAGGTGGACTCTGGCTCATACCTGTCTATGGCATCATGGAACACACTACAGTGCCTGATACCAAGCATATGGAGAAAGGAACTGGAGAGCCAAAGACTGACCTTGAAGGACTACCAAGGGAACAGGATTCCCGTAGTCAGACTCGGACACTTTCAGGTAATATTCAAAAAGCACTCGGCAATCCTGCCATTGACGATCGTGGACCGGGATCGCCAAAGCCTACTGGGGCTCGAATGGTTCGCGCCTCTGGGAATCGGAGTGACTGGAATCAACAGTGTCACCGAGACAGACTGGAGGAGAGCCTGATGAGGGACTTCCAGGATGTGTTCCATGGCAAACTAGGCAAGTGCCAAGGGTCCCCTATTTCATTTCATTTAAACCTGAACATAGCTCCAATCAGGTTAAAGGCAAGGCAAGTCCCTTTCGCACTAAAACCGAAGATCGATGAGCAATTGGATAAGCTCATCGCACAGGGGGTATTGGAACAAATAGACCATGCACAATGGGAAACCCCAATTGTGACTCCGATAAAGCCACATGGTTCCGTGTGCATCTGCGGAGACTATAAGGCCACCCTCAACCACGTGCTACAACAAAGTGCATACCCCGTTCCAGTGGTACAACACCTTCTTCATTGCAGGGAGGAAAAGTCTTCGCGAAGCTCGACCTTGCCCAAGCGTACCAGCAATTGGCAGTCGACCCCGAAACAGCGGTGGCACAAACCATTGTGACTCACAGGGGGGCATTCAGATGCAAAAGGCTGCAATTTGGAGTCAGTGTGGCCCCAGGGGTGTTCCAAAGCTTGATGGAGCACCTATTACAGGGAATCAAAGGGGTGGTGCCATACTTCGATGACGTGCTGGTATCAGCTAAGGACAAAAACCAATTGGAAAGTCACTTTAGGGAAGTTTTACAGAGATTTAAAGAGGCGGGACTCAAAGTAAAAAAAGAAAAATGCCAGCTAGCCACCGAGAAAGTTGAATTCCTGGGGTACCTAATAGATAAAGAAGGAACCCACCCCACTGAAAAGAAAGTCAAAGCTATCAAAGAAGCTCCCAGACCAAAAAACAAAACATAACTACATGCATTTTTGGGACTCATTAACTTTTATAATGTCTTTTTGCCACAGAAGGCAACGACAGCGGAACCATTAAACAGATTGCTGGATAAGACAGCTACCTGGACCTGTGGGCGATGAGAAGAAGCCGCATTCTGGGGAATTAAAGATTTGCTGACATCCGAATCTGTGCTAATGCAATACAGCGACACCTTGCCTCTGACAGTCACCCGCGACACATCACCTTTCGGCGTCGGAGCCATACTCAGCCACACACTATCCGATGGGAGAGAAGCACCGGTCGCGTTCTACTCCAAAACACTGTCCAAGGCAGAGAGAAATTACAGCCAGTTGGACAGAGAGGCGCTGGCAGCGATCACGGGAGTCAAAAGATTCCATGAGTACCTCTACGGTAGGACTTTCTCACTCATTACAGATCACAAACCACTCTTCGGGATACTCGCAGGGGACAAGGCCACCCCAAACATATTGTCACCATGGATGACAAGGTGGTCCGAGTTCCTTGCTGCCTATAGCTACAAATTAATCCACCAGCCAGGGAAGAGCATATCACATGCCGATGCCTTGAGCTGTTCCCCCCTACCTGAACGGGAAGACAACCTGGTACCAACCACATCCACACTACAAATCGAGACTCTACCAAACCTACCCATAACCACGGTGGACATCGCGAAAGAAACTGCAAGAGAAAAAAGACTGGCGTGGATTTTAAACTGGGTAGGAAAAGGGTGGCCAGAAACCGATACGGACGAGACTTTTAAATTGTTCCGAATCAGACAAACAGAGCTCTCAGTTTTGAAAGGTTGCATACTGTGGGGGGATCAGGTAATCATACCAGAAATACTTCAGGAACAAGTAATGAATATATTGCATGAAGGATACCCGGGTATCGTAAGAATGAAAGCCCTGGCCAGGAGTTATGTATGGTGGCCAGGGATGGACAAGGATTTTGAGAAATGGGTGGGAACATGCACACAATGCCAAAAATCCAGACCCACACCCCCTGGTGCACCTGTGCTCAACTGGGAAATGCCAAGGAGGCCCTGATCGAGGATACACATAGATTTTGCAGGCCCAACAAAAGGACACACATTTTTAATAATAGTGGACGCTTACTCAAATTGGTTGGAGGCAAGTGCTATGAACTCCACAACAACAGAGGCCATCATCAGACAGCTGAGGAAGCTGTTCGCCACACATGGGTTGCTGGATCTATTGGTTTTAGACAACGGGCTGCAATTCACAGCATTGACATTTGAAAAGTTCCTCGCCGAACAGGGCATAAGGCATGCCCTGACAGTGCTGGGTCGGCCGGCTATGAACAGTCGGGCGGAACGCATGGTTCAGTATATGAAAGAGACCATAGAGAAACTAGACACGGGGGACATCCAAGAAAAAATCTGCAAAATGCTAACCATACAACACATCACACCTAACACCACAACAAATAAAAGCCCAGCAGAACTATTGATGGGCAGAAAATTAAGATCGCACCTAGATAGGCTACACCCCACATACAGCCCTGAAAAACCACCAGACTCCTCCAGTAGGCACTGCACATTCGGAACGGGGGGACCTCATCTACGCAAAAAATCTCACGGGGGACCCACTTTGGATACCGGCTAAAATAACACAGATAACAGGACCCCGATCATACAGACTAGAGCCTGAGGATGGAAGAAACTGGAGGAGACATATAGATCAACTGAGATCACGAACACTAGAAAGAAACACTAACAAACCTAGGTGAGAAGGAGAAGAACACACACACACGCCAGAACCACAGCAAACATTAAAAAATAATAATAACCAAACCAGAGAGGGGGGAGACCCCTCAAACGCAAATAAAAGGGGAGGGGGGAACCCTCCACTAACACAAGAAACAACACAACCAACTCCAACAATAAACCGCCAACCAACACCACCAGTAGCCCCAGTAAGAAGCCACAATTACTTACTTGGAGGTGACTTCGGTAGAAAGGAGCAGGCAGCGGAGAGCCAACACGAAGTCACTCTGGAAGGGAGCAGCCGAGCCGACTCAACCAGCCCGGGTAGACCAGGTGGGAGCGGCATGGCTGACTCAACCAGCCCGGGTAGACCAGGCGGGAGCGGCATGGCTGACTCACCCTTCCAGGAGGTTCCACGGAGAAGGACGGGAGAAACAGTGATCCTGTATGAACCAGCTGAAGACAACAACGCAACTGAGTTGCGCAAGTCAAATAGACACCATAAAAGCCCCGCCTACTTACATGACTAGGTAACGTAGGTTGGACTAAACCAAGAGAGGAGGGGTGTTCTATATTAGCATACTTGTAATACTGCCTACTGATTGGTCCAATTACCCTATTCTGATTGGCCCGTATTGCTACCTTGTGATTGGTCCACCTGGATGGTGGGAGATTCAAGGAGCCATCATTGGCCGCGAGCCATGAGCAGCCGCTATAAAAGAGGCTGCCGCGGCTCTGCGGTTAGAGCAGATTCTGAGAACTAAATAAAGAGCTGAAAGTCACACTGGTCTCAAGTCTCTTTTTTCCTGCGACTTAACACTTGTATTGAGGCAAAACAGCCCTTGGTAGTGTGGACAGTGTAAGGAATGATGGCATCATTTTGTGTTAAGATGAGCTCCTCTCTTCCGGCATCCAGGAACAAGGACAAGAAGTTTGACTGTTCACAAATTTAGGCCACACCATTTTTTCCCCTCTTCATCTCATTCTCCGCCTTTTCCAAATGGTACTCGAGAGTGAAACAGGGCAGAACATTTGACTGCAATTAAGGTAATAAAGATTTAAGGGGCACTATGTCTTATGCATATAAGTAGTAAGGTGATAGATACAAGGGGGCTATGATAGCAGCCAAGATGGCTTCTCCTATTTTACTTACTGATATCAGACTAAATTAAATTAAGAGCAGGGGTGGTACAATCATTTGAAACTGTTTAGTTTTAATATTATTCTGGTTTGATTCTTTTTATTTTCTCCCCATAGATGTAAACAGCATCAGGACATGCTAACATTCTATGCTGTGGTTATAGGATTGAACAATGCACCTGTCAGTCGTTTACGCCTCACCTGGGAGGTAAGATGATGATGAAGAGAAACTGATTTTTATGTATTTGTAATCTCAGTTATCTCTTTTTCTCTTATACGCACTATTTTGTCACCCAAATTTGCAGTTAAATTTTTATATTTCTAAAATATTTCAAATGGCCAAGGATGTGTAGTATAAAGTTTTAAAATTTAAATGTATCCTGACAAATTCTCATTGTACCATTATCATCCTAAAAACAATTAAAAATTACTGGTCATTAGATCCAGATTAGATCCATAATTCATTATGACAATGCATTTCAGTTGGACAAATCTGAAGTATTTCCTTCATTTCAGTTGGTTCATTCTATGGAATCTTTGCTTGCTTGCCTCTAATCATGTCATAAAGATTCTCTAGCAACATTTTTTGTGTGCTATTTCCTGGGTCTAGAACATTGCCTTCATCTCATTGAGAATTGTAATTATATATGTATTACAGTAAATTTTTCCTCATTTCAGCACTGTCCAAGTCAATTTCATGGTATGAAATCTATTAGGCTTTTTTTTTTAACTCATCACTCTAAAAAAAAAGTAAGTAATTCCAGTGACTTGAAAGCAGGATCAGAGTCAATAATAACAAGAGCAAATTTCATGATGCTGGTATAATTTTTTGCAAATTCAGAATGCTTAAATAACACTTCAATTCATCACTAAAAGGCCTTTTAGCAGTGGTTCACTTCTTGTCATGATTTACTGCAACCATGGTTTTTATTTTTTAAACTATAGTTTATGATTTAGTGCAGGCTGCAGGAGCTGATTGTGCACAATATAGCAAGCCAGAATCAAACCAAGTTCTTTGGGACTTGTTGTGATATATGAAAACCAGCTTATCTGGTTGTAATACATGAAAAGCAAAACAAAAATATAATAATTACTCCTAAGAATCAGGAAACAAGTTTCTCTGAGAGGGGAGATCCAGGTGTATCAAAGAAGCAGTCATTCATCCTTTGCTTAGATAATGCTTGAACTCATAAAGGAATTTCATGGAGTTTCCAAGAAACAACAAAGTATATCCCAATGTATTCCACGGAACTTGCTTCTGAATAAAGCTGTGAGGACTGGGTTGCAAACCAAGATATAAACCAAGACTCCACCTGGAATACTGCAGCCAATTTTGTTCACCATACTGACAAAAAAGATGTTGAGACTTTGGGAAAAATTCAGAGAAAAGCAATTAAGATGATCAAAGGTCTGGAGACTAAACCATATGAAGAATGGCTGCAGGGTTTGGGTTTGGCTAGTCTAAAGAGAAGAAGAATTAGGGGTGACATGATAGCAGTATTTCAGTATTTGAGGGGCTGCCACCAAGAAGAGGGGGTCAAATTATTCTCCAAAGCTGCAGAGGGCAGGACAAGAAACAATGGACGGAAACTAATCAAGGAGAGAAGCAACCTGGAATTAAGGAGAAACTTCCTAACAGTGAGGACAATTAATCAGTGGAACAGCTTGCCTTCAGAAATCGTGGGTACTCCAACACTGGAAGTTTTTAAAAGACTAGACAGATACTTATCTGAAATCGAATAGGGCTCCTGCTTGAGCAGCGGGCTGGACTAGAAGACCTCCAAGGTCCCTTCCAGCTCATTCTATTATTTCTTTTCCAATATCTACCTACGTATTTATATTAATTTAGCCTAGAAATATCCCAGAGACTGAGTGATACAAATCAATCACTCAATCAATATATAAGATTTGTTTATCTACCCTGCATATTTATATCTAATATTTACTAATGTACTACATACTAATATTTTGAGGTATGCATTTTTAACCATTTTGATAAACCAGGATGGCTGATACCGCAGAAAAAAGCAAGGTAACTAGTTGCTTCTAGTGCTTTCTTTCCACCTCTGTGAAGTATGAATTTTATCTTTTATTTCCAACCCAATGTTGGGCAAAAACTGGTAAAAAGGGTCACAATGCCATCAAGAAGGTAAGGCTTCCAAAACTGAATACAAAAATCCAAATTCAGGGTGGGAAAAATAGCCCACAAAAGAAAGACTGAGTTTGGTACACAAAGGCCTGGTGTGGTATTACAGGAGAAAAATGATCCTGAAAAGTTCCCTCAAAGTATTTCAATGGTCCAAGCATATGGACAGCATGTGATTTAGAATGTTCCTGACTCCTCCATTCTATACTCCTACCCCTTCCTGGCCATATGACCCAGATTCTAACCCCCTTTTATAGAGTGATTATAAAATGGACTTGAAAAATTAAGATTAGGTCTGTTTATAATAGTGTTCTTCAGACTCGACAATTTTACAATGCATGGTCTTCAAAACCAGTTTTTCAATCATTCATTTATTCATTCATTTTATTCAGTCAGTGACCAATAATATAAAATGATAAAAAGGGGGATGAAAGATAAATATAATCAGGATCAACAGACAGAAATAGGTAAATTATATATTGGCATGTATCAAATATGATACTCTGAACATCCCTATTACAATAATATGTTTACTTATTTAACTAATAGATCTAATATATTAAAACTATACACTAAAATATGTCTTTTAAAAATTATTAACAAATAACAAGATGTTGATAAAAAATAAAAGTCTTTACTTCTTTAACCAGTTTTGCCTTATCTCTGCAGCAATACAAAATTTGGCCATTGTATGTGTAATGGCTGGAGTGTTGGAGAAGATGGTTCATATAGAAATGATCTGCCTCCCTAGAAATATCTCTAATAGAGGAAGATATATGTCTAATATCCCTGTAGAATTTATAGTGTAATAAGATATGTGAGATGTTTTTAACTTTCTTATTACCACATGTACATATTCATTCTGCTATGGGGGTTTTATTAAAGCTGCTTTGCAGGTAGAATATTAAATCTAGCCCTAAAAAGTGCTATTCTGCTCTTAGGAAAAGTTAGATTTTTCAGGCATCCCATTTATTCCATCTAATCAGAGGTGGGATTCAACTGGAGTTACTACCAGTTTAGTGATTACATTTTGTGCTAGGAAGTATTGAATTTTCAGCCAGTAAATTATCATAATCTCCCAGGCCCTAACCTGAATTTAAGGCATTCCTGTCTCAATTCCCAATTGGGCATTTGATGTCCTACTAGGTACAGCTAAAATTGATTACAGGAATGTTGTTTCCACAATTTCCACTGACTCTTCAAAAAAAATCCTGTTTGTGCCATTCAACTCCCAGAATTCTCTAGCCAACATGGAAAATTCTGGGGTTTGAAGTCCACACATCTTGCCTAGTTTGAAAAATTGTGGTTTATAAAGTTTTCTGTATTCTTTCCTTAGCATGGTTACCATAGATTTTGGTAGACACTGAGTAAAAGAGTGTTAATGCCATCTTGAGGAGCCGCAGTAAATGGCTTTGATTATATGTTAGTCTTGCTTTACTGCAGGATCCAATCTGGGTCAGTCACTGGGACAAAGGTTTTGTCTTCTGAACTTTCGGACTCGGGCTGGAGCCCAGATAGAGAAAAGTTCTCTGATTTGGGCTCCAGCATGAGTCTGAAAGCTTCGAAGAGAAGACCTCTAGTCCTGATGACTGACCCAAATTGGATCCTGCAGGATTATCCTGGGACACGTATATTTGCTCTCGTTCTTGCTTTAGTGATCACAGTAATGAGAAATGGGGTGAACTATTAGTCAGCAGTGTTGGAAAAGATGGTTACTACACCTTATTGCTATCCTTTGCACCTTTTTTAACTTGGTAGCCAGACAATGCTGGTAATAAATAGTTGCATTTAATTTTTTCTATATTTTCAGCCTGTCCTGTGCCTTGCTTGAGAAACCATTCAGCAAAAGAGCTTGATTTGTACAAATAGTTGCACAAGTGAAAATGTTTTTGTTTACTCAGATTTTGTAAATTTACTAGGAGTTACTGGTTTTATAATTATTATATTGTACTTTTTAATATTTGTTTGTAGTATGTAGTTTTAGCACTTCTAGAAAGTACTAATATCTTTAACATGCTCATATTTAATCTGTGTCTGTCAACAGTCTATTTATATGCAAAGCATTATTGTTAGCATCTAAAATGTGTTTTTATTTCATTGTAGGCTGTCTGCTTACAACTGAAAGTGTGTTACTTGGCAGACCTGATAAATACTCCTTAATTGTCCTTGTTTCGCTTGGTAAATCTTGAAAGAAAATAAAGAATGAAAGCTAAACCTCACTTCATAGCAATAAAAAATGAGGCAAAGAGGTTCAGCAGGAAACAGGAAAAGTAGCTAAAGCTGCAAAGAAAGCTTTTAATAAAAATTGGATGTCTCTTCTGAGGATAATACTTGTTTCCAAGTAAATATGGTAGAATAATGCTGACTTTAAGGAAGAGCTTGCTGCATTAAGTAGTTTTATATTAAGTGCTGCATGGAATCACTGTTTTAATGCTCCTTCCCCTGTGGCTACAGGTAATTGCAAAAAAGGAATGTAAGGATATCAAAAGACTAGTCCAGAATTCATTATTTTTCTTACACTTTCTGAAAATCAGGTAAAAAAAAACTTGTTACAGCAATAGAATGGAAAACTGAGATTCCTTAATTATCTGCTGTAAGATACTACATGTTGAAAGATTCACAGTTGCGATATAATGAATGTTGAATTCATCTTCCCCTAGGAACTCCTAGGATGACAGAGAAATACAGACACTAAGTTGTTCATTACGTTCACAATGTTCCTTTTGGCTGTTTTGCAAGAGCCACTTTTCCTGTTTATCAGGAATTGGGGATACACATAGTTTTTAATAGCTGGGCTCCTCCTATAATTTCAAATAATCTTTGGCATCAGACTGTGTTGGCATCAAGCAGAGATGCAAACAAGAAGCATCTATGATCCAGAAAACTCAGCAATAGGTTTTTTTATCTGAGGACTCTTCCTCATGAAGAGTCCTCAAATATAACAGGGTTCCAGCAAGTAGGATTTCACCATTAATGGTAGATGTTTCCTTATTTAAGATTTACTGTTGTAATTTTTAGTTCTGAGTAAATGTTGGGTTTATACAATTTTTACAAAGTTTAGTATCTTAATCTTTGGGCTATACAGTCATCTGATTCCATGTTACATTAAACTATGGTTTGCCTAATGCACCATAGTTTACAACTCATAATAGCTAATTGACATAATACATAAATATGCACAATGGTTTTGATAAAATATCTGTCAGGCCTTTAGTGAGTCCCTGTTCTTCTTTCTAAAATCAAATCTAAATCCTAATAGCAATAGCAATAGCACTTAGACTTGTATAACACTTTATAGTGCTTCACAACCCTTTCTAAGCAGTTTACAAAGTCAGCATATTGCCCCAACAATTTGGGTCCTCATTTTATTCATCTCAGAAAGATGGAAGGCTGAGTCAACCTTGAGCCTGGTGAGATTTGAACTACCATATTGCAAGCAGCCAGCAGTCAGCAGAAGTAGCCCGCAGTACTCCACTCTAACCACTACACCACCATATATAAAACAAAACCAGATGAGTAACATGCAGACATATGAGCTCACATTTTTTGTATAGAAATATACACATACATATATAGATTCATAGAATGTAAGTGTTGAAAGGCATCTTGAAGATTATCTAGTTCAATACCTGGACTAATGCAGGAATCTATATTACAACATCTCTAACAAATCATAACGGTTAAACACCTCCAATAAATGAGATTTTACCATTTTCATGGCAGTCTGTTCCATTGTTGAAAGCTCTTAGATTGGGAATTATTTTCCTAATGTCTAACTAAAAGGTATTTTCTTGTAATTTATAAACTAGTTCTTTCTTGTCCTATTTTCTGGAACAGTTCTGAACATAACAGAACTCGACACTCCTGTAGCATGTTGGGTGGAGAATTCTGGGAGTCAAAATGCACACATCTTAAAGTTAGCCCTGTAGAGATATACTGCTGTAGGCTATTAACTGTTAATTGAATAAGTTAACAGTGGTCTTCCTCATATAGAGGGAATAAAATGCCAAATGATTCCTCGAAAGGCAGTTATATAACCTGACTGATGTCTATGAGAGGCATGTTACCTCTCAAAGTATTTTATGAATGGATTCAATGGATCTAGCTCAGATCCAAGAACCAGTTCCTCTATTCTATGTAATTATTATGTGGCATACATATCTTTAGGAGTCACATTCATTCAAAACATATTTCAGGATGGAACGGTATACTTGTATCACTCATTGTATATTGAAAGAGGCTGGGAGCCATTTTGTAATGCATGTGGGCTTAAATTACCACCCCTCAAGATTTAACACACTAGTTAGCCAAATACAGTCCTAAATGTACTGAATGAACCTGAAAATGGTTGCTGCACCTGAAGAGATCTGCTCAGGGGTGGGATTCAAAAATTCCAGCAACCAGTTCGCTGTCTACCGGTACTTCCAGGAGGGCCGTTTTTGCCTTCCCAAGGGTCAAGAGATCTCCCCTGGGCCTCTGGGAGGGCAAAAATGGCCTCCTCCGGGCTCTGGAGGCCCACCGGAAGCCAGAAACAGGCCCATTTTCAGACTTCCAGAAGGCCCAATTTTTCCCCTCCCAGAGTCTCTGCACAGACCCTGCATCGTGTGGAGACTCCTGGGATGGGAGGGACACAGTGTGCGGGGCCAGCTGGTCAGTTGAAATGTTCAGTGAACCAGAAGAAAATGTAACATCCGGTTCACCTGAACTGGTCTGAACTGGTAGAATCCCACCCCTGGATCTACTTGTTCTCTTATTATTATCTTATTAAATTTATTTGCCACCCATCTCATTTTAAAGCAACTGAGTGGCTTATACCTTAAAAACACGTTAAAATCATCAAATACAAATATTCCAAACCAATAAAATTATAATATAAACAAAATAAAATTATTGTGACAAGATGGAGTAGGGAGCTGGATGCATGAGGGGGGATTAGCTCTTAATTAATCAACCATCTCTGGTGTGAAGCCTATTGGGGCCCAAGCCATCTGGCAGAACTAGGTCTTAAGGCTCTTGCAGGAGGTCAGAAGGATGGGAGCTGATCTCACTTCAGAGGGTAAGATATTCCAAAAGGCAGGAGCCGCAGGAGAGAAGGTTCTTCTCCTGGGCCCCACCAACCAAAGTTTCTTGACTGACAGCCCCCTCTGAGTATGCTGACTGACAGCCCCCTCTGCCAGCATGGGTGGGGTGGGCCAGTCCCTTCAGGGTGAGATGGTTCCTCAAGTTCTCTTATGGTCCTTGCTAGACAACTGGCCATGTTAGATGGTTCTAGTTGTAAGATGCAGTCTAACATTCATTGAAAAAGCTGATCTAAAACATTAGAAAACAGCATAAATTATCAGTTTAAATTTTTAAACAGGTTTGCCCGTTTAACTACTTTCCCTTATATGAAGTCTCAAAGGGTTATCTACCTAATGCCTGAAAATTAGGAGATGAGTTTGTGCTTCACTCTTCATTTTACAAGGAATTCCATTAAACCAGGGATTATTGTAAACCTCATTGTGGTCATTTGTTTTCCTCCAAAATATCAGATGTTTCTCAGAAGCTATACATAGCTTCTATACTGGGGCACTTCTGACACATTACCTTCTCATGGAGAAATCTTTATTTTTTGTCAAAACAGTTGGAAGGGAAAATGTTGGTAGACACGCCTTCCTCCTCTTTAAATTGTAGCTTGCTCAATTTACTTTCAGTCAACATCTGCAAGTTTTCCACAGCGCTTAGCAGCCTTTTGTCTGGATAGATTAGCCCACATCCTTCACTGAAGACAGATTGAACAGGACAAACTCTGCTTTGAATGGATTGCTTTTAAAACACCTTATCCATTTAGAAATGTTTATATCTCTGATTATCACTCTGTTTGTTTTTCTTCCAGAAGCTTCCAGGCAAATTTAAAAACTTGTTTCGTAAATTTGAAAACCTCACGGTAAATCATTCATATTTGCTTTTAAAAAGAGTTGGTAAAAAGTGGTGACTAAAAGGAACTAAAAGTGTGCAATGCAAGCACAAGAGCATCTAGTTCAAATATTTTATTATTTTATTTTAATCCTCCTTTATTATCAGCCTTAAATTAAGATAAACCTTTTCCCACTGATAAGCTCAGTTTAGATGCTGCAAACCCTCTCTTCTAATGTTTTTTTTAGCAGTCATTGATTTGTTTCTTTTCTTAATACAGTGTTTAACAGTGTCCTAGGTAGTCTCCTAGTTTTCTTGAAAGCTTACTGAGGATCTTTTAGAACAATTGGTTGTAACATTTTATATGAAAAACAGACCCATGATTTTAATATCATCAACTGAGCTATGCCAGATTTTTTAATATTTGTAGATTTTTGCTGTCAGCTAGCATGAAATAAGTATACGCCAAAAATGTTGCCTGGAATCTCTTTTAACATTTTGATATAAAATTTTGGGAAAAAAAACTACTGCTAGATACGGTTTTTCATCCTGAAGGTCCACATTTTTAAAGAAGAGATTTTTCCCTTCTCTTTTTTCTTTGCTCTTTCAAAGTAATTCTGCATAGTTCAAACAGTCTTTGTGATGATTGGAATGATTTTGAACCTCCTAGCCTCATAAGGATTCATATTTAACACATTTAATTGGATATATCCATGGCTCTGTAATTTAACTAAAAATGGGGGTGGGGGAATGGCTGCAGTTGATTCTGTCTCTGCTTTTATCTCAGAAAATATTGAGTTTTTCATTTCTTTTTTGCATTTCAGGATCCCTGTAGGAATCATAAAAGCTACAGAGAAGTTCTGTCTAGGATGAAACCACCCATTATCCCCTTTGTGCCCCTCATCCTAAAAGGTTAGTAGTACTTTATGGATATGGAGTCTTTGCTTTTCTCAAACTGGAATGTGTGCAAAACTGTCTCAGGATTGTTCTGCAAAATTTACTAACTGGTTCATATTGACAGAACTTGACTGGATGATGTCATCCTCAGCTTGTCTTTCTCCTAGCACAGAAGCAATTTACTATTGTGCTTTTCTGCCCTATTAAAAAAAATGTTTTTCAGTTTGTCCGGGGAGAGATTTAGCCTTGTGGTTTCCCTCTTTAATCAGTCCGGGCCAGGGATATCCCACCTTGGCAACTTTAAGATTGTGGATTGAACACATCTACAGAGTACTTAGTTACTCCCAAGATGGCAATAGCATAGCACTTAGACTTATATACAGCTTTATAGTGCTTTACAGCTCTCTCAAAGCAGTTTATAGAGTCAGCCTATTGCCCCCAACAGTTTGGGTCCTCATTTTACCCACCTCAGAAGGATGGAAGGCTGAGTCAACCTTGAGCCTGGTGGGATTCGATCTGTCAAATTGCAGTAGGAGTAGCTTGCAGTACTGCACTCTAGCCACTGAGGCTCAAGAATGTTCAAGAAGCAGAATTTATTCAGGAAAAAGTTTAATGTTATTTTAGTTATCAATAAAACTATTATTTTTCTCCTATGTATATGAATATTTTCAACCCATTCTTGAGAAAAACTATTTGTGATAGTGTTTTAAAGACAAAAACTTGTTTTCCAAAACTGATACAGTCTCCTGGAAATAGCAAGTTTCACATCCCTACTCAGATGCTTTTGATGTTTTTCTTATACGTGCATATAATTCCATGAAAATAACAGACACTGAGCTATTAGCAAAATTAATACTTAAATTTGCCTTGGAGCATAAATAGAGGGTTTTCTTCTAACTTGCTATATTCTATTCCAATTGCAGCAGAAAAGGATTATTTGCTTGGTAGCCATATCTTTCTAGATGTTAGAAATTGTTGCTTTTCATCCTTCTCTCAATTTACTTTTCCTCTTTTTCCCCTCTTTTCAGACTTGACATTTTTGCATGAAGCTAGCAAAACCTTAGTGGATGGATTAATCAATGTAGAGAAGCTGGTAAGAATATGTATCAAATAATTCTCAGTTTTCTTTACTGTGTACTTCATAGTGACTTTAATTTCCCAGTTTACAAAATGGGAATAATTATGTAATAAAAAGGGAATAAATCTAAGGTTTGTTCAATGCTCCCAACTAGGGATTGGTGCCATGGAGAGAGGTTTTTCCATGGACTGGAGGGGGCTTAGTTTTGCAGGCTGCCTGCAACCTGTGGATGGGGCTTCACTTGTTTGCACAGTCTTGTTTCTGGCATGCCACAGCCTGATGCCGGTCCACAGATTGGGGGTTGGGGATCCCTGGTCTAACCCATCTTCTTTCAGGGGGGTCCTTAAAACAAAAATTAGTCTCCATAAGGAAATGCAATTTTAAGCATCAGAAAAATTGTAAAATGATATATTAATTCAGATGGTTGTAACATCAGCAGGGTGAATGCATGTAAGAGACATTTGCTTTCTAAAGTGGGCTAAATGTCTGGTTGCAGTTCTAGATGATTTGCCATTTGTGAGACTATAAAAACTGTATACAATGAAAGGCCAAAAAAGATGCTGCCTGATTTGGCACTCTCACTTGATGAAATTAATTTGCCTCCATGATAAATATGAAAAAAGCACCTGCAAGATTGTTGTGTCTATTTCTTGCCAAATTTGTGCTAGTTTTCTCACAGTGTTGCTGCCACTGGCAGGTACACTGATACCTTAATTATGTGGAACTTTCTTATGCACTCAACTAGGATGAAGTGACAGGTAAGACAAAGATAAATGTTTTATTTCTAAGTGCCTTTTCTCCCAGCCCAATCTATAAAAGGGACTTCTGAAGGGAAAGGCTAGGCTTTTCTTACCTGCAAAACGTTGCTGGGAAATTTCTGATTCTGGATCTATAAGCTTTGGAATCATTTAAACAGGGATATTTCTTTCAGCTAATTCTTTGGAATAAAGTGCCTTCAAATTAAAACCTGTTTCAATTTTTTACTGGGGCAAAACTATTTCACTTATTTTAGCATCCAGGAAAGAAAAATGAAAGACATTTCAGGTTTATAATCTGACTTATCACTGGTCTGTTTAGACTGGAATTATCAACATGACTGTCAATGTTTTTTCAGGTGAGGATAAGATTTTTAGTCCTATGCGAAATGTGATCTCAAAACATTTTCCATTAAAACAGATGTTTTGTCACCAAGCTATGTTTCTTCCAAGAGCTCACATTCAAAGCTGTGATGCATTTGCAACTTCGTTATTACACCAGACATCACTTGTGTGATTTCTCTCCTTCACAGATACAAACACACACCCATCTTCACATATAGCTAAGAAAAAACTTAGGTGCTGCTCTATATTATACTCATTTATTTTGCAATAATCTCTATACACTATTATAAAAATATTTTTGTTCATTTGCTTTAAGATATAATTAAAAATATTAACCTACAATGCTGAACAGTTCAGAAGAAACATTTCACAGTTATAACAAGTGACATAGGAGACAGTGCAGAAGGTGGTGACTAAGCATAGGTGGTGATTATGCATTTATGTATAGATTTCCTGTGCCTCTTTTCCTTCAGTCCTAGTGTGACGCCTAGGTTTCAGCCTTTGCAATTGGGGAAAGAAAAGAGGTTGGGCTGTGCACAGATGGCCTCTTGAATTAGCTCCATTCAGGCACTCTTCAACATAAAACACTTACCATGTGAGCGTACTGGTTGAATCCTATCCCCTACTGATATCTCTGAAATGACATCAGCTTCCTATAACCATTGCCTGTTCCCTGCAGCTGCAGGGACAAAGCAGGGGATGGCCTATAATGCAGATTTTTCCCCTGATATGGAAACTCACATGTGTATAGTTGCATCCACAGCTAGGCATAAGTGAGTCTTCAGTTCATTATATATATTAAATGTATTAATATATTTTTATCCTGCCTTCATTTTTATTTATTTATTTGTTGTTGTTTTGTTTTTTTTGCTTTCCATTTCACTGATACAGCGACTCTGGGCAGTTTACAATATGATAAAAAGTGGGGAAATCCTACAAGACAATTATAATGAGAGGAATTAAAGAAAAAAGCTAAAAACTAGTACAGTGGGCAATCTTGGGAATCTTCTCTACCCATTCAGCGGCCATTTCAACGTGGCAGAGCTCTGTCGGGCGCTGACCAAGTGACAGAGCCAAGTTTTCAAGCTCTTCTGGGAGGCCAAGAGTGTGGAGGTGGATCTAACAGTTCCAACAGGAGAACATTTCAGAGGTGTGAGCCACAGCTGAAAGGCTCTTCTTCTGGACCTCCACAATTATTATTTTTTTTAGATCCAAAGTAGCCCTTTCCACTAGAACAAGTGAGGCAAAACTCCCATCAAGGTGAAATGGCTCCCCAGATATCATATAAGTAACTCAAGGTGGCAAACATATCTAATACTCCTTCCTTGTCCTCTTTTGTCCCGTAACTACAATAACCCTGTGAAGTGGACTGGCTGAGAGTAGGTGACAGGCCAGTCTCCCAGCCAGCTATTAGGCCTAAAGTGGTCTAAACTCAGTGTCCTAATTTCTAGGCCATCACCAAACTGGTTTTCATATATAACCTTTCTTCCTGTTATGCTAAAGGAACAATACATGCAGGAAGGTATTGCTCTGAGTGTCCTGGATGTAATAATGCCCGAACAGGAGTATTTTCTGCAGAAGTAATGGATTTGTATTTATTTTAGCAAAACTTTCCCAAAAATTTCTTGGTGGAGAGTAAATCTCATAATTTGAAATTCAAATTTCCCCATTATTAAACTATTTTTATTATTACAGATGACAGCACCAGTTTTAAACACAAATTATACTCTTTGCCTGCTATTTTTTATTCATCATAAGCTCTAAGACCTTATACTATTTTGGGGAAAGAAGGTGAAGGGAAAAATGGTGGGTAGGGGAAAACTGTGGAGCATATATGGAAGAAAGAGTTTTATTTTTCTAAAAAGATAGGGGGGAACATTATCTCTTGAGAAAGGCTAATTTATAGCACTAATGGAAATTTAAACATTGGAATGGTAGCATCTCACCCTTAAGAACATTGTTTAATAATTCCCCCTGAAATTTTCCCATTGCAAAATAGAGGAAGCAAGCAAACAAGCAAGGGGCTTCAGGGACAATGTGGGACAAAGTAGGAATTGTCTCATTATGGATGATTCTCTGTGTCAGGATCCTCAAGGTCAATAGCCTGACCTGGAGTAGAAATGCTTTGGGCAGAGGGCTTTGCTCTTTCGGCTGGTCTAGGGAAGACTGGGGGTGGGGGCTTGGTATTTATGCCAGGCCACACTGGTCAGATTTACAGATTGCTGGCTCAGTATGGTGACCCCACCCCCATAGCATTTGATGTCCAAAGCGACATCTGAAGATCGGGGCGGGGGGGATTGCCTTTCAAAATATTTTTAAGTTGCGCAAGAGAAAATGAAGGTCTAGCAGAGATGACTGAGTTTTAGGGAATAGGAAGGCCCATTCCCTTTACAGTTTACCCAGAGAAAAATCCCTTCCACCCCCAGCCCAGGCCAAAGGCATACAGGTTTATTGTTCAGCTGCGTAGTAAGTCCGAAAGCATTTTTTCTCTCTGCAAAGACATAAGAAGAAATGGATGCTGGAGGCTAGAGCTGTTCTAATTTTCTGCCTCAGAGCTCATCTTTTTCTGACTTTCCTGCTGAGGCTGCTCACCAGGCTAGGATGTAACAAGCTGCAAGAAACACTCAGTGTTATTTTGGTCCCTGCTGTAGGACTGGGGAAGAGTAGGAATGGTTGACTTTAGCCTCCAGCAAGGCTGAACAAATGCAGTTTGACAGTGGGAGGATGGGAGGGCTCAGGCCCCCTCCCCTCCTGCATCTCCCCCCTACCCGGGGGAGATTATCTAGGGGTGAGTCTTCTGTACAGTGCCTAGCTCAGTGGGACAGTGGAGTTACCATGGCAACAGTTTTGCAGAAGCTCTTGCAGTTCTCCTTGTTAAGAAACAAATGTGCATGTGTGAGAGAGATGTATTCAGTGCCCGAGTTGGCCCAGATTTTCTAGTCTCTGGGGAAGAGGAGACGGAGGTGGTAGTGGTGGTAGGATAAATGAAGCTACATCTTGGTCAGTGAAGCCATAGTTATTCTAATGACCTCACCCTCTTCCTCTGGCCTAAATGTGCATTGTGTGAAATGCAGAATTACTTGTAGGCTGGGCATTCATCTCTTCCAATTGTTAAAAAGAAAAGTTCTGTAATTATTCATATAACGTATTTCCAGCGAGCTTGTTTATTCAAAAGAACTTGCTCAGCAGAATATGGAGCAGTAATCTTTTTTTTTTAATTTGCTTTTGGCCATTTTTAACAGCGTGTATCTTAGATGGCATTTCAGGAATTTTAGGAAAAAAGAAAGAGCATTTCATATGATTCTTGTTGCAGAAGGTCAGCAATCATTTTTAATAAAGTCTGTAAATTGATATATGTAAATTTTATTCCCTCTTTTTTCATATACAACTCAAGGCAGAAATATACCAATTCTCCTCTCCTCTTATTTTTTTCACATACATACAATGACAAAAGATTTGTTTAGTAATTTAAAGTCTCGCCGATCCTTGCTTGGTTACGGTTCTCAACAAAATCTTCTAGTGAATCCTGAAAATGAGAATAATTCAATCTGATAGCAAAGCTAGCTGTATGTTAAACAAACAACAGATAAGATGATAGATATTCTGGTGTCAATAGGACTACTCTCATTATGTTGATAGAACCCTCCCTCTACTGGTGAAATAGTGCATCCCATTCAGCATCCCTCTGTGGGTGAGAGATAATACTTTATATATTACAGGGCTTTGCTTCGTTGTACTATTCATAGGCCTTGAATCTTACCTCTACTGAAAATAATGGATTGATTAATTTATATTTAAAAATTCTGAGCAGCTTAATATATAAAAATAGTAATAAAATAAATAAATAAATCCCCAAAAATATCAGTATCTGGAGGTATATTAAATTTCTTCTCAACAATAGACATAAAAGGCTCCTGCCACCACTGATCAACCTAACCCAAGGCTTGGAGAAAGAGCTGTTTTTAATACTTTTTTAAAAGGACATAAAGTGGAACTCATGCAAATCACGGGAAGAATGCTATTGTAGACAGCAACTCCTGCCAACAGAGAAGGCCTACTTCCTGGGTCCTGCTAGATGACATGCTTGACTGATGAAATCAGGAATAAGCTAAGTCTGCTAGATCTTACAGGGCAGGCAGAAGTCTCAGGAAACAGAAAACTAGGCTCTGTGACTGTGATGGCGAATCTATGGCACGGGTGCTACAGGTGGCACGCAGAGCCATTTGTGCCAGCACGTGAGCCACAGGCAAATTTACCTCACTGCGCATGTACATGCCTCACAGCTGATTTTCAGCCTTTTTGAGGCTTTTTTCGGCCTTCTGGAGGCTTGAGGAAAGCTTTTGCAGGCTGAAAAATAGGGCCATTTCATCACTTCCTGTATTTCTGGAAATAATGGAAGTAATGAAACAGGCCCATTTTTTTGCCCTACAAAGCCTGCAGAAGCTTCCCTCAAGCCATTGGGAGACCGAAAAAGGCCCCAAAAGGGCTGAAAATCAGCTGAGGTGCAGTGCAGGTAAGGGGGTTGGGGGGGATTGCGCATGCATGTGCAGGGTGCGTGGGGAGCGCACATTGCCTTCTGGGTGCTGGCACGCAAGCGCGCACACAATTTTTGGCACAGGAGCCCAAAAATGTTAGCCACCATTGTCCTATGACATCTAGATCTTTAAAAATATCAACCAGAACCTTAAAGGTCACCCAGAAGCTGAAGAATATCCAGTGTAGTTCAAGGGGCATGAATGTTGTATAGGCATGTCATGGCTGACTTACCACCACTTGTGCCACTATATTTTGTACCATCTGTAATTTATGAATTGTTTTCAAGGGTAGTCCCATATATAGTGCACTGCAGAATCCAATTTGAGATCACCAAGCCATGAGGATTGTAAGAAAGGACTCCTATTCACAAAGGTATAATTGATTCACCCAATGTGAAGGTTCTCCTGGCCAAAGCTGCCATCTGTTCTTCAAGCAGATCCTTGAGTCCAGGAGGACCCTGAGATTATGCACAAAACTCTCACAGCCTTCAGATATTGGGAAGACTTCAACAACATCATTTGGCCAGCCCAGTTAGGGGATGTATGACAACATCATCAGCATATATGCCCTCACCAAGGCTGGCCAAATCAGCATATGGATAATATTGACCCAAAACAGCAGATGGCCTAACCTAGCAGCTCTACTTAGATGTTAAATAAAAGGAATAAGAATGATGAGCCCTATGACTTCCCATAGATCATGGGCTTGACTATTCTCTTCCCATCAACTTCATTTCTGAAACTGGCCATGGATAAAGGAGGAGAATCACCATAACACTATGTTTCCCATTCTCTGCAGAACAATACTATGATCTATGTTATTGAAAGCTACTGAAAGAGCAAGAAAATTTAGGATGGTTGGCCCTCCTCAACTTAATTCCACCAGCTCATCTACAAGTGTGATTTTTATACTGTATTAAACACTGGCTCAAAACTTCAATGAAAAGGGCTTAGATAATTTGTTCTCTTTAGTTCCCAATCACCTCCTGGATCCAACCACCTTCTTCAAAAAAAGGTTTATCAGATGTGTGAGGGATAGGTAACCAACAAACAAACTTCCTCTGTGAAAATGGAAAAACAGTGCAACTTCAATATGCATTTACTTTCTGGTTACGAACTTCAGTTGTTTACTAATGAAAAATGATCAATATTATTTTGTACAATCAAAATTTAGATGTGTTCTTTCCCCTTTCTATTCTCTTTTGCAGCATTCAGTTGCAGAAAAAGTACGCATGATCAGGAAATGTCGAAGTCGACCTCTCTGTAAGTATTTATATCACAAGTAGGGCTATTTGTGGTTTTAGTATCGATAGCTATAAGACTTTTAGCAGAACATGGAAGAAACACAATATCTGAATAAATAATCTAGAATTTTAAACTGATCCATATATTGCTATGATCTGCTGAGTTTTGTTTAAATAATTAAATGAACCTCTAAATCCCATTGTGGTGGAGTGGGGTTTTTTGTAGCACATATATCCAGGCATTAGTTTGTTTCGTCTGCCACTCTAGGTCATAGTAAAAAAACTGGCATCAGAGGAGAAGCCTGCTTAGACTGCTACCTCCTTCACTGAGTAGCACAGCTCCAAAACCATGATTGCTGGATAGTTTGATGAACTGTGGTGTATGACTGTTGTATCTTGCTCAGTTGGCTAGGGAGAGCAGATAATTTAAAATCTCCCTTCTTCCCAAGTTTCTACCTTAAAAGAAACTTAGAATACTAGTAGGCTGAACTTTTGATTCCTCATAATTTATATAAGGCAGTCTTAACTCTTCCATCAGGAATTTTCCATTTGACTTAGTCATATAGAAAATAGAAAGCTAATATGAGTTATCCTGGCTAAACCTCTTAACAAATGTTTTACCAATCTTGGAACACAAGAGGCAATTGCAATATTATAGTCTTGCATGTGGAAAAAATTGTCATGATAATTTTTCTTATTAAACCAAGGAAGCAATTCTCTAGATGCAAAAATGAGTCTACTAAAGGGAAACATGGGAAAGAAAGAGACAGAAATTAAAAATACAGAATTCCAAATAAAATCAATAGACAGCCTAGCTAAACTAATTAATTATCACCTTGAAGAAACTCAGAGAGTGTAATTGGAAATAGATGATCTGGCTCTGGGCTCACTGTTTGGATAGTGATGATAGCAATATATCTTCTTCGTGTTCTTTTCTTTTGTTTCTTCTTGAACACATCCTTAGAATATGGAAAAATTAAAATGAATTTCTTTTGATAGGATTCCAATATGCAGGCTACAAATTAGGGTGGTGGCTGAATATCTGCAAAGAATCTGAAGATATCCATCTACTGTCATTCTGTGGCTATCTAGATTTTTGCAATCCAGATTTGGTACTGATTTTCTGGGACTCCTTTACTGAACCAAGATAAATACTTCATCTCTTGTGTTCTGAATCTATCCTGCAAATCAGAACTTCATTTGTGACCAAACTATTTTACTAACACTTTCAGTGGGATAATGAGCACAATCTAATTTTCACCCACTGTGCAACTATATAAATAGGAATATAGCAAGAAGTTCTTTTGGAAATAAAAGCTGAATTCAGTCCATTAAAATACTGTGTATGGGTTAGTTTATCAGATACTTTAGGAGACTATGTTGTGCCATACCAAAACCTAAGATGTAGTTACAGCTGGATTCCTACAGCGTATGATGCTATGATTTGCGTAGCTGTAGGTTATACATTAAGTTCCAGTTGACTGAGTTCATACATTATAGTAAGCCATAAATTATAATTTATGAATCATAAATCGGTTTGAATACTAAGCCAAACAAACAGCTACATTATGGCTTAGCATATTATGTATACTTAGCCTATAGTTGTTCAACAAACCATTATTAAATAAGCCATGATTTCATAAAATGTAAAGCCTAGTATGCGTAATGGCAAAGTTCCCTAAATATTCTTCTTCTTCCTTTCTTCCACAGGTTTGGAGATGGAGTCATCTCCTCAGCAGCTACAGACAAAGGCTTATGTCCGTCAATTCCAGGTTATTGACAATCAGAATTTGCTCTTTGAACTCTCTCACAAGCTGGAGTCAAACAGCCAGTGAAATCCCTGTCAATATGCAGGCATTGTTTAAAAAGAATGTTTACTCTGTATGATACTTGAGCACTTTTTGGATGTACAGGGGACCCACCTAGGCTTTGCCTTAGTTGTAGAGGCAAGTATGGAGTCATGGGATGGCAAGGATGAAGAGTCTTTGTCATGGCTGGCCCAAGCACGTTGGTGGAAAATTTAATGGCACCTTGTAATCTTACCGATTAGAGTGAGACACAATCTGCTCGGGAGCTCTCCTGCTAGATTCATCCATCCATTTTGATGTTAGAGCTGAAAAACCCAAATAGCACCTTTTTAGTTACTTCACAATATAGTGGAGCAATTTAATTGTGTCTTAACTCTTAATCAAGCCTCATGTCAGTTAATAATAATTCATAGGCAGGATTTTTTTTCCAAAAAAATTCAATCCATTGGTCAATCTATCAGGGTTTGGTTTTTTTTGCTCTGCTGCTTTTATTGTCAGTCAAAATACTGTATTAACAACTGAGGTGGTCATCTTATACTGCCTCATGGGGAAGCTTCATATGGTCTCCCTTAATTCTTAAGACAGACAATAAAATGTCCAGAAGCGATGGAACACCTTTGTGGAGATCACATTCAATTGGATTTCTTGACTGAAGTTTGCACTGGAGATTGGAACCCTATTCATCAAGTTTATGTCTCCATCACGAGTAAATGTGACAAATCCTTGAAAATTACAACTATTTGAATCAGATTAATAAGCTTCCAATCTCAATAATTGGTAAAAGAGCAGTTGCCAGAGGCAGCATGTGCATAAATATCAAAAGGCATTTATTTTTTATAGCTAATATCTTATTAAAATATTTCTATAGTGTTAATGTACATTTATATTTCCTTCTGAAAAAAGCCTGCTGTGGAAGCATTTTAAGATTACCAGGAGATTCTCAGTCCTCCAGGGTTGATTTCCCCCGACTGTTAATCATAACCATGCATTTCAAAATCTAATTTTAATTGAGGTGAGAAAATCTTGTTAATATCCAGCTACAATAGATATACTGTATTTCTATTCTCTGGGATTTAAAATAATGAAAAATTTAAAATTTAAAATGCATACAAAAATACCTGCTGTACTTCATTAATAGAGTATGTTTACTCAACAGATTTTAATTAACCTGAACCATTCCCATTCTGCTGAGAATCACTGTTTTATAGTCCTAGGCTGCATCAACAGAGGGGATAGTATCAAGATCACGTGAAGTGCTAGTACTTCTTTATACTGCTTTGGTAAGATCACACTCAGAATACTGCATCAAGTTTTGGTCCTCATGATACAAAAGAGACTCTAGAAAAAGTGCAGAGAAGAGCAACAAAGATGATTAGGTGACTGAAGGCTAAAAATATGAAGAATGGTTGCAGGAATATCTAGTCTTATAAAGAGAAAGACTAGGAGTGACATGATACCGGTAGCAGTCTTCCAATAACTAAGCGGCTGCCACATAAAAGAGAGGGTCAACTATTCTGCAAAACATATCACGACAGGACAAGAAATAACAGATGGAAACTTATTCAGGAGAAATCCAACCTAGAACTAAGGAGAAAGTTCCTGACAATGAGAAGAATAATCAGTGGAACAACTTGCCTCCAGAAGCTTTGGATGCTCCGTCACTGGAGGTTTTTAGAAGAGATTGGACAATCATTTGTCTGACATGATAAAGGGTCACCTGCTTGAGCAGGGCACTGGACTAGAAGACCTCCTCCAATTCTGTTATTCTGTTCTTCAACTTGATCTACTTTGTACTTTGACTAAACTCAATCAACTTTTTTCAGAAAGCCATGAAAGCTACAATCCATGATTCTGGATGCTATCTAGGCATTGAATATATCTGAAGAAACTGAATACATTTATATTTGAACATTTAGAAGGAGAGCAAAGCAATGTATCCCTTCCTCTTGGTGTGGCTCTGAAAAGGGCCATTGTAGGTATCAATATCAGCAAGACTGAAAGTAGTAAGGCTACCTACCATATCTGGTCTGCAAAAAACTGGGTGAACAGTCTTTATGTCACCTATTGGTATGTGAATTTATGCAGCTCAGATATGGCGCCTACAGCTTCAGTGACTGTGAAGAACCAGGATGGGATATTACTATTTCATCTCAGGAGAGGATGTTGAGATTTTCCTTTTCTTTCATGAAACAATTTGTAAGAACCTTAGAAATGTTTAATTACTCCATACTATGCACACAAATGTAATGGCAGATAAAACAAATTTTGCCTTTGGTCTTGTAAAATAGGTATAATACAGCGAAGGAGAATACCTGGACTATTGGACCTCTCATGACCTGTGGCCTCCACAGCCTCCCTCTCCCCCCCACCAAACAATTATGCTTGTCTAAAAGGTTTTATTGAATGCACTAGAAGCCCTTTTTAAGCTTAATTGTTAACGAAGGAGTTGACTCTTAAAGGGGAGGGGACACATTGGAGAGGAAGAGATTTGATTTAATGATCAAATGATTTGATTTAATGTGGATAAAACTGCAATAAATTGTCACGGTAATACAGGATTAGGCAATATTTCTGCCTGTGTATTTATTGAAATAATATGTTTCAAGGACATGGTCCTCTATTATCCCTTGTCCTGCCTTTCCTCTATGAACGAAGTGCACTTAAGGTGTACTAAAACATTGTTAACGTCTACTTCCAAATTATTATGAAAAATATATCCTGGTTCAGGGACACTTGTGTGTGTGTGTGTGTGTGTGTGTGTGTGTGTGTGTGTGTGTGTGTGTAGACTCAAAAAGAATCAAGATGGAGGTTATGACATGATTAAAGGCCCAACCCTTTTTTATGTGACATCACATATGTAAAAGGATGAGGGTTCAATTGAATGATCATGCTTAAAAGCAGTTAATTACAATGACAATTAACAGAATGGAACTAGGAAGATAGTATGTATTTTAGACTAATTTATTTGCAATAAAAATAAGAATTTGGAGACCTGTTTTAAGAGATGCCAATTTTCTGCAAACAGCTGTAGAGTAGCCTTCTATTAAGAAAGTTGTTTTACAAAATTGACAAGATATAAGAACTCTTGATAATAATCAGATCTTTACTTCTAACATGATAAGAGTATGCCTCTAGTTTGAGTTCTTGAATCTGAGTTCCATTCTGAAAGTGTGAATTAATCACGGGAATACTCTTCAGCATGCTCAGGGTGCATTTCCCACCCTATTGACCCACATGTCACGTCTGTATAGAATATAGTTTTATGCTTAAAGGGGAATACTTGAGTCTCAGTAAATTTCTTTTTAGAACTGAGTATTGCATTTCCCTCTGTTGCATTTCTAATGTATTTAATGCTTGGTCATTATTTTGATAGCTATCAAGGAACTAGATGCTAGAAATAAATCTCTATTACTTTTTAAATTGTTTTTCTGCTTTGCTGACTTTCTCTTTGATAAAGGTTAATGTATGTGTGGTGTGTAAGGGACAAGAGTTGCCTCTAGTGGCTTTTTTGTTCAGGGATTTTCATTTCAGGATCTCTTGGTCTTGTTTCTTTTTCTCTCTCCTGGTGAGAGCTTTTTGTCCCAGTGTCTGTGTGTATAATGTATATATCTATATATAGGTTGTATATATATATATATTTTAACAAAGCATTCTTGAATTGTACATGCATTTTTTTTTAAAAAAAGAGTTGTATCAAGCCAATATACAGAGATTTTTCTACTGTTGGAATGAGGGACAGCTCACTTACATATAGTCCTAAAAAGCTTCTGTAAACTGGAATATAAGATGCATTGCATTATTCCAAGAAAGCGCAGCTTATTTTTGGTCTGATAGCTACTATTACTATGATTGGTTGTTATTATTATTTTGCTACAGAAATGTTGGATAAGAAAACAATGGTGGAAATAAAAAGATTGCAACATATACTGGATTTTTATTGATCTTTTCATTACCTATCTCTCACAAAGCAAAGCCTTCACAAGTATTGAAATGTTTTATTTTTCTAGTAAGGCTGATATACATGCTGGAGAAGATCCAGCAGCAGAATTTATTTTACTGATTTAAAACATAATAGGATTCACAAATGCCTGATAGCTTTTTGTTTTATTTTGTTCAATTTATAAACTCTTTATCAGAGGACTGCAGGTGACATAAAGAAAAAAATTCATCATAAAATACATAATACAAAATCAACTATAAGGAAACCTTTTAAACCCAAACTGCACCCTAGGAAATAGAAGTGATTATGGTACTGAAACCAGGAGACTGATGAGTTCTAGTCTTGCCTTAGGCATGAAAGCCAAGTAGGCAACTTTGGCCAATACTCTCTCAGCCCAACCCACCTCACTGGGTTGTTGTGGGAAAAATAGGGGGAGGAAGGACTATTATGTATGTCTGAAGACTTCAGTTACTTATGAAATGATAAAGGCAGGCTAAAGAAATCTAATAAAATGAGATAAAATATGTTATGAAACAGTTTTACAAACCACTGGCAAGGGAATATTAAAGAACCAAGTTTTTAATATTTTGCTAAAAGACAGCAAGCTCGAGGACATGGCAGAGAGGGAATGCTGTTCCAAATAGTAGGTCAGTGGCAGAGAATCCATACTTCTCAAGTCTAATGACACTATTTGGTAGATAAGACTGGACTGTGCTGTCCTTATCAGTTCTTTTGGGACAGGAACAAATTATTGGATAGAGTAAGCTTTCTTCTACATATCCAAATCCTGAATTGTTAAAAGCACCTTAATGTTTTTTAAAAAATAAAAACAAATTGTAAGCATACATACTATTAAATAGAGTCATATACAAAAATGCATACACTTGTACGTTGTGTATGTATTGGTATCCCATTATGATGTGTTCAATCCAGATGGATTATTGTGTTTAGTATAGATGCATCAAAGCAATTGCTGAAATTAAATGCATGCATGGAAATGCCAGGATGGAAACAGCCTTAATGGAGGAAGTAATTACAAAACAAAGAATCAAGTTATCTTCCTTGAAACTATAAAGGCCCTCATGGCTAACATTTTACAAATGTAAGCAGTCACTGATTTGTGGCACTTCTAATTCTCATATGGAGACTCTCTTCTGTTGTCTTCAGACTCTAATATGAACACTTGATTTTGTCACCAGGTGTGGGGGTCAGGAGATGAAGCTGAGCCTATATGTTGGTTGTCTTAACTTGTGACTATATTAACTTGTGACTGATAGGTCTGTTTTACCCCCAAATGGTTCTGTTTTTCTGCCCCCCCCCTCTACTTTTATGTTTTAATACTTTAATTTAGCATCTGCTAGAGATAAGAGTTGCACATTGTGGAAGATTGCACATTCCATGTTTGTTAGCATTCATAAATATGCAGTTGAAGCAAGATTCAGCACATATAATAACTATAAAATTTGACTTATTTCTAGAATGGTAGATGCAGGCCATCTACATTTAAGCTCTCAGGAAAGCAATAGCAGACTTATATACCGCTTCAATGCTTTACAGCCCTCTCTAAGCTGTTTACAGAGTCAGCATATTGTCCCCAATCTGAGTCCTCATTTTTGACCTCGGAAGGATGGAAGGCTGAGTCAACCTTGAGCTGGTGACATTTGAATTGTCAGCAGTTGGCTGGCAGTCAGCAGAATTAGCCTATAAAATACTGTATTCTGATTTAGAGTCACAAAATTTCCTACTTAAGTTCTAATAAGAAAACAAGTGTTCAATTAACCTTACAGTATTTCAGAACTAACTTTCAGGAATCCTTAAGAAGTAGGATTAAGACCCAATTGGACATTTTATGAAGTAAGAGTAAGACCCTGTTGCTCCTGAGGAAGTGGACAGGAACCTAGGGAGTATAAGCGCAAGTACCAGTATTTTAGACCCATGTCTAAAGTTTCTCCTGAGAAACTTGTGAAAGTTTCCCAGGAGGTAACAGGCGGGTGGACTCTGGCGGTGATTAATGCTTCTCTACAGGAGGGAACGGAGCCCCAGCACTTCAAGGAGGCTGTGGTCCACCCTCTTCTTAAAAAACATTACTGGACTCTACCTGGTTGGATAATTTCCAACCTGTCTACAATCCTCCCTTTTGGGGGAAGGTTGTTGAGAAGGTGGTCACGCAGCAGCTCTAGAGGTTTCTGGATGAAATGGATTATCTCAACCCCTACCAGTCAGGATTCAGGCCTGGATTTGGGACAGAAATGGCATTGGTCGCACTTTTGGATGATCTCTGGCGGGAGCGGGATGGGGATAGTGCATCCATCCTTGCTCTACTTGACCTCTTGCCGGCTTTTGATACCATTGACTATGGGATTTTCCTGGGCAGCTTTGGAAGTTGGGAGTGGGAGACCTTGTGCTGTCTTGGTTCACTTCCTCTGCGGCCGCTCTCAGTCAGTGTTGATAGGAGGGGAGAGATCCAGCCCTCACCCACTGCTTTACAGGGTTCCACAGGGCTCAGTATTCTCTCCGCTCCTGTTCAACATTTATACGAAGCCGCTGGGTGAGATCATCTGTCACCATGGACTGAGGTATCACCAATATGCTGAATACTATGTCTCGGCCCATGGTGAGTTAAGTGTTGCTGTGTCCTCCCTCTTGCAGTGCCTGTTAGGGGTTGGATGGGGAGCAACGGGCTGAAACTAAATGCTTGTAAGACCAAGTGGCTCTGGGTTTGGGGTTCTTTGGCTCAGGGAGAATTATCACCTTTAGTCTTGGATGGAGTGGCATTACCCCAAACATACCCTGTACATAATCTAGGGGTTTTCCTGGACTCACGACTCTTGTTCGAAGAGCAGGGGGTGGTCGTGGCCAGGAGGGCCTTTGCGCAATTGCAGGTTGTGCACCACTTACGCCCTTTCCTGGATCAGCAGTCCCTATTCATAGTCACTCATGCCCTGGTCACTTCCCGTCTTGATTATTGCAATGCGCTCTACATGGGGCTGCTCTTGAAGAGCATCCGGAAGCTCCAGCTGATGAAAAATACAGTGGCCCACATGGTTTTGTGCAGATCCCGGTGTGTATGTGTCACCTCTCCTGTGGGAGCTGCACTGGTTGCCAATTTGCTTCCGGGTGCAATTCAAGGTGCTGGTTGTCACCTTTAAAGCCCTTCATGGCTTGGGACCAGGTTATCTGAAGGAATGTCTCTTGCCGATCACATCTATCCGATCCATCAGAGCAGTGAGGCAGGGAATGTTGTGGGTCCCATCCATGAGGGAGATATACCTGGTGGGACCCAGAAGAAGGGCCTTCTCCGTGATGGCTCCCTCTCTCTGGAATGTCATTCCCACAGAGATTAGGATGGCCCCCACTCTAGGAAAGTGAACTTTGAAAGGCACTGAAGACCTGGTTTTGCCAGTGGGCCTGGGGTACCCAGAAAGGGAGGGAGCCCATCAAATGGCTAGTGTGATCTGCTGTTCTTGGGGTGGGATTTGGTTCTTGTTTTTTTGTTTTTTCCCCCAAATTTTGTTCTATTGTATTTTACTAATTTATTTGATTCTTCTTGTAAGTTTTTATTGTTTTTTATTTTTATTTTTTGTTTTAAATATGGATTTACATTATGTAAGCCGCCTCGAGTCGCCATGGGCGAATAGGCGGCAATATAAATTAAATAAATAAACAAATAAATAAGTAAGTCCCAGTTGGAAATTTTATGATTGATAAAGTGGCTTTTGTGAAATTGTTTTAGGAGAGTGCAACAAGCAATGAAATCTCTCCTGTGTAAATAAAAAAAAAAGAATTCTGTAAATTGTTAGCCACACTAACACACTTTTCCACAAATGATCTATATAAAACTCAGAGGTGTATTCAGCAGGTTCTGACCAGTTCTGGAGAACCAGTAGCAGAAATTGTGAGTAGTTTGGAGAACCAGCAAATACCACCTCTGACTGCCCCCCCCCCCAATCTATTCTCTGCCTCCTGCGTCCCAGCTGATCGGCTGGGTCTTCTTTTGTTGCCCTGCACAGGAGAACGGAGCTGGAAAGCAGGTTAGTGGGGTGGGGAGGGAATGGGATTTTGCAGTAACCTTCCCCCAGGAATGGGGAGGGAATGGAAATTTTACAGCATCCTTCCTTTGGAGTGCGGTGGGACTGGATCCAAATCCTTCTCCTGCCATGCCCACCAAGCCACGCTCACAGAACCAGTAGTAAAAAAATATGAATCCCACCACTGATAAAACCCAAGAAATTCTTGTACTGATAGTAGGTCAGTAAAATGCAAAAACCGCCTTGTTGAACAATGAAAACACAATCCAAATATCTATTTTGGTTTTTTTTCTCAATTTTTATCTACCTTTATTTATTTATTCATTTATTTATATTGCCTCCTGTTCACCCATGGTGACTCAAGGCCAATGATTTAAACTTGCCCAATGATTTAAAAGTCTGCATGCTATTTTGTGAGCTAGATTATTTAAATGTTGGCTTTAAGATGGGTAAGAATTAATTAATTTATATATTCTAGATTTCTGTTTAGGGATACTGCTTATCATTAGAAAAGTAGAAGTGAAAGGAAGTGGATGGTGCAAAGGATATTTCAATGAGTTGAGTGCTAGCTTGGTGGCAGCAGATGATAAAAGAAATAATATGGATTGAATTGTCCCTGCTGCAGTTTAAACAGTGTCCCATACTTCTTAAAGTGATGATTTTGTTCAATTCTTAAAGGGAATAAAACTCCTACCGATGCATGCTGACCTTCCTCGTTTATCAGATGGAAGATTAAAATCCAGAAAGTCCTCACTGGCACTTGCAGAACATCTGCCCAACAGTTTATAACATCAGTTCCCAATGGAAAGCCAAATGCGTCGTTGAACATCTAGATGTAGGAAAACATAAATGACCCACATAAAAGATGGCAGGCTTTGAACTATGACATCAGCAATGGACTATCTGAATAGAATTTGCAACTCTCATGGCATCTGCACAAATGGGGCATAGTATCCTCCCCTCAATGTGACTGCAGGGTCCCATGTCAAACAGTAGATGACATTGTGACTGGCTGTAAGCAGAGGGCATATAGGTATATACTAGTCCAGGATCTGATTTTTTTTAAATATAAACAATGCTGCATTTCAATGGTTAGAGATTGGTATTTGAACATAGATCTTTTTAACATTTATTTTTATTGTGTTTTATTAATCTAGATGAAATCCATGTATGACGCTAAATAAAGTGAATACATCAAAGGAATGGTAGAATATTCACTGTGGTTCATATTATTTGTTTCACAAATAATATGAACCGTTTGCAGGAAAATAAGAGGTATCTTAAATAAAACGATCCACATGCCATAAAACCAGGAGGATCAAACAAACGTTTTAACAATATTTAAGCTATTGCCTGAAACACTAGCTAATATAGTAGTTCTATAGCTAACAGTATCACTTTGGATTAAACTATAGGCTTCTTGAAAAAGGAATCATTTGCTTGACCTAGGAAAATAAATTGCAAGGTTGCCATAGATCTCTGTCCAACAATCCGTCTACAATTTTAACACAGGACTGCATCACTCGTGGTAGCTCCATCTGACTGTGCAATATTTTAAACTGATTTAATGCATAAGCGCACCAACGTGCCTACCATCCCTGTCCTATTGTTTCTTTTATATTTTTTTAATTTTTCTTATATATATCCATGTATTCATAACTGTTTTTACTTATACCTATTATCTTGTAAGCAATTGACCGCCCCCCCCCCAAAAAAAAACTTCAATTCCCTGAATTCTCCAGCCAACACGAGAAACGCTGATTTATTTATTTGATTTTTCATGAGTTCTATGACCAACAACTACTTAATTTTGGTGGAATATGCGAATAAATGAAGCACCCCTGAAAGATTTATGCATCCCTTCTTACGACTGCTATCTGTATTTCGCCTAATGATAGCGACAAAACTCCACGAATAACACTGAATACGTCACGTGATTAAGCGACGCTCTTTCCGCAGCCCCTCCCGTTCAGCTCTGACCTCCTTATCATGGCTACCGCTTAGCCTTACGTTCTTCCGTTTTCCAGACACCAAGCCGGAAGAGGGTGGGGCTATCATACGCGTGCGCACTGACCGGAGGCGTGCGTCTCATCGCCATTTTGTATGGCCGCCGGGCGGGCATACGTCTGTTTCCGGATTGAAGGCTCCGGACGCGAGAAGGGGAAGTGCGCGTCGTGGGTAAGCGAGGAGGCACCGAAATCTGAAGTGGGCTTCTGGGAGATCGGGAGAGATGAGACCTTTCACGGGGCATCATTTGGGGAGAAAGGAGAACGGTGACCTTTGATGGAGGTTTGACATTTGACCTGTTTTACCCTGGAGGTCAAGGGTCATGGGCTGCGGAGGGGGCGAGGCGTGGTGGAGTTAGGAAAAGGTGGCGTGAGAAGCCGAGAAAGATACCGGAGAGGGAGCAGCGCAGTTAAGTGGGACGTGTGGTAATCAAGAGGCATTGCTGAAAGGATGCAGGTTGTGGATTCTTTCTGAATCCGGGAAGATGGGGAAAGGGTTTCTTGAGGATTGGAATTAGAGATTTACCTGGGTGCGGGGTGAAAAGATTCCTGTAAAAACTGCTTGCGGGTCTAGTAAAAGCGTTAAAACAAAGACCAGTGATTTGGGAGATAAGGTAAAGGTGCGGGAACTGGCTACAGCTCTTCTGCGTATGTCATTGATTGGCTGTGTCCTATCGACTTATTTTCGACGCCATGCAGATAAATTTTCTCCATGACGATCCATCCTTGATCTGTTATCTCAGATCTCCCAACGGTGAAGTAGTTCATCAGGGACCTGAAGTTTTCTGGACTCTGGGTTGAGAAATGCTTCTCACCTGAAAAGCTTGACAGGCAAAACGGGTTTAATTAACGCTGCCTAGGTGCTAATGAGGGTGGGCGGGCAGGCAGAGGGAGTGTCAGGTAACAGTAGGTAATGGGTCTGCTGATAATAGAGGTGAACTGAAGAAGCAATCAATATATGTTAGAATCATCACCAGTTGGGGTGGTTGTGTGGTAACAGAAATGTATCCTTGACAGAAGGTTTCTGAAATGTTTACATAGGGATGGTTTGCTTTTCTATTGAAACTGAGCCAAAAAGAACTACAGTATTTGTGCTTTTTCTTCCCTTATTTTAAGGGTGGGAGGAGTTGTCATGCAGACATTAAATAGATGGCTGGGTGAGGGTAAAAGATAAAGTGGAGCTTCATCTGTACTTGGTTATTATTGAACACCAAATAGATCCTCCCCCTATATATCAGGTATCCTTGAAATCTTCAAAATTCACCACAATTCAGTTACAATCAACTTCTTATCTAGTCATTTTTGCTTTCTTAAAGCCAAGGTATTTCCCAGGTCGTATGCTCATCTTCCTCATTTGTTACACAATGGGCATTTTAGGTGTGGCTCCTTTTCAAAGGTGTGTGTGATCAGTCCAGAACATTAGGCGTCTTAAGGAATTGGGCATTCAGTCTGTGGGGGTGGAGCTCAATTGAAAGTTATCAGTGCTTGCCTGCTTGTGGTATTTGTTCACTAAAAGGTGTTCTTTAAATTCCCAGCACCCTTAAGTGTTAAAGGTATAAAATAACTTGTCATGTAGAAATACCTGTAATTAAGTGGAACTGGAGATGCATTAAAACAGCTCCTGAAAAATTACTTCCTCAGTGAACAGAATAATAGCTTGTGACTTTCATGGAATATCTTCTGCTCATATCTACTTTGGAATACTTGTTCATTGAGGACCTGAATTAGTCTACAGGGGTAAAATAATGGTTTGTGATTTGGGCTAAAGCCTGTTTTTGAAAATACACAACAGGAAAGCTTTGGATAGAAGCTTTTACTCTTAGGCTGTGCCATATTTCAAATTAGTATAATTTATTTCTCTAACAAAGTCATACTGCATTTTAGTTATACCTATAATTTTCAAATTATTTTGCAGTTTTAAGTACTTAATTGTATGCTATTTCCATGCCAGTACCAGTCAGCAACTATTCTGAAATAAAGTTCAATACTAAACACTAGAGAATTTCTTTGAATTATTTTTCCTAAAATAATATTGTACAGATAGTTGTCAGGAGTGAGCTTTGTTATATCTAAGTTATTGTAGAAGAAATATCCTCATTAAATATTTTAGTTGGATTTTGATTTCAGTATCATGCTTCTAACACCCAGTTGCAAAATATTCTTTGCTTTCTGTCTAATTTGAGTTCTATTTGATCATGGTACCAAATCTGGTATAACAGTATTCATATTTATAGAATAATAGAGCTGAAAAAGTGATCTAGGGGATCAAGTCCAACTCCCTGCTCTGTGCAGGATTCCAAATTAAAGCGTCCTCAAAAAATGACTGGTCTCTACTTGGATACATTCTGATGAAAAACCGTCTCCCTCTCAGAGTAACTGAGTGAATCCGATTTGTAACTGAGAAGAGAAAGAGAAAAGAAAGAAAAGCTTTAGTATGGATTGAGTAACTGTTTAACATCTTTTTGTTATTCTTTATCATGTTCTTATTATCAATACCAGATTATTTTAAACTGGGATAATTTCTGTTCCCTCTATCTCTGAGAATTGGTTTAGTGTTCAGAATAGGCTGCCATATGGAATTTTGATGGAGAACTCAAAACAGATTATTGAAGGTGTTCTGACATTTCTCTTGTGTGGTTTTACCATAAACTATGGTAGTCTGCATAAAAGCCTCTGCAATTTGTTAATTTTAGAATTTTACTTCATATTTTCAGAATGTTCATTTCAGTTATATATATTGGAGAAAATCTGGAAAAAAGAATGGGCAATTATATGTAATTTGGGCAAATTTTAGAAGATTTAGATGAGTGGCTATCTAGCCAGAGGACCATTCTGAAAAATAATCAAGTAGTATAAATAATGGACATATGGTTAGGGGCAAATATTATTCAGATCCCTGTAGTGAAGCTGAAGGAAGTATAAACTTATTGTTTTTCAAGTTTATATTGTTTTGCACTTGTATTGTTAGTTGTCCAGATCATTAGGTTGAGATGAGCTGCCTTATAAATTTTCAAATGAAAGAAAGAAAAAAAGGAAGGAAGCATATTATATGGAATCAGATAAGAATTCTTCAGGAAACATTGTTATAAGTCAGCCATTACAAGTTTGTTCAGTGATGTTTATTCTTGTGGCTTTTCTGTTGATTTATGTGTAATTTATCCATATATCATAAGTACAAACATTTCTGTGTGTGAAATGGCTATGATGTCATGTAATCCATACTTGTAGGAGATATTGTCATTCAGTAAATGTGGAAAGTAGTTTATTTTCTTCTGGAAATCTTTTTATATCTGACTCATGATCATTACACAAATAGTTCTTTAGCATGGTTTTTAATACTCTGTTTAATATATCTAAATAAATTATTGATTTCAATAATTTCAATTATCAATAATATATTTATCTTCAGATTTCTTAGTAATATTGAGTAACAATTCGTAATAAAATATCTAGTATTTTAAGTTTTTCTTATTTGAAAACCCAACGTTTTCAAGTTAGGACTATCATTTTTTTGTTTAACGTATTATTTAGCAATGATACCTGAATTCCTTTTGAGTTCAACATAGCCTTTTCCAAACTGATGTGCCCAAGATAGCTAAGACATCAGCTAGCAGAATTCTTAGTGCCATTGCCATATGAGGTGAGACTTCTGGGAATTGATATCTGGATGTTGCTAGACTGCAGGAGACAGCTTTAGAAAATAGACAAGAAGATCCTCTGTAGTGTTTATTTCTTGTGTGATTTGGATTTATTATTGGATTGAGCATATATAACACCCCAGCTTGTAGTTTGTTTTGTACAGTATGAAATTACTGAAATATAGGTTTATTTATAAATTCATATTAAAAAACCCTCCCCAGATCTCCAAACAATATTGAGATTCCAGAGAACTCAATGCCATTATACCTCAAAGTCTGAGGGAAAAAAAAGGTTTCAGAGACTTTTTAAGGACTCTAGGGAGGAGGGAGGAGGAATACTGTTCTAGATGACAAACGCAATAGAGAAGGCACATTTCCTTGGTTCTGGGTTTCATTGTCTGATTTTTAATATACAAATTAGAAAAGAATATCACAAAGTTTATTTTATAGAACAAGCATCTCAAAGTTGCTGCATTATTTTATTACTGTGTTAAAAGCTACTAAATTTCCTAAATGTCCTTTAATCTTGGAATTCCAGAAATTGTATCCATCCTGTAAAGGGGTGTGTATAATGAAGAGCATAATGGTACATGACATGTGATATTCTTTTTACCCAGTTGATTTGATGTACAGATATTATTTAAAACTAAGTATTTTATAGTTTTTATTACATTCAATCAATGTGTTTTTCCTAGTATTTAGGAATGTAAAATAGGTCTCACATTTTCCCTACTCTGAATCTCTAATAAAATCAAAATAAATGGGTTAGTAGTTTGAAGCATATTTACAGGACTATGTTTCTCTGAAACTGAATCTACACATAAAACAGAATAAAACGATTTAGTGGTTTAAGGCTGTGATACCTCTTGTGAATAGGTCACTGCATGTAAGTGCATCTTCCTACAATCAGAAAATCAACATATATGCTAATATGGCCCAGTTGTTTGCACTTTGCTCCCTTAGTTTTATGGGTATAAGGATTTTTTAAGCATAGCATATGTTAATATTACCTGCCCGCAATTTAAAGCCAAGTAACAATTCAAAACAGGTGTAAGTACACGAATATACGGGATATAAAATAAGTTGGTATGGGAAATAGAATATAAATTCCTGTTTAAAGGATGTATTATTTTTAATGATTGAAAATTTAATGTCAATGCTGTAGTAGTTACTTCTCTTCAGAATACAGGAATTCTTTACAGAGAACAATTGCTAACTTCCTTTTTAGAAATCAGGTCAGTTTTGAATAACTGAACAATAATCTTATGAAATACACACCTTTATATAAAAATGGGGTGAACCAGTTGTCATCTGTCGGTAATTTAGTGCTACTGTACTAGTATAAACTGTTTTAATTTGCACTTTTGAGTCTAGAGAAGCTGGTAAGCTAATGTACTATGCATGCTAGGATGCGGCTTATTGCCTGTGGCCCAATTTATTTATTTTTTCCTGTGTTATCTTAGGTTGACTAAGTTAGGGGAGAAAATTGGAAGAGGACCATATGAACTTGTCTGGAGCTGCAGGCCTTGGAATGCTGAAGAGTAGATTGGTGGAAATGTCTAATGGTAGACTTGGACAGTACTGCACTGCTTGTTTATTTTGTAGAGAATTCTTCAGGAGCTTGATTAATTTATTTAATTCAACTATCATCAGATTGTTCATGTGATAGCTCTTTTAGCCCACACCAAAGGTGCCAATCCAATGAAATCCCTTTATATAAAAGCTGGTTTAAGTTAAAACACGCTGACACTCTAATGGGCATGTTCAGACCAGTAAGATTTTTTCTTGCGAGCCTATCACCTGAGTCAGGCTATCTCTTACCATCTGTATTCTCTAGGTAGTTTCTGTTGCAATTTAGAAGGTCCAGTTTCCACATGTTTTTCCATTTCTGCCTGTATATCAGCCTTGCAAGTAAGCATTTTAGAATTCAAAAAGTGCTGTCAAATCTAGTGTTTATGCTTCGATGAGTTATGGGGGAATTAAAAAAAAAAATAGGTAACTTTGTGCCTCAAATAAACCTAACAAAAGTTATTGCTAACCAGTCTATGTGCAAGCCAGTATTAAGGTTTTAATCAGAGCAGCGAGACACATATTCTAGTCCACCTTCAGCCATGAAAGCTCACTAGGTATCTTTGGGCCAACCACTTTTTCTCAGCGCACTTACTTCATGGTTGGGGAAATAGGAAGTGTAAATCTTTAAGTAAATAAGTATTATAAATGAATGACTTGAAAGAGTCTTACAGACTTGTAAGAAACATCATTGAGCTCTGCCATTCAAATTAATAATGTTCTCCATACTAAAAAAAATGGGATGATATCGGTATGAGATATTTTCATCTTTAGTTTCTACCTTGTGGAGCTCTATTGACCTCTAATAGGATAATTAACATGGACATTGATGATGCTTATAATTGAAGAAGACATCTTTGGGATGCCTTAATTTAAACCAGTGGTCGCCAGCTGATGGGCCGTAAACCACTGGTTGGCCATGAGAAAATTTTGGTGGCCCGCAGAGAAATGTCCCCACCAAAGCACTCCTCCAAAGCAATTAATCCAGGCTGTGCGGGAACACAAGGCGGTGCTGCCCACATGGTCCACCCACCCGCTGGCCCCCACCTTACCTTCAGTAGAACCACCCGCTGGCAAACTTACCTTCAGTAGAACCACGCAAGCTGGAACTGGAAGGTAAGACCAACAGCTGGGGAGGGAAATCTGCCCAAGGATGGCTTGCTGACATTGGTGGGAAAGTCACTCCCATATTCTAGAGCTGTAGTAGTCACAGGACTGGCCCTTTGGTCATCCCGAAGCAGCTTCTCCACCTGGGTGTACTGGCTGCTGTGGAGGAGCTGCTTCAAGATGACCAAAGAGCCAGTCCTGTGACTACAACAGCTCTGGAATATGGGACCGGCCCATGGTGGGGCTAGAAATCTCTGCCATAGGGGATGACACGTGCACAGCCCTCACCAGCCGGAATGAGGTAATGGTGCTGTTGCAGGGGGGGAGCGTGGCGCAAGTGGGCTGAAGTGATGGCGGATGGAAGTTGCAAGCTGCCGCAAATATACCATGGTGAAGGCAGAATGCTGATGCGACGCAAAAGCGAGTAGCATTTGTTCTCCAAGTTAGAGGAGCAACATTCCTCAGCTTTCAAACACGACCGGCAGCAGACGCCTGCACCCTGTGGCTTCCTTGCTGCCTTTGGAGCCAATTTCAAAGGCTGGAAGAGGATTTCTCCAAGGCAAGAGGGGGGCTCATTGGCCTCCAAATTGGTTCCCAGCCAGCCTGGGGCAGCATTCAAACAAGGAGAGTGAAGGAGGCTTATAATCAAAACATAGTGTTTCACTCCAAAACCTCCTTCCTAAAGTTAGCCCATTGTCTCTCTGTCAGGAGATCACAGGTTAAATCCCACCTCTAAAGATAAAGGGCACTCTCCCTCGCCTCCCTCCAACTTCTGTTATTACGCGGCCTGGGGAATCCGTGTGTCCTCAGGAGTAGGACAGCAGTCTTTTGAATTCAGTTCCCAGCTGTGCATCAGTATGGCTGGAAATTGGAGGCATTCAAACATTGCAGTCAGAGAGAAGACCAGGCTGGTACCCTGTACTAACAACACCATTCTGACATACTCATATGCTAGCACTTGATACCTTGTAAAACAATATTACAAACTATCACACACCTTTTGTTATGTCACATGAACATTGTTAGCTATAAGCTTTCACATTGACACCCTAACAGGAGAAATTTCATGCATATTATGACATGGGCTTTATTCAATAATATTTTTTTAAAAAAAACAAAATTGATCTTTGATATTCGGACATTGAAAGTCATCCATCCAAATTCATCCTTGATTTTATACAAAGATGCCAAACCTAGATTCCAGGGGACAAAACACGTCTAAGGTCCTGTGTTAAAATTCCTAGCAGGATAGCTCATCTCTTTTTCTCCTGGTGTTCAAACCTGTGGAAAACCACTGTCTCAGTCTTTTTGTGAGAAGCCTGGGCCCATGTGGGCAATCTCTCATCTTATCTTCATTTCATCATGCCTCCCTCAAAAGTCAATTATTGATGTGTGTCAACCCTGAGCCCCACTGACTTTTATGCTGTTATTCACATCACATCCTTTGAGTGAAAATAAATTTCATAGTAGAGAGACACTAACCTGTTATAATATACGTGTTATCCTGGATCAGGAATTGATAATATTTACAGACACCAATGTATTGCTAAAAGTACTTCAACAAATATTACAGACCAGTTGCAAGGCTGGCAAGTATTTGATTTTAGCATTCTTGCATGAATCATAAAGTCATAAAATCATAAAATCATAAATTAACAATTAATGTTTTCTAAAATTGTAATTTACTTTGGGGGATTCTATGATTACAATTAATTGATGTCATCTGGACTGCACCTCCATAGATGTTGGACTTTATTTTGAATGGACATATTTTAATTCTACATTCTCCACAGTTAAACCTCAAAAGGAACCAGATTCTTAGGAAATGGAAGAAATGAAATGCAATAAATGCACTGCAGTCTAGTGAAAAATCCAGAAGCACAGAAATACATATGCACTTAGTTTTTATTCTCCTTTTCTATTTTATTATGTTATGGTACCACCAGAGGTTGTGCATCTTATAGGACCAATTCTTAATACTGTTCATTCCTAATTAAACAGATTTTAATTAAAATGTCCCAACCCTGAGGTGTTAAAATAGAAGAGATGAAATGAGCAAGGAACCTGTTTACTTGATTTAATTGGTGCTTAAGAAAAAATGTAGTTGTGTATACTGGAACAAGTGAGCTAATGGCCAAGCTATATTCTAAATAGGGATATCTCCAATTGATCAAGAGATTCTTACAACTTGAAAAGGTTGCTGAACATGCATTTTGCAGAAGTGTTTTACTTGAGGCTGCTTGCTTATCACTAAAGTAGTCATTTCCTGCCCTCCTCAGGTGATCATACTATCACTCCACAGGTGATCATACTACTACTTTATAACTTGAGTTACTTCAAGGCCACATATTCTTTTGTGCTCATAAAACAAGGGTGTGACTTCGTAATGAAAGCAGGAAAGGAAATGTGAGAAGGAGGTAGTGTTTAACTTTAGGTGCTTCTAGATGAATCTTACGGAGCTTGTTCTGTTGCTTCTGACTTGGAAGCTCCCAACTAGATAGGTATGTTTGTACTTCTTAAATTTATTTTTCTGTTAAGCTATTGTGAAGATCCTGTTGTGTAGTACTGTGTATGTGAGATGTTGGCAAGATACCTTTTTCTTGTTAATGTTGGAATCCTATTTATTTTATTATATGTTGTCTGAAGTAGTACTGAAGAAAAATATCTACCTATAGATGGAAATAGTCCAATATGTTTTATTTCTGTATTGAGCATTAGAATAAATAAGGATATTCCAGGAAGGGAAAAGAACTTTTCTAACAGTTTGGGAGCTGATGGGAACTGGAAGATTCCTTCCATTTCACCAGTGACTGAAAATACGTAGATGTTGCCTATGTGACATGGAAAGGAACTATTGATTGACTGGTAGCATTTAATTATTTCATGATAAATGGTTGGAGGCAAAGAACCTTCTAGTAGGTATATAGATGGTTAATTTTTGAGAAATAGAACAATCAGTATTCTCTTAATTGAATATCAACCCCAATATCTACTTAGTTATTAGCAGAACGGGATAGAAGGGCATGTGTTCTCATGAATCAAATAGAAACCCTTTAGATGATCTTATATTTGACAGTTTAGTTTGAACGTATATTATAATATACAATGTCCATGCCAGGATTTTCCAGGGATTATTAGCCTTTTTTTAATGAATTATACCTTGGCTTTGTTAAATTTAAATATTCTTTCTCATTTCAGAATGTCAGGAAACTATATCACTCTGTTTCAGCAACTGTGAGGGACACAAAAATGTTATTTGGCCAAAAGTTGTTTACTCATAATAATTGGAAAGGAAGGGCATGCCCACCAACCTAATTTAGTTTGGTAGAAGGCTGTTTCAGAAAGTATTATAGAAATAACATTTTCCTGGCAGAGTACTTCACTGATATTAAGGTGTTTTCTCTGTCTCCTAAATAGCATGAAGATTTCTTGGAACTCATAGCTAATGCATCTCTTTTAAAGGTTTTTGGTTAGCGATGGTTGGTTATGTTTTCTTATGCCTCATTATTCTGTGCTCCAGAAAAATCATAACTTTGATCAGTGACTTTAATACTCAGTGTAAAGCTACTCAGCCTGTGGTTTGTGCATTGCATGGGGTCCATATAACTGAATGTTAACTTTAATATAACACAGGGGTTTTTAACCTTGGATCCACAGATACATTTCAGAGGGTCCACAAATTTGGATGAAGAAAAATTTTCTCTTCACGAATATCTTGGAAGAGACTCATGAGTTTCACCAGATTCTGTAAGGAACCCATGGCACTAAAATATTAAGCACATCTGATGTAACAGGAGATAATAAATACAAGTAGATTTATTAAATGTTTCTTTTGGCTCCATTTGCTTTTGGGAAAGTGACTACCTGATCATCAAGGGTCAGATGATTATATACCAGTCTTTTAGAGCAAATGATTGACTGCCTATTTTTAAGAAGCTTTAATATCACCACCTTTAAACCCTAAATAACTAAATATATATGTAACTATCTCTAGTAATTTTTAAGAATTTGTAAGTCCCGTTTAAGGAAGAATTAAAACTAATTTTTAATTGTTCAAACTTAGGCATTTGAAAAAAGTAGTTTGTTGAGTTATAGTCTTCAACATATTTTGGTATTATAATTCTTATAATTGTCATATACAATTTCAGCATGTCTGGAGGATCTTAATTGGGCAAGAATGTTGTATTGAGCTTTTTTTTATTTACAAATCACTTTTTCCCCTCTAAATTCCTCTTCTGGTCTTTGTTCATGGAAAGAACAACACAAATATTCATTGTGATGAAGCATCCACTATTCTTTGCTGAGTATCTTTTAGAGGTGTTTGATGTCTCTCGGTGTTTAGCAGATATCACAAGGAGTTCTGACAAAGCTGTTGCTTCTTTCTTTGAAGAAAGATGGGATTTTAAGAGTTTTGTGGACACTGAATCTTTTTACAGCAATGTTAATACAATTATAAAAATACTGTGATAAAATAAAAAGGAGGAAAGAAAAGGTGAGGGGGAGTAATTCTTACTCACATACAGTTAGTTTGGTCTTTTAAATGCCCCCCCCCCCAACCTTTTGGGCACCAGGAACCGGTTCTGTGGAGGGAGGATTTTTTAGACTCTATAAAGCAAGTGTTTGCCTTAAAATCTCAAATTTCTGAGTAGATTGATAAAGTTTCCTAAGTGCCACCTATTTCTTTGCTTTGATGGGCAAGTGTTGAAACTTGACACATTCCTGTACTATTAGACTTCCCTGGATGACTGAGAATCTTCATTGACCTACTTAAAATAGTTTCATTGGTCTTGTGGATTTGACAGGTATCTGTAGTGTCATGGATGAGTCAGACTTCCTCCATTACACACCTGTTCTTGCTACATTTCTGCTGTGATGTGGTATCTGATAAAGACTCATGCCTGTTTGTCTCTGGTTATGTAAACTCTGGGCAAGTTTGGATGGCAATTAATGTACTGCTGTATTAAGACTAAATTTGTCTGGCTACTTATAATTACAGGCACACAGTTACTGTACTGAAAATATAGGATGAAATCTTGAAAATTCTTGTTGCCAATTGCAAGATGGCTGAATTTTGGATTCATTGGACTCTTCCTTTCAACACCATAATCAGTTCAGTGTTTGAATAGTTTGGTTCCTGGGGTTCCTGCAGCTAGCTGAAGTCACAGTTTCACAAATTCTATAGAAAGTGTTCAGTGTGATAGTCAAAAGTACACACAACTAAAATCATCTTGATCTTCAATCCTTCTGACCTGTATATATACCATTAACTTTTAATTTCAAGGTTGGGGTACTCTTCTGCATATTTGGTCCACAAATTAACAGGATCAATAACAGAAATTAGAATAGGAATTCCAAAAGGAGTATCTGTCAGTCAGCAGTCTGTTACAGCAAATAGCTTTGGAATTCCCATGAGGTTGGAAAGTAGTAGTAAGAAAGACAAGATTTCTAGCATCTAGAATACTATAAGATAAAACTGGCAGAATGAATGGGAGATATATGCGCTCTCTCTCTCTCTCTCTCTCTCTCTCTCTCTCTCTCTCTCTCTCTCTCTCTCAGCAACATCTGAACAGCTACATGAATCATAAGATTTGAGAAGTATTTGGAGTAGCATCTGGACATATTGCTTAGTTTTAGTTCTAAAAAGGAAGCAGACTTTTACTTCACAACTTCAGCCAAAGTAAGGCATATAGCCTATTCTTAACAACCCCAGAATGTTCCTCCAACGGTATTCGAACTTTAAGGCAGATGAAGATACAAAATACAATTGGTGGAAGAGGGTGCAAGAAGAAAAAAAGCCCCTCCTGTTTGTAAGACATATGATTTCAGACCTGAAGTGATGTTCTACTCCTACATAATTTTGATTATCGAAATTTCTTTCAAAGACCATTAGGAATACTTATAAAAGCATGAATGCTGTGAAAAGAGTTGTGGCCCCTTCAGAAATGTATGCTTGTGAGAATGCCTTACAGTTCTTGGAAACCATGGATGTTGAAAAATCTCAAGTATCTTAAATGTATAGCAAAAATGTAAGGAAAGTTATATTTGTGAGAAAGCTTTTCTTAATGAAATGAGAGAGTTATATATATTAAAAGCAGAAAATTTGAGTAACGGGCTGCCTTATTTTTACAATAGCTTTTATCATCGATTGCTATAAATATAGTTCTGTTATCATCTGGTGGTTTTGCAAGCTTCCTTCCATTTAGGCTTCTGGTTCCAGGAGATTTGTATAAAAACAAAAGAGTATAGGTGGGCAGTCTAAAATAATTGTTGTGAATGATAGTATAGTTAAAAAATACACGACACAGTGCAAACCCATTTAAGCTTTACTTTTCATTAAGTTTCATTTTACTTTGTCAATTAATGTGGAACTAAATATTCCCTAAAATATTTTCTCTGGGGCTTTGGATTTGTCAACTGAAAATTATTTATTTTGTAAGTTGAAATTATTGGGGTTTTTTGTATTCTTTATTAAACACTTCTCCCAATGTATTAGATTTTTAACTCCAAGAATTTTCAATTGTCATGATATTTAAATAACATATTGAAAGCAATGCTGTTGGTTCAACAAGTGCTTGCAATAATTTCAGTTTTCCTATTTCTTTTTGTTACTAGCAACTTTTGTTATTTTAATTATTTTGAATGGATGCATTATTATGCTATAAAGTTAATATACAATTGTTAAATGTATAAGTGAGTTAATATGAAAACGATATAAAATGAGTTAATATGTAAATTAATTTCCAGCTCTCAAAATGTGTAAGCAATATAACTCCCAGGACTTCCAGTCAATAGTGCTTGTCATCTATTTAGAAGGTACTATATTAGGAACTGTAATAAATGCAGGAATGCTCCAGTAGAAGCAGTTCACAATATAAGTAGTCCTCAACTTACAAAAGTTCATTTAGTGACTGTTCAAAGTTACAACCCCACTAAAAAGGTGACTTACGACTGCACACTTACCGTTGCAACATCTCCATGATCATGTGATCAAAATCCAGCCATTTGGCAACTGACTCATATTTATGACAGTTGCAGTGTGCTGGGTCATGTGATCACCTTTTGCAACCTTTTGACAAGCAAAGTCAGTGGGAAAGCCAGATTTATATAATAATAACTCTGGCAAGAATAATTGTAAAACGGGGCAAAACTCACTTAACAAATGTCTTGCTTAACAGAAAACTTGGGCTTAATTGTGTTTATAAGTCAAGAACTACCTGTATATTTTAGTGCAATCTTTTGTTGCACCTGTCCTCTAATTGTCTTTTTCCTTCCAACGTTGCAGGTTTATAAGTGATCAAACATTCCTTTTACACTAAGCCAGGAGTGAGTGGAGCAAAGATGCCAATTCCACCACCCCCTCCACCTGGGCCTCCTCCTCCTCCAACTCTCAGCCAGGTAGTCCTTCTGCTTCTATGTATTGTTTTATCCCTGGTATAGATTAACCACAATAAATCTTTAGTTCTACTGATTATGTCAGGTTGTATATCTTCCAAATATGCAGACTTCTGGCTCCAGTTCCAGTCAATACGGCTTAGATTTTTGAGAATGGAAACTCATACATTTAGAGAGTGCTTCAGTTGTTGCTAAGGTGATAATAAAAAGGGAGTCCAAACCCTGAGAGTCAGGTCCTGTTTCTGTCCCATATACCTATGCTCGGGTAGCATAACTAGGAAAACCTATTCCTAAAATTTATATATGCTAAGTAAATAATGCCAAGTTACATAAAAGTGTAAGACAGTTTCATATACAGTGCATTCAGAAAGTATTTAGAAACCCCTCCACTTTTGTCAATTTTGTTACCCTGCAGCCTGATTCTACAGTTGTTGAAATTCATATTTTTTTTCTCATTAATCTACACCCAGTACCCCATAATGACAAAGTGAAAACAATTTTTAGAAATGTCTGTAAATTTATTAAAAAGAAAAAACTGAAATACCACATTGGGGTACAGTAATTATTTAGACCCTTTGCATCAAAGCTTGAAATTTAGCTCAGGTGACCCCTATTTCTCTTGATTGTTGCTGACATATTTCTACACCTTGATAGGAGTGCACCTGTAATAAATTGTTTGGACATGATTTGGAAAGGCACATTATAGAAGGCCTCACAGCTGACAATGCATACTGTAGCAGAGTTAAAACCATGAGGTCAAAGGAACTGCTTGTGGAGATAGGATTATTACCAGGAATAGATCTGGGAAAGGCTACAATAAAATTTCTGCTGCACTGAAGGTTCCTAAGAGAACAGTGGCCTCTATAATTCTCAAATGGAAGAAGTTTGGTACAACCAGGATTCTTCCAAGAGCTGGTCACCCAGTCAAACTGAGCAGTTGAGGGAAAGGGGCCTTAGTAAGAGAAGTGACCAAGATCTTGATGATCACTCTGAGCTCCAAATATCCTGTGTGGAGATGGGGCAGAATTCCAGAAGGACAACCATCAATGCAGCCCTCCACCGATCTCATCTTTAAGGCAGAGTGGCTAGACGAAAACCCCTCCTCAGTGCAAAACACATGAAAGCCCACTTGGAGTTTATAAAAAAAAAAGCACCTGAAGGATTCTCAGATTTTGAGAAATAAGATTTTCTGGCCTGTTGAAACCAAGATTGAACTGTTTGGCCTCAATTCTAAATGTTATCTCTGAAGGAAATCAGGCACCGCTCATCACCTGTCCAGTATCCCAACAGTGAAGCATGGGGATGGCAGTGACAGTGTTTTTCAGCAGCAGGGACCAGAAGACTGGACAGGATTGAGGAAAGTTGAACGCAGCAGAGTCCAGGGACATCCTCAATGAACACCTGTTCCACAGCGCTCACGATCTCAGGTTGGGCCGAAGGTTCACTTTCCAACAGACAATGATCCTAAGCACACAGCCAAGTTAACACAGGAGTAGTTTAGGGACAACTTTGTGAATGTCCTTAAAATGGCCCGGCCAGAGCCCTGACTTGAACTCTATTGAAGATCTCTGAAGGGGCCTGAAAATGGCTGTCCACCAATTGTTGCCATTCAACCTGACGGAGCTTGAGGGGATTTGCAAGGAAGAATGGCAGAAAATCCCCAAGTCCACGTATGCAAAGCTTGTTGCATCATATCCCCAAAGTCTTGAGATTGTAATTGCTGTCAAAGGTGCTTCAAGAAAGTACTGAGTCAGGGGGTTGAATACTTATGCCAAAAATGGCTATTCAGTTTTTTCTTTTTAATAAATTTACAGACATTTCTACAATTATTTCATTTTAACAGTATGGAGTATTGAGTGTAGATTAATGAGAAAAAATAAATAAATTTCATCAACTGTAGAATCAGGCTGCAGCATAACAAAATTGACAAAAATGAAGGGGGTCTGAATACTTTTTGAACCACTGTATGTATGAAGACCACAGATTATGTACCTTTTGTATTGATTCTTTAGAATGCAGATCATTACTGCTCTAGTTCACATGTTATAAAGAAGTAGGGCTGAAGGGATCCTGAATATATTAGGTGTTCATAGATTGACCACCAAGACTGATTTGATTGCAATTCTATAGATAAATGGACCAAAGAATGGAATATTTATTGTAGGTTGATGGATAAAAATAATGGAAACAGTAGAGTTGCAGATGAGGTGAAAGTGGTTCTTTGAAAGTATTTTCTAAACCACAATAAGAAATTTTTAGCTGTAGAAGTACAAGCCTTCTGGCTATAGAATTATGCAGAAATTCATTAAATGCAGCCTTTTTTTTAGTGGTGTGAGTGAACGATTTTTGTAATCTTCAGGCTGCTAAGGGATAAGAAATCTTTTTTTCCCATTTTTTTTGGTGCAATATTTCCTTTTAGGCAAACACAGAAGCACCAAAATTGAGCAGAGATGAGCAGCGAGGGAGAAATGCTCTGCTACAAGACATTTGTAAAGGGGCCCAATTGAAAAAAGTGACTCAAGTTAATGATCGCAGTGCGCCTATCCTTGAAAGTAAGTAGGTGAATGAAGCAACTGTTAGAAAAATTTTATTGTCAAATTAAAGGAAAGGTGTTGCATTCTCCCCAATCATCCCTTTCTTTTGGGAATAATCTGTAGCTCTTTAGACATACAAGATGGGTTCATTTCTATTCGTGCTTTGCATGTTCTATGAAATTAGAATTTGTTCAAAAAATTACCATTAGAGAGAGTATCATTCCCATAATGTGTGAATCAGATCAGCAATGCAAATAGAATGTGGGAATTAATGTTTAAAATAATTGAATTCCAGGCACTTGAGAGCATCATCCAGAAATTAAATAAAGGTAATTAGGTAAGGACTGTTGCCAGTAAAATTATCCTTGGATTAGCCTATGAGATGGATTGTTCTTAGTTCAGTAAATAATTATTTAAGCCACTAAAATACAATCGCATCTTACTTCTGACCACAATTTGCTTTGTTTTCTTCTGGTTAGTTCTTATTACATAGTGTCCAAATTGTTTCTGCTTTTATTGTATGCTTATCTTGATTGTTTCGAATGTAATTGTTCTAGTTTAGGAAGGAGGGAGGAAAATAGTTTGTGGAGTTTGAATTGTTATAGTTTAACCATTGGAATTTCTACTCAGCACCACTGTGTTTCTTCTAGCTGTTGTATATACTAAAAGTTATTTTAGACTTTCCAAAGGGAACTTTTGATGCTGGGCAAACTAAGTCCATCTCTGCACAATAATAAAGACTGTAAACTGCCTGAAGTCTTTAGATTAATATTAAAATATAAAGTCCCAGCATTTACACATTAATAGTAAACAATGGAAATAAATGTTTCTGAATTTTGCATTTTAAATTGAAACATAAGGAAAACATCTTTTTAAAGAATTATGGGGGAAAGAAAATATATTAAACTTTGGACATTTAAATAGCGATCTCAAATACATTAGTTGCATAGTGGCCTAGCAGTTATGGGTTTGCTTACAATACCTGCAATTAATACACTTTTTTGTGTTACACAGTTTGACAAGTTAAATAATATGGAAGCCTTTTATTCCAGAATCCAAGAGTGGCAGCAGCTATAATTCTACTACATCTCCCCTTCCAACAAAGGTGGGCCTTTTCCAAGGTGGTATCCCCAAACTACGACCCATGGGAGGAAAGGAGGGTTCAGGTGATATTTTTAAAAATACCTTTTCAGCAGTTTTGAAACATAATTTGATCTCCCTTGCTCTGCCCTATCTGTGTCTTATATTTGAATCTATTCTTTTTGCTTTCTTTCTACTGGACATAATAAAGTTTAGGAATTTAAAATCTGTTAATCATCTGCAATTAGGAACTCAAATTTATTGCTAGGTATAATCTCTTTTCAAACATATCTGTATATTTTATCAAATTGAACGGTCATTTTTACCTATGAGCTTTACCCGTTTAAGAAATAAAGTAAATTTTTCACAGCAGAGCTATCTGTGTACGCTTTTATATATTATTTTTTTTCCAGACAACTCCTCTGGGAAGGTACTACATCAGGGTCCTGGGGGTAGATCAGCTGCACCCCGGCCTCCTGTGTGTGCTACCAGCACCCGACCCCAAGATGACACTGAAAATAGCCGAGCTTCTCCTCCAGAGCTTCCACGCATGCAGAGACCTTCATTGCCAGATCTTTCACGGCCAAACAGTGCCAGTGGCACTGGTATGAAGCACAGCTCTTCAGCCCCCCCACCGCCACCTCCTGGACGGCGAGCCAATGCTCCACTTGCTCCACATTCTATGCATAATAGCAAAGCACCTTCCTACAACCGTGAGAAGCCATTGCCACCAACTCCAGGTCAAAGGCTTCCGGGAAATCGTGATGGACCTCCAGCTCCTCCTCCCATCAAGCCACCCCCATCCCCAGTAAATATCCGGTCAGGTCCAAGCAGTCAGAGCCAATCCTTGGTACCCCCTCCCCCACCTTACCGACAGCCTCCTGGTGTCCCTAATGGCCCTGCCAGCCCTATTAATGAATCTGCTCCTGAGCTTCCCCAGAGACATAATTCCTTACATAGAAAGGCACCTGGTCCAGGGAGGGGTATGGCACCTCCCCCTCCTCCTTCAGCATCTCCTTCCTTACAAAATAGTCGGCCCCCACCTCCTGCCCGTGATCCACCAAGCCGAGGTGCAGGTAAGAAATTTTTAGAGCCCTGTTCAATATAAAAGTAGGTTGTGGAATTGATAAGAGTCAACATTTACTGTCTGAAAACAGAAGTGTAAGCAATCAAAAATGTTTCAAAGCTACTGTATATCTTCTAAGTTGGTTATATAGAGATAGATTTACAAAATATGCTAATTGCCCTGGTTTCATAGACATGTCCATTTGCAAAGAAGTTCCCTATAGCAGAATAATAATGTTTATGGTATGGAATAAGGATTATAACCATAAAATATCTGCAAATGACTTTGGACATTTAAATATATATAAAATTTAATGGCACATTTAGGAATTTGGATTCTAGCTCATCTCAAAAAAAATTATTTGATATGAAAAAAATCCTATTTGTAGTGCTAAAATTTGATGGCGTCAGTGTGGGCCATGAGTTAGGAAATTCTTTGTCCAACCACAAAGGATGAATAGAATAGAATAGAATAGAATAGAACAGAACAGAACAGAACAGAACAGAACTGAACTGAACTGAACTGAACTGAACTGAACTGAACTGAACTGAACTGAACTGAACTGAATTCTTTATTGGCCAAGTGTGATTGGACACACAAGGAATTTGTCTTGGTGCATATGCTCTCAGTGTACATAAAAGAAAAGATACATTCGTCAAGAGTCAATCATAAGGTACAACGCTTAATAACACCCATATGATACAATAAGCAATCAAATCATATTAGGGAACAGTCAATAAAAATTGTTACGGTCAATCAGTCACAAGTGGGAGGGGATGGGTGATAAGGAGTGATGAGAAGATTAACAGTAATAGTAATGCAGACTTAGTAAACAGTTTGACAGTGTTGAGGGAATTATTTGCTTAGCAGAGTGATGGCGTTCGGGGGAAAACGTCCTTGTGTCTAGTTTTTCTGGTGTGCACTACTCTAAAGCATAATTTTGAGGGTGGGAGTTGAAACAGTTTACGTCTAGAATGTGAGGGGACTGTAAGATAAGATAGATGATAGGTAGATAGTTTACTTTACTTTATTGTCATTGTACCTTGTACAATGAAATCAAACATCATCTTCAGTACACATCATGACCATGTCCATGAAAATAAACCCAAACACACATCCTTCACCCTCTACACATTGAACCGAAAAACCCCGACACCACACCAACATTGCATTATACAGCAAAATTCAAAAGAGCTACTGCCTTGGGATAGAAGCTGTTTTTCAGCCTATTTGTCCTTGTTTTTATTATTATGTACCATCTGCCAGATGGTAATAGTTCAAAAAAAGGGTTCCCAGGATGAGATGGATCTTTGAGAATGTTTTGAACTTTCTTAAGGCAGCGGGAGCTATAAAGCTCTTCCAAAGAGGGGAGAAGGCAACCAATGACGTTCTGGACAATGATGTTAACCCTCTGGGGTGCTTGCTTTCCTATCTGCCACTGTACAATTGGCAAACCATACAGAGGTGCAGTATGTTAAAATGCTCCCTATGGTGCAGTGGTAGAAGGTCACCAGCAATTTTTTCATTCAGTTGTTGCTTTCTAAGAAGTCTCAGGTAGTATAATCTCTGTTGGGCCCTTTTGACCAGTGCTGCAATGAGGGCACCCCAGATCAGGTCCACTTTTTATGGTAACACCTAGAAACTTAAAACTGGCCACTTGCTCCACTCGGTCTCCGTTGATAAGCAAGGGCTGGAGGTCTGATCTGTTCCTTCTATAGTCCACGATAAACTCCTTGGTCTTATTGGTGTTGAGGACCAAGTTATTGTCTCCACACCATGAAAGCAACCGGTCCACCTCATCTCGGTAGGCAGACTCATCCCCCCCAGAGATGAGTCCCACCACCACATATATAGGTAGGCAGGTAGGTAGGTAGGTAGGTAGATTGATAGATAGTAATTTCATAAGTTCTTATTTGATACTTTAACTGGAAAATATAAATGATTGAGTATAGGGTTTATCCCTGAAGGATGCTGCTTTCCTTACACTTCAGGAAGGTAAGAGGGCAGTTTTTTCACCAAGTCTCTTTGAACTAGGATTGGATATTTCATGTTGTGGGTATAGTGTTTATTGCAAGTCTCCCAAAATAGGGAATCTAATATGAGGCAGGTCATCAGTCTAATTACTTTAAAACAGAAACAACTTTTAATTTTGAAAAAGCTTAGATCCAGCAGGAGTATTAGGAGTATTACTGAAATATTCCCAAAGTTATGTGACTAGTTTAGAAACAATCTGAGCCATTTAGTGTCAGACATTGGATGTTTCTTGACATGGTGCAAATTTTAGTTTAAAATAGAATGGTTCATGTGATTAACTAGTTTTGTGTCCTAATCATGCTTCATTCCTGAAATGAGAGATTTCAGAAATGTGCAGTTGAAAATGTTTTAGAAATAAATTACATAAATGTTTGGTGATTGTAAAGGGTAATCAGCAGATTCCAGGATGTTTGGTTGATATATTCATACTTTGCATTTCTCTTATTTATTTCTAAAAATGCTATATCTCCTACTCATAGCACTCACCAAATCTGTAAACTTATTGTCTCAGGATTAAAATGTATGACTTGCCCCAGTATTGTGGATGCAAACTTCTATAGCATATACAGAGCAAGGCAGAGCTTTTTAATGATGTGCAGGGTGAATGATGTAAAATATAAATGGAAAATGAATTGCTAGTTTAGTTTGGCTACCAAAAGTGTATTTTCAGAATTGGGCTATATCTATTATATTTAGGTACAGTAGTTTGTGTATCTCATTAAGCCATGATGTGGCTTGTTCAATTTTAGTGGTAAACTCAATTAGTGTTTATGAACCACAGAGTATATCTTAAGTGTTTGTATCTGCCTTTGGTAGCTTACTCAATAAATATGGCTAAAATAACTATAATTTTGCAGTTTAGTCCATGTCTATGCTGACCTGGAGAATTTCTATTTAGCTCCTCCTCCACCACCACCCCTGATACGAAATGGTGGAAGAGATGCACCTCCACCACCTCCACCCTACAGAATACATGGGTCTTCAGATCCCATGAACCGTGGAAAACCACCCCCTCCTCCTACCAGAACACCAGTTGGACCACCCCCTCCTCCCCCACCAATGAGAAATGGACATCGGGACTCTATCTCTACCGTGAGATCTTATTTGGGTGAGTAAAAAGATTTATTTATCAGGCTTACTGCTGCCTTGATAGGTTTCCTTGATAATGAATAGGGAAATATTCAAGATTCTAGACTATCAGAAAGGGAATAGCTGTTACTAATCTTTTTTGTTTAATTCTGAAGACTATAAAAATATTTAGATTAGTCAGGAATTTTTTTTCTTTAGTAGTGGTAAAATCAAATTCTGCTCAATGTAAGAAGCCATCTATAAAATGTAATATTTTTGCCTTAAATATTTGTATCAAATTATATATATTTGATACTTGAAATTAATCTGTTAGTTCAGTGAACCTGCAGAATACAAAAGTTAATCATATTGTACCTGCAAGAAATATAAAGTGGTTTTAAAAAGTTGAGTATCTGTAATCTAATATTGTGTGGGATACATATACAACCAGTTCATTTTATATATTTTATGTTGGTTTTGATATTCTGATCAAAAGCTGTCTGGAAACGCAATGAGCGTGATGCATATTTTATGAACTTTCTAATTACTGATTTACATTTCCAAGTTTCAGTAGTTTCTTTACTTTAGGTGCCAGATGACATCTTGCTGAATTGTGGCCCAAATCTTCTATCTATGAGGTCTAATTATCTTATGATATTTAGTTGTCCATTTTCACCTTGCACAAAATTCTCACAAAACCTTAATGATAAAAGCAGCAGGACCAGGCAGGAGTGACCTTCAGTTTTATCTACCAAAACCCACCATTTTTTTTGTTTTTTAATCTTCTGCAGATGACTTTGAATCCAAATACTCTTTTCATCCAGTTGAAGATTTCCCAGCTCCAGAAGAATTCAAATATTTCCAGAGAATTTATCCCAGCAAAACTAATAGAGGTAAGTACTAAACTGTGAAATAGTACATCACAACATTGCACTCAGAGTTTGCAAAATGGCAGGCTTAATAGGCGATTTAAGGACAATCCATGGGGCAAAAATGCCACCAACAGTATGAGTCAAATTGTATTCATCAGTAATTTACTTATACAGATAGTCCACTCATTCAGTGGCTAGTTGAAGTTAGGATGGCATTGAATGAGGTTCTTGTATTTCTGGCTGCTGCAGCCTTCCACTATCACACTTTCACCATTTTTGACCTTCACTGCTGTCTTTTAAGCAAAATCATGGGAAACTCTCAAAAGGTCACAAATGGTGATCATGTGGGAGTTGCTTAACAATGCCAATTGGGAACTGCTGGAATAGACATCACAAGTTGGCACAGTCAGGTGACATTGCCCCTTATGGCCATGTCACTTAGTGATGCAATTCCCACTCCCAATTCTTATTGGTGATTGTTCCTTGATTGTTCCAAATTATGCCAATTGTGCAGCCTTATATATGTTACACCCTTAGTTCTCGAAGTGCAGTGGCATCACAGTAAACTCATGAGAATGCAATGGAATTTTTAAAATTTTTGAGAGAAGTATAACTATTCAGTATTTCTTTTAACCTAGAGATACCATAAAAGAATAATTGAGAAAGTAAGTTTAGAAATTACAGAACTGTCTTTTCACAAAAGAAGAAAGAAAGATATTAAAAAACCTAGATGGATACAGAGGTATCTAAAGCAGTTAGGCAATAAGAATGACAAAGGATCTCATGTTTTTACATAATGAAAAATTTGTAGGAAGATATGTTAACTAAGGCAGGTATTTAATTTTTTTTTAAAATGACAATAAATACTTTGGTAACATATATAGACATATATATATATATATATATATATACACACATACACACACACACACACACACACACATATATACACACACACACACACACACATACATACATACATACACACACACATACATATACACACACACACATACACAGAGAGAGAGAAAAGCTTTAATAGGATGATAACATCCATGTAAAAACTTTGTGGTCTTTTTTATTTGGGGGTCATGGTTCCTGTAGAAGGAAGCAACTGGATGCATAATACCCATGTATTAACAACCTGTCTTATCTTTTCAGCTACTCGTGGGGCCCCTCCTCTGCCTCCTGTCCCTAGGTGAAAAACAGCAAATGAGCAATTTTGCTTAGCACCAAAACAAATAAGACTTGTTCTTAAATTCTCTCCCCGCCTCCAAACAAGCATTCCTCAGAAATCTGCATGAAAAATACATTCCTGCTTTTTTTAATTGCAAGAACCTGGGCGAACTATCATTACTCAACATTGTCTATGCATTTCATTCCCTGATATAAAAAGGCATCTATGGGCATAGCCAGGTGAGAATACTCCTGCAGATCAATACTAATTTCCTACCTTTCCTGCTATCTTTGCCATGAAGGGAGGGAAACCCTCAGTTCATAAACACTACAGTTCAAGAACAAGGGAAGAGTGAATGTTTCCCAGGAAAGAAAACCAACAGAACAACAAAACTGTGGGCCAAATTGAAACAGTTATTTAAAGATGCTTGCTTATCATAAGGAAGAAAATGGCCACAAATTGTATAAATTAGGGAACATTCATTTTTTTAAAGGATTGTGTTATGAAAAGAATTGAAATGGCTGCTTCATTTTTCATTGCAGGCACTACATACTCAATTATTAAACTTTGTAACTTAAAGCAGGAAGAGAAAGATTAACTAAATGGCATGTCTTAAAAGACGGTTTAAAAAATTGACAAAGCTGCATTAGAATAGCAGTATCTGTAGAAGTGCACCAACAAAAGGCAAGTATAGCAGTTACCGTGCTATGTTTTGGCAGAGTTCTTGTCCTGCAGATCTGGACCCATAATCTTTGATTGTCAGTTTCTCCAAAAGATAGCTGGCATCTAAAATGAAGCTTCTCAAAATGGGATTCTACAGAATAAAAAATATTGTAGAGATGAACAGATTGTAAAGTCTAATAGCCATCACTGATACCTGTGTTGTATTAAAAAAAAAGGCATGACTGATATTGAGGAAGTAGTATCCCCTGAAAGTAAAAAGAACAATGTCCTGACAAGCACTGCGGATGAAAAACTTGTTTATAGGCAAACTAGTGGATTAATGTCGCAATACAATGTTGGCCATAGATAATACACTGAAGATGCTACACCAGTATAGAACAAAATATATATTATGTTCCAACTTATTTCTAATGCTTGAATGTCCTATGTCTTCAGAAGATCCTTGCTCTCCTTAACAGAAATGCCCAGCTTCATTGTCTTATGCTATGAATATCTTTCAGACATAATCAGTCTTGAAAATGTAACCATCTATTGGTGAGGGATGGCAAAAGAGTGAGAAGTATTCTATTTTTTTGCTGAGAAGTGGATGGGCCCTGGCTACCATATCCCAAGAAGAGTGTCACTGACTGACTGAAGGTCCCATTGGCATACATTCCAGTCTAGTAATGAGGAACATACCTTTGATGGCAGACTTCCAGTTACAGTTTTTAAACGATACTTTGTTTAAATGATATTTTGTTCTAGCTCAAAGCTGATCTTTAGTGGTTAGCACCTACTTCAATGAAACAACTTTGAAAGCGACAGAAACTGATGAAATCCTTCATATTTTATTTTTGCTGGTTGTACACAATTGACATTTTTTTCTGTAGTTCTTGCACAGACATTTTTATAAGGTGGACGGGTGTCAGTTATATTTGTGACTTTTAGGATGCTTGTTAAGTCTTTTGCAACGGTGCCACTAATTCTAGCTAGGTCTCTTAGTGGTGTCATAAGAAATTTAATAGTGCTGGCCTTGTCTCTGAGATCAAAGAAGGTATTTACATTTGGTGTTTTCCAGTATCAGAAAAAGGCCAAGTATGGATTGAATATCTGCTTCTCAACACAGTAGTTTATACTGCTGAAGAGTCCCCTATGGGGATCCATCTCTCCTTTTCCCTCTCTCCATATAAATCTGTTGGAAAGCAAATTCCAACAGTAGAATTGCCCAATTCTGGACTAGACACCACTAAGCAGACTCTGAAGCAGAAGCAAACTTTTCCTCTCATTTTATCTCATGCTCTGCAGGTGGTTGTAACATCAAGCCTAGATTGCTTGTTGGTGTTTTGCCTTATACAGTAGTTCTGTTATGTGATTGGTACAAGATTTATTATAACTATTGTGTGTATTTACTCTTAAAAATGTGGCATTGGAAAATTTGTGTTATAATGATAAATATTGATCTACTTTTTATGTTGTAAAAAGTTTGTAGGCTTGCTAGCCATATACTACAAAAATTCCTTTACCACCTACTTTTTTTTTATGATGATGGAAATTTGTCTGCTTTTAAGTTAATGACTGGGCAGCCTCTCATGTTGAGGGACTAATGCTTGGTCAGAGGAATTTTTTTTTCTTCTGGAAGAAAATTAAATCTTATCCAGCATAACTTGCTGGGAAGAAAAGTTAAATGCACTGTGCATTTTGGGAAAGGGTTTTTTTTTTAATTATTATTATGTTCTGTATAATGTCAGCTTCCAATAAGTATATCTTTGGGAAGCACTGTGAAGCTTGAAATGGCAGTCAAATGGAAACTGAATACAAGAAGCATAGGGTCATATTTGCATGTTCTTGTCCAAAGAATTTGCACGTTCTTGTTACCTCTTGCCCATAACTCTTCCTGAGCCAAGCTATTTGGTGGTTTAATTATGTGAGTGGGCAAGATGTATTTGCGTTTCCTTGCTAAAACAAGAGTTTGTACAAGGTGATTTTAAACGCATTTTCATACGCATTCTGAAAACATCCAGAGAAACCATATATTTGCAGTTAGCATTATCAAGGTAAAATCTTAATTATCTTATAAATCAATTTCACCAGTCTAGTGCCCCCCCAAATCTGTGATGCCTGCAACATCCAATAATACTAGCCAACGTTAATGTTAGTTAAAAGTTAGTTAAAATTGATGGCAATTGTAGTCTGTCATCTGTGAGATCCATCTTAGGGAAGACTGCCTTAGATCAACTTTGAACTTATTTGCTCAGAAAATCTTCTATTAGTACCTGAAAAACTATATTTGTAGCCTGAGTCTTCATCCCAGTATTCTTTCTTACCTGCTATTGTTTCAGTGCAACTTAAAGTAGAATATTAGTATATATTTTACTCTTTTCCTACCTCTGTTTTTAAGGATGGTACAGGACAAAGTATATTCTTTTATTCTTCACAGTGTATCAGACCTTTTCTCAAAGTCTGAAATGATCAAAATATCAATTCTGTAATATCTAGTTTCTTTAGCTGACCCAAGAATTTTTAAAAGTTTTATCTATCTGATTTCTTGCAGCAATTCTACAGTTTTATATTGTATATCAACAAATACGCCCACACAGTGAAGATTCAAAAATCTTTATATGTACAAGAGATACATAGTAAAGGCTGTAAAGGCTAATCACATCTACCAGTGAAGGCTAATCACATCTACCAGTACAAAAACAGGAACCATTGCAAAGAACTATGTGTCATGCTATCCTGTAACTGGTAACTTAAGTTTCAGATGCTGTGAACATAAGTTTTAAGAATTTGGGGTTTTCTCCTATTTTTGATGGTTTAGGAGAAGGCTTTTGTAGCTTTTTAACACTCCCCATAATTAGATTTTACGCAGCCCTTCTCCATGTTGAAATATATAAATCCTTCTCTGCAACTGTGCAAATATGCCAAGGAAAAGGCTTTTATAAGGGGTGTAATTTTTATGTTTAACAGCAAATGCTTCAAACTTCATTCATGGTGCCTTATCCTTAAATGGCTCCCAATGGAGTTTTGTGTCTGTGCGCACACACAAAATTGGATATTGTAAGCTTCATGCACACTCTGTCTTCTCTCACTATCTTTGCTCAGCAGTTCCATTTCTATTTACTGCAGAAACACTACTGAGTAATTCCTGTAGTTCCAAGAACCAGAATTTGGGTCTATTGCACTGCTGCTTTTGATTTAGATCTGACCTTTGCTTTTCACAGAAGACCTTTGGGAGTTTTTTTCTTTGCACGCATTTCAAGTAAATTTCTTTAGGATGTTGGCAGTGAAATAATTATTGAGTCCATTTTAAGGGCACATGTGGACTTGGTTTTTTTAAATTCTTATTGGAACTTGCATGTAATATTCTTTCATAATTTTATTGCCCTGATTAAATAATTGAGAATTCTCTTGATGTGGCATTAGGAGGAGTTTCATTTTTAAATCATTTTGATAATTTTCACTTTGAACAGTCAAATACTTCATGTTCACCTAAATTTCAAATACGGTTGACATATGATAAGCATACTGTAGATCAGTGTTTCTCAACCTTGGCAAAGATATGTGGATTTCAACTCTTAGAATGCTGGCCAGCTGGCTGGGAATTGGAATCCACATATCTTCAGATTGCCCAAAATTGAGATAATTTTCCTACATTTTTTAAAAATATAAACAATCCTTTTTAAAAATTGCTCTTTCTTTGCGGGATCTTTCAAGAACTATTGCTTCTCAGTTTTCTTTTTCATTTGCAGGGGACAATAATTACTGTATCAATCAACAGGAGGGATGGCTATACAATTTCCTCACAAAGGTAGAAGTCATTGCTCATTCAGGAGAATGCATAATGCTCCCAGTACAATACAATTACATAGCTCTGAATGGGAAGATCATTCCCCCTTCCTCATCAATATGTACCGTTAATCAGCATCTTAGTTTTAACATGCAGTTCAACAATATTCCCTACAGTTGAGATGAGAATAGCCTGTGAAGATAGCATATGTTGAAAGGCTGGTTTCAGGGGAGGAGAAAAGTATATTACTTTTATTCCCTAGTGGCTATGTTTGATAACGCCTCCTCTTTTAATATTTCACTACTTCACAAGACACTGTATCTGAACCACAGGAAGTGGTGCTGTCTTTTATTAAAATTGTAGCTGCATTGACTGATGCAGAAGTGAGTCTGTGTCCATGATCTAATAAATTAATCAAATGCAAATACTGTTTCTGAAATTTGTTCTTTTTAAGCACATACCACATTGAATATGTCAAATATTTTTTATTTATATTTCATTATATTGGCTCAGTGCTATTTGAGATTTCACAAGAAATTCCACAACCTGTCTTTGGAAACTTTTGAGGAAACAAAGAGCAAACTAAGAATTCTTTGCATCGAGCAATTTCTAATGTAACCTATTCTACAGTACAATTTGTTATATTTTATTTTCATTTATTTTTCTTATTGTATTGTCAAATGCAGGTAGGCCATAGGACTGCTCTTTGAAGAAAAAAATGGTTGTAGGAAAGGAAGTGATAACTTCCTTTATTGTATGGATAGCCCTCAATTAACTACTGCTTGGTTCAGTGACCATTCTAATTTATAATGGTGCTGAATCTCTCTCTCTCACCAATTTAGTTCAGATGCTTTGACTACGGCTGCCATAAATTAGCCAGTTTGCTCGCATATTATACGGAAATCGTAGTTCTAAACATCTAGGGAGCAATATCTCTGCTCTGCTACAACTTCCATTTTTTACTTATAAGTGGAAACATTCAATAATTTTCGCAGCCTTCCAGACGTTTGCACTGCAATTTACAGGATTCACAACCCGCAAAAATTTAGCTCCCGTGGCTTGTACGAGCGTTTTCCTTCCCGCTAGAAGAAAAAAAAACCCGCTAAGCGCGCTCTTTTTAGACTGCTTATCAGCTGCTTCCCTTTTATTTTGCAGCAAGGTTAGATGGGAATTGTAGTTCTGTTTGCTAAGTGGCAGTTTTGCATTCAGTAAAAGGATGCGTACTTCTGCTGTCTTAACTGGGAATCCTTCCTGTCCTATTATTACTTTAATCTGAAAGGAGGGGAGACAAGTTGAGTAGCGGGGAGCGGCGTAGAAGGGGCAGGGCCAATGGAAATTGCGTTCGGCGCGAAGAGTGGCGATTGGTTGGCAGGGAGCGACACCGTTCGGACTTACCAATCGGCAGGACCGAACGCCTAGAGCGCGCGCGGAGAAATTCTACCAGTCAGTCCCGGGGAGAAAAGAGGTGAGTGAGCGACGAGTGAGTCCCGCTGTCCTAACTCGACAAGCTTTTCCAAAGGATTCGGTTATGATGGGTGCTGGGTCTCGGGCTTAGTCGGGAAAAGGGCGGTATATGGAGATTGACGAGGGGAAATTTCTGTGTGCGGGAAAGAATCAGCTTTCCGTCGCAGGATTTGAAACCTGAACATGCTGGCCGCCTCTCCCCGTCCGATGTACGGGCCGGGGGTGGGGGGCGGGAGACGTTAATTAAGTTAGAAAAGATGGAAGTTGGGGTAGAAAGGGGAGGGCATAGGTTGGAAAAGGCCGCGCTGAGGAACACCCGCCATTGAAGCCGATAAACGCATGGCAGGTCTGCGCTTCCGTTCCGTCTAAGTGGCAGTGATTCGGGGAGGGCGATCGTGTGTGTGTGTATGTATGTATATAAAAATAGGAAGCATAGGCTGGTTGCCCTCATACAACCCCCTCCATGAAAAATTAAGCCAGACTTACTTAGCTTAATGTCCTCAGGGCACGTTGTTGCAACATCCGAGGCAAAGGCCATGTTGGCTATAGAAAGGAAGAAGTGGGGTTGTAATCCCGAGAGCACGAATTTTAAAACTCAACAGCCAAGGCTGTCTGGATTTACTGTAAAATACTAAAATAATACAGTTTGAATAAAATATAGGCATAACGTGGGAAAATAAAAAGGTTTTCATCTTCATACAAAAAATGATGCCAATTGAACTATTTGTAGTGTATTAGAGATTTCTAGAGAACATTTTGCTTAGTTTGAATACTTTTTTTCCTCCTCTGTTTCGTTCTAGTACATCCATTATGCCTAGTACGAGGTCTCAGTCCCAGATCCAGAAGACTATAAACTTTCCAAAGCGAAAATCAGTCAGGACACTTCAGAAATCATTAGAGAAAAAGAAGGGTTCCCATCTAGATTCAGCAACATTGTCAGTCTCTTTGGCATCTTCTCCAAAGCAGGTCTTGCCTCTCAGTCCCCGCAAACGCCTAGGTAAGCTGCCTTTCCTTATACCTCCCAAAATATCCTAGCATAATATTGAATATCAGCATGTATAGATCATTTTCTTTAAAATAAAAGTAATAGAAAGGGTTGACAAAGTACAGGTAGTCCTCAATTTACAACAATTCATTTAGAGACTGGCGGTGAAAAAAGTAACTATATATAACCATTTTTCACACTTACGACTGTTGCAACATCCCTACGGTCACGTGATTTATGTTTGGATGCTTGACAGCTGGTTCATATTTATGATGATTACAGTGCCGCAGGGTCATGTGATCCACTTTTGCAATCTTCTGACAAGCAAATTCAATGGGGAAACCAAATTCACTTAATAACGATGTTACTAACTTAATAGTTGCAGTGATTCACTTAACAAATGTGACAAGAAAAGTCATAAAATGGGACAAAGTTAACAAATTTCTCACTTAGCAGCATAATTTCTGAGCTCAATTGTGTTTGTAAATCGAGGACTACCTATAATTGCTTATAAATAGAAAATTTCCAAAATATACGAACCCAAAATACCCATGGTTGACTATTAAAAAAAATACTATGATTTGGTCAAGTTGAATGGTGAGATTAGACAAATTGTGTGCTGAATTAAACTTGCCTATTCAATTCTTTGGCATTCTAATTCTGTTAAAGCACAGGCTATGACACAGTTATTATTGTGGGAAGTATTAGGTCTTGTATTAGGTATATACCAAATAAGAGTGCAAAATATCCTTTCATTAATGTTTACAACTATTAAGATTTGTTAGATTTATGTTCCATTTTTCCTTTTGGAGCTTAAGACTGTATGCATAGCTCCCACCTCCATCTTCCTCTACCATAATAACCCTGCTACATAGGCTAGACGGAGAGGAGGATACTACTCAGTGAATTTTTGTGATTGAGGATTAAGTTGAACCTGCATTTCCCCTGTCCTAGTCCAATATCCTAAAGATTATAACAGAATGGCTTGCTCTGCTAGCTAGCTTTGTCACCCAACTAAAAATTAGAGAACTAATTTATGCAAAATAAATTAATAAATCTTGGACAATACTAAAATTAGTTCTAATAACATTTCTATAAATAGACTTATTTACAGAGTACTGAGTTTCAGTTTTTTAAAAAATTACAAATCCAAGTGTTTTGAACTTCACTATTGCAAGAGATGACCAACTAGTGAATTAATAAAAGTGAATCATTAAAAAGTTCACAACAGGTTTCCTCGGAGCTCCACCCATAGCCTATTTTTAAAAGATAACATTGAGTGCCTCAAAATGAGACTTGGAATAAAAGGACAACTTTTTAAAGAAGTCTCTGTCTGAATTTCCCCTACATTTTTATATTTATTTTCTACACTTTCTCTTTGTTTACTCTAGGTGATGACAATCTTTGCAATGTTGCCCCCTTGTTACTTTGTACCCCAACTAAGCAGAGTAAAAAAGAAAACAGCCTTCCAGCAACCTCCCCCAGGGCCCGGACTTTATTCTTCAGTGAACATTCAGGCTCCAGGACTCCCACCAAGTGCAGCAATTTGATTCAATCTCCTATACAGAGGAGTCAAGAAACACCCACCACTATGAAGTATTACTCTCTTAAAAAAGAGCGAGTAAAAATGCAACTGTTTAAGCCAGAAGGTATGTAACAATGGTTGGATCTATTGTTTCAATCTGTCTTTTCCAGGGAACTTCAGTATCAAAACAAAAACCCCTGCAGCTGTATATTATTTTATTTCTTTATTTAGTCATTCCATTTATATAGCTGCCGATCTCAAGAAAGTGACTTGAGGTAGCTAACAACAATTTTGAAAAACAGCAAAAACCAACAAAAATAGACAATCACCCGATATGGCAAAAGCAAAAATAAACAAGCATCAATACAAATTCAATGTAAAAATTTTACAAAAAAATAAATATAATATTTATATTAGCCATATTATTATTTCTTTTATTGTATAGAATGGATAGGCTAAGAATGACTTGGTAACAAGTAAATGAAATTCTAAGGTGATTTTATTTAGGAACCAACACAATACCATAAAGATTTAGATTTCTGTTAAAAATAGCACCACAAACTATAGTTGAATCAATTCATTTGAACTTTCAGATTTTTAGTTAAAATATGATTGCTAGAAGACTTGAAATAAAGTCTACCATCCTTAGTCATCAATAATGTGTTCTTAAGGGACATTCCATTAATGTTCTGCCAAAGCATTGGGTACTTCCAAAATGATATTTCTAAAGTTTGTTTGAATTGTTAAATATTCTTTTCCTTGGCTGGCTGAAAAATGATTTTCTTTGACATGTCTATCATCTTGCTTTTCCTCCCCCAATATTTTTCTGACTTCTGTGTGGCCCTGAGCATTCTCTAGAAAAAGAAAAAAGGAGGATGAAAGTCCTCTACTTTCCAGCTATCTCAAACAAAAATAAAAAGAAACTACTGTGAAAATAATAAAAAGCATACTTTTCCATGTTAAAATAGGTAGACTACTTTGAAAAGTTGAAAACAGCAGGGGGAATAGAGTATAAAAAGATTTTTTCTTGGGTAGCTTGAAGGAAACTGGGAAGCCAGCGAATTAAAACTAATAGAAAATGAATGAGGAGCAACTGTCCAAGGGGAAAAGGGTTATGCATATGATGGATGAATTCGAAGTGGTTATATATGTGCACAGAGTTGTGAGTGTGAAAGAGAAGAAATGGGTTATTTGAAGGGGAGAAGCTGTTTTGAGGGGATTGAGTTTTAGAGCTTTACATTAGTATTGATACTGGGGTTATGTATGGAAGAAAACAATTTACTATTAATCTTCCTATTTATAAAAAGTACTCCTAGAAAAAAAAATGAAAATACTATTTGGAAAAATTGGTTTACCTCTCCATGGAAAGGGTGTTTTGATAAGGTACAGAAGATTTAATATATAAACCTACCTTCTCAGTTATTTTCAAACACATTTTCTAAAAAATACATTCTGATGTTGTAATAATAACTTGTGTGATTCCCACCCTCCTACCCAATGTCATCATGGTAGCCATTTTATTTCGGTGTTGCAAATGTTTCCCAAAATCATAATGTAACATAACAAATCCTAAATTCCCTGCACCAAAAGTTAGAATGAATTTGCTGGGCATGCACCAATTTCTCCTCTTCATTGATCATATTTATTTATAGAATCCTATGTCACTGATCTTCAGACGGCGTTAGAAAGTCAAGATAATATATTGACAGTATCAAACAGATAAAATGCAATATTTGGCTTGCTTAATCTGATAAGAATCTATGTAATTGAGCAATCTATTTCATTGTTAATAAGAACTCAGTTAAAAGTATATACAGCTAATTTAATAGCAAAACTTTACCTATTATAATTTAGTTTTCTAGAAATCAATGCTGTCATCTATTGTGTCAAGACATGTTTTTGTTTTATGATGACTGTTTGTTTTAATGCAGGTACCTGTTATCAACAGGCAAAAAGTCTTCTTCACACAGCTGTTCCAGACCAATTGCTTGCAAGGGAAAAAGAAACAGGTATTCTGCAACAATTTCTCCTGGAACACATCTGCAGAAAGAAGCCTGGAAGCCTTTATATATCTGGAGCCCCTGGCACTGGGAAAACTGCTTGCCTCAACAGAGCCTTGCTGGATTTGAAGGTAACCGCTGGATTTGACCATGGGTATAAAATGTTCCTGAAATCTTTCTTTGAAACAGTGTGCAAACAATTATTGCCTACTCTTTTGCATATAATGTTATTGTGGTAGTAGTTTGATGTTGATCTATTTCTCATTTTACAAAATTATAGTGTATAGCAGTGGGGGAGGGATTCAGAATCATATTACTTATTATAATATGTAAACTGAGGTCTATTTCCCCTCTAGCCAACCAAAGGATTTGCAGAACTTGGCCTACTTCTCATCCAGCTCCAGGGCCCAACAGTAACGCGCTTACCTTTTGTTTTTTTGTAGAGGAGCCCAGCTCTTGCGATGCAAAACTCATCTTTCTTGCAGAGGTCACGAGCCTTATGGCAGCCATATGCTATTCTGGCAAATAGGGCTACTAAACCAAGTCCCTTGGTAGCTGAAAATAGGCTTTGGCTTGCAGGTTACCACTCTCAGTGCACTGGTTGCTTCTGCTGACAGGCTTTTGGCTCCCTTACCTGGCTGAGTGGCTGGCTTGGGAGAGAACCAAGTCCTAGGGAAACATGATGGGATTGGGGGGTGGGGGAGTTTGCTGCAGCATTCCTGCAGTTGGTTGTAAGAGTGAACAATGTCAGGGGCACTTCAGCATTCATAACTCTTTTTGTGGTCTCATAATTTTGAATGATCGCTAAGAGACCAGCCATAAATCAAAGTCTACCTGTATTCTGTGGATTCTGAGTCCTAACTGACACAAAACATGATTGAATGCAACGTTTGAATTTGCATAAATATGCCACTTTAACTTTGTTCTTAAGTCAGTTTTAACTCTGTTGTATGCATGCATTTATACCTCTTTATGTTTTTATTCTAAACTGCCAAGTGTCACTTAGATGTGATACTTAATCGGTATGAGAGATAGGTAGGTAAGCAGGCTCAGCAGCTCAGACTAACAGGTGTGGTTTCACTACAAATAGTCCTTGACTTAACACCATTCTTTGTGATCGTTTGAAGTTACAATGGCACTGAGAAAAGTAACATGACTGCTTTTTATGACCATTCGTAGCATTCCCTTAATCACATGATCAAAATTCAGACATTTGGCAATTGGCATCTATGGTAGTTGCAGTATCCTGGCATCATGTGATCGCCTTTTTGATCTTCTGACAAGCAAAGTCGAAGATAAAACCATATTCACTTAACAAACATGTTATTAACTTAATTTCAGTTATTTATTTAGCTAGCAAGAAAAATCGTAAAATGGGGTAAAATTTATTTAACAACTGTTTTGCTTAGCATTGTTTGCTCAGTTGTGGTTATAAGTTGAAGACTAATATAGAGTTGCAACATGCATTCCATTCAAATGGGAGGATTGATGGTGAAAATTAATATCTCTTCCTCCATGGGTATGATCTTAGAATGCACATCTTATTCTTTGCTATTGTGACAATAAAACGAAAATGATCTTAACATCAGTTCTTGCCTTGATCTTGGTTTTTTGTTAATAATAGGGAAACAAATCATTTATTCTTTGCCTCCCCATCTAATGTCTAGGAACTATAAAAAAAGGCTCCCTGGACTTTGCCAGCCATGCAAAGAGCAAAACTCATGTGCAATTTGTTGGCTTTGGTACTGTAGTTGTATGGGATCATGGGGCTGGAAGAGATCTTGGAGATCTTCCAGTCCGACCTCCTCCCAAGACAGGGCAAATGGTTGTCCATCTTTTCTTCAAAACATCCAGCAATGGAGCCCCCACAACTTTGGGAGGCAAGCTGTTCCATTGATTAATATTCTAAAATAATTATATTCTAGAAATTCTATTATATTTAATTACATAATGTAGAATACTATACAATTATTTGTATATTTACACGCATATAAAACATGAATTATTAAAATGGTATTATATTCAATTATATAGAACATCTTAATATTTTAAATTCATTTTCTGTTTGAGCCTCTCAGATAAATTTTATTGATTTGATCATGAGCAGCAGGAATAAAATATATGTGTTGCCTATTTCATGTAATATAGGCATTTTTATGGCTTGTCACATCTTCCTTTCTCAAAGGAGGGCTTTGAACAGGAGGCTTTTCCTAAAATATCTAGGATGTTGTAGTTTAAATAAAAAGAACAATTTTGTTTTTCTGTTCTCAGCTTAGTAGAATAAAAATTCATATATGAGAATATTTGTCTATTCTGCACATTGGATTGTTACCACATTAGTAAGGAAAGTGTTGGTTTTGTTTTATAGCAGTTTATCTTCTTGATTCTTCTCGGAGCTCCTACTGTTCAAAGCTGCCTTCCAGGTTGCTTTTGGACTCTCTTATAGAGTCTAAGTAGTGATCAAACTTTCACATCTTCCTTATAGACAGAACTCACTGGGATTCAGATCACAGTCTTAAATTGCATGGCCTTAAAGAGCTCCCAAGCTGTCTTCCCAGCAATTGCCGAACAGTTGGGCCTGGCTGGAGCTGCCAAAGCGGCCAAAGGTGATGTCATCAGAAAGCTGGAGAAATGGTTGACATCAGAAAGTGCATCGATGGCGTGAGTAGATTTCTTATGGGAAAAGTTTGTTTCTTTAATTTAGTCATCCGTTGGAAATAATCATGAATTTATGCTGTGCATGAAAAAAACAGCATATTTGGTTGTTTTGGAACTCTAATTTACAGTATATGAGAGCATCACAGAATCCCTGTCTGCTTCACAAAAAAAACTAACTTGCTAAACTCCAGTGAGTGAGTGGCATTTTCTACCTGAGATGGAATTGTCTGGCTGATAATAATTTGAATGAAATGTTCTGGAGTTAGAGCAATCTTTGCAGGAGAATTACATATCTTTCCTATGGTGTTCTCCCTATAACTCCTTCCTTTAAATATATGGTCAAGGTTTAATAAACTGAATAAATTGGTCCATTGAAATTGGATTTTGTTCTCAGATTAAGCCATTTGACAGTATTATTAGTGATAACAATTCTATCCAGAGAGAGCATTGTAGAAATATACATTAGGATCTCTGATAATGGGTATTATTATTATTATTATTATTATTATTATTACTACTACTACTACTACTACTAATAATAATAATAATAATACGTAGGCTGATAGATAGTTGGGAGAGTTGTCCAATCCACAGAATCTATGTATTTTGATCAGATGATTTGAAAGTGTGCTATGAATTTATTTAGAACTATATCTAAGCCTCAAAATCATTCTGGAGCTTGCCCTTGATTAGTGTTAAATGAGCAGATGTAGCACCTGATAAATTGGAACTGTTATTTTTGCTTATATTTTAAATATATAATGCTGTTCTAGTTAATTTTGAAAAACATACTGACCCAGATTTTTTAGGACCAGCTTTTAAAATAGTTTTGGAGAGAATCTAATGCCAAGTTGGGAGAAATAATTGTTTTCCATACAGTTGAAAATACAATCTTCAATTTATGAGTTTGAGAGAATGGCTTCTCTGGAAATTCATTATTAAAATGCTGGGGATGGCATAAAATAAAGGGATCAATTAAAATATGCCATGAGCTAAGAAACAAGCAAAAATTAAACAATTGAATTTAGATTATACAATTAAATAGCTAGGATTATATAGCATGGAAAATCTAACAAGTGCCTTTATCATAATTCTGAAAGGGGTTATAGGAAATAAAATATTTCCTTTCTTAGGAGAGACTTCCACAGTATGGGTCATATTACTGAAGACGTCTTTTCTCACATAACCTATAACCATACATTTTTAGATGGGGGATAGAAATAAGTTGCCGTTTTTAATCAGATTGTTGGTTTGTCTCAGCACTTCATGACAGAGAAGTTTTTGCCCTGCCTTTAAAAAAATATGATGCACCCGAATGTTTCTAAATGTAGTCACTATTCTTTAAAACATTTTTCCTTTACCCAGAGATGTCAAGGAGTGACATGACAGCTTTTTGTTGCATCTTTTTTCCCCAATGAATAATGAAAATAACTGGCAGGTGTTTGTTGGGAGGAGGCAGACCTTCAAGTATCTTTTCCTTTTGGTAGGCCAAAACTTGCACCTTACATTTTACTTATTAAAAACTGGAAATCAGTAATTTAGTAGGTTATTAAAGCTGTTGGAGCAAATTTGTTGCTCCACTTTTTATGCTATAAAAACATCCTCCTGAAAGTAATTTAACTGCAATATATTGTATGCCAGCTACAGTTTTGAATACTTATGAAGGTCACAGTGTTAAGTGATGTAAATAAGAGGTAATTAAAACACAAATCACAGTGAAAGCCCAGATGGTGCAACAATTGAAAATGGGGCTGGGCAGAGGCATTCCTGACCATTGCTAATAGTCTGACCTTTCAGGATCATTGCCAGCTGCAAGAGCACCACTATCTAATTATTTTCCAAGTGCTTCAAGCTTATTGGAAAATCAAAGAGTGGAGTTCTGTTCCCAGAGGCGGCTATTTGGGTTCAGCCATGGTAACTATCCATCTTCCCACCCACGTATCAGTCGGAGAACTGCCAGCACGAATAGCTAGAAAATTCTCCCATTTACAAATTCTTCCAAAGCCATTGATCTCCAAACAGACCAAATTAATGGTCCACCAGTGCCGAGATTTTATGTCTCAATAAATGTAAGCACTATTAATAATGTTCATGTAAAATCATTTCCACCACAGATTGTTAAGTAGGCTGAAACTAAATATTGAATCAGGTCTTGACTCTGAAAACCCACTGAGTTGTATATGAACTAATTCAGACAATTTTTGTTTGAAAACAATAAATTCTTGAATTATTTCAGGTGGTATTACCTTGGTTTGAATTTTCCCCCAAAAAGGAAATTACAAGTGATAACTTTTGAGGTCTCCTGTAACTATTCAGGCAAAAAGCTAGTGAATCAGAGGGTTCCCAATATTTAACCTGTTGGCCAGACAGCATTTCAATACTGTAAAGAATGGATTTATAATAATCTACTGCAACTACACCTTTCTTCCCATTGAATATTGTATTTTGTTATCCTTGAAAGCCTAGTGAATGTAGTTAGCTAATTCCTCTGCCCTTACATTACCATGTTTTATTTAGATGGCAGCTGTTTCTTTATCCAAAATAAAATCTTAAAGAGTACAATATATTTTTTGATTGATATTAAGCAGCAGTATTTTATGATCTAGTGCAGAGGTGTCAAACTCAACTTCATCAGTGTTGTGTTTGACATTGGAGGGACAGGCGGGACATGCCTGAGGGTGTGGTCATGGTGGGCGTAGCACGGGGCTTGTGGGGGGGGCACCTGTGGTGGCCAAGTGCTAAGGCACGACTTCCCTGAGACCTTCCTTCACTCTCATTATACAGGTAATCCTTGAGTTACGAATGTAATAGAGTCTGCCAATTACATTCGTAACCTGAGGATTCGTTTGATTGAATCACATTAAATGAACGCGAATATTCCTCGCTTTCCTCAATGCATTTGTTAATCAAATGTGGTAATTAAATGCACCTGAGATATCTCAGAGTGGGGAAGAGCATGCAGGGCTAGTGCTGCAGCAGGCCATCCAAACCCTCCCCCAATCCACTGAGATACCTCATGCTCCCTTTAGGTCCCCACAATTGCTTCCCCTCCCCTTCCCCTGGCCTGCCAGATCTCCACAGACTGGGCCTGCTTTGCTAGAGTCCGGGATTCCACTTACTCCTCTCCACCCCATGGATTACTTACTTTTTGAAGAAGCTATAAGAATGTGAAATCTAAACATTTTCACCAGCTTCTGAGTAAAAGACTTCAGCTTGGGGGCCATGTCTACTGGTAGTAGAAAAGGCCTGGACTTTATTGCCTCTGGTAGTAGAAAAGGCCTGGACTGGGCCACAGCAGTCTCCTGCTGCAGGGATTGAGGCGGCGGCAGCAGCAGCCAATCATCAAGGAGCTTGCTTCCTTTGTCTCATAGGACCTGAACTGCAAGCCCCTCGTTAATTGGCTGCTATTCCCCAATCCCTGAAGCTGCTCCTTCGAACTAGCCAGCAGCAAGCAGGAGGCTGCTCATCGCCGGCCAGACTGGACCCAAACTAAGCCTGCAGGCCCTCATGGCAGAGAAGCCAGTCTTTTATTCAGATGGAGAAAGATGTTTTCCTTACATCTCATGTTCTTATAGTTTTCCCCATCTAAATAAAAGATGTTGACTTCTCTGCCATGTGGGTCAGCCGTTTCTGGAGCTCTTTGAAAAGTAAGTACAGTAAAGCCATGGGAAATAGAGTGAGAAGAGCTGAATGTGACCCACAGAGGCTCCATTTCGGTCTGTAACAGGCCTGTGGAGGCCCTGCGCAGCCTGTTTTTGGATGGCAGATTGCTGATGGAAGCAGCGGAAGCTGAAAATGGGCCACCTGCATAGCCCATTTTCAGCTGTCATAGTGCTGATGGAGGCAGGAGTGGCCAAAAACAGGCTGTTTTGGCTGGGAGAGGCACCGCAAACTTGTCCATAGATATTTTCCAGGTTGGCCCTGCGGTCCAGATTTAAACACCCCACAGGCTAAATCTGGCCCACGAGCTTGATTTTGACGCCCCTGAGCTAATGGATTTTCCCTAGAATATTTATGAATCCATGGACTGGCATATTAAACTGCATGCTTTTTTTTTTAAGTATTTTATTCAATCTTTGGGGTGTTGGGAACCTTGTAAGTATTATATCATTTCAGTCAACTCATTGAAGGTACTGCCTGCAGCTAAAGTATATTTTCTTTAAAAATTTTGAATGTTTTATTCTCTGCTTATGTGTTATATTTGCATATTCTTTTCTCTGGGAAGATAGTATTCAGTCTTGATGTTTTTCATCCTTGCAGTTTGGTTGTATTAGATGAGATGGATCAGTTGGATAGCAAAGGACAAGATGTTCTCTATACAGTATTTGAGTGGCCTTCCCTTCCCAACTCTCGGCTCGTTCTCATTGGTGAGTATCAAAGATATTAAAGCTTTAGCTTGACAGTTTAAGACAAAGAATGTTAATATACTTTTGCAAGAAAATACCTATCTAGCGGCTGTCTTCTTCTTCTTCTTCTTCTTCTTCTTCTTCTTCTTCTTCTTCTTCTTCTTCTTCTTCTTCTTCTTCTTCTTCT